>PYHW01010457.1:887336-898785 GCA_013186435.1 Turdus rufiventris
GAATGACTATGCAATCTCAATGACTAAAATAATTTTCTAAGTTACCAGTTACCTTATTACATCTGTTGCTAAGATTTGAAGTGTGATTTGCAATGCAATACTCCAGCTTCCAGAGACTGGTGCATTTAGCAGTGCTGAAAAGAGTTCTGAAATGACAGTAGGTATCTGAAAATAAAAATTCACTTGCTTCAGGAGGAGATACACCAAACAGTTCTAGCTCGAAATATATTAAGAACAGGTAATAATCAGTGATAATTGGCAAGAGAAAAGCTTGCAAAAGACCTGTCCAACTCATTTTCCTGATTCCAACTGTGGTCAGTAGCAGCTGGCTAGGGAAGGCATTAAGAACAAGCCAAGCACAGAATGATATTCACCTTTGCAAAGTATGTAGATTGTTTTCTCTGTGTGTGCATGTGCATATATGACACATCTGCATAAGAACTAAAATGATAGATTTGGAAAAGGTCATAAACATGGGGAGCATCCTGTACCTACAACAAAACATTAACAACACAGCAGCTGATCTTTTCAGCAAGCAGAGAAAATTCTTGTACCTTTGATGTACCTTTGATGTACCACATGAACCCATTAAAACACTTGCACGAAGCAGTAAAAGCAAAGTACAATATTGTTTTTCTAGCACACTGTTTTATGATGAAATATATATTATTCATTCTTTCTGAAGTCTGGGAGAAATCAAGCCTGTCAATGAAATTAAACCACAACAAACCTGAAATTGGTAAAAGGAAATTTATACTGCATAGAGTGTAAAATCAATCTCAAGAACTCTCAATAGAAGGAGAATTGGGATTAAAAAGTCTTGGATTATTATATGAATAACAATAATATTTGCAGTTCTGTTAGTGCAAAATAAACCACTCAGGCACAAAGGCAGACCCACCCATTAACTGCCTGGGGCTAAGAATGTTTCCCTTCTAGAAGTGCTAATGTATGGTTTTTAATGATAAATGCTTGACACCTTCCCCTAGTGAATTTGATACTAGCAGCTTTCAAGAAGCAGGATAATAGATTAGAAGAACCTTTGGTTTAATCAGCACCAGGCTTCTTTTCCTTCAAAGTCACCCTTCCTGATCTACAAGGGTGGTCTTTTCCACAATGGAAAAAATGCTGTGCCAAGTTATTACATAGTTACTTTTTTTTTTCCAAATGGCTTAGAGAGCAGATGTTCCCATGCAAGCATTAGAGCTCTTGCTCTGTGGATGTCTGCAGTGCAAACTGAACACTGAATCTCATCCAGCTATCACTCATATCTGTAGCAAAACTCCCACTGAGCTGACCAAAATGAGGGTTTGGCCCACTGACCGTGATAGTCTGTTCAGCTCCTGACCCATCATGCAGCCAGCGAGGAGTGCACACATATGTTAGCATTCGTGATACTAATATCTGGGCTGCCTGATGTGCAAAATCACAGGTATAATCCTTGGATGGAATTATTTCCTTTTTTTTCTGGAGTAAACCATGGCAAACCTGCTTCTCTTATAATGGAAAAAATCCTTAAATACTGTGAGTTGAGCTTAACTTTTCAGAATTCAGTGGCTTATCCAAAGTTACCCAAGACCCCCATGTTTTAGTAGTGGTCAAGAAGTCTCATCAGAACTTAATTTTAAGACCGTTTTTGGGATTTCAGGATTTCCTGGTTTTCTGGCTGGCCCAAAACTAGTTAGATACATACAAGATAAAACAGGTATTTTAAATGTGAGGATATTTATCACTGAATTTTAGTAGGTGGGAACCTGATGCCCAGGGAAGTGAAAAAAATTCTGCCTAGTATTACTCATGTGTTAGTGGCAGAATCCTCACCTGCTCTTCTTAGTGTGTCCTTGTGACAAAAAACAGCCTCTCCCCAGGAATTTCAGACCTTCTTCCCTAACCATCGCTTTTTGGGAACCAGATATGCAGACTCCATAAAAGTTTTAAATATGAATTTTTACCATAGTATGCAAATACTTCCGAGTGTCTCCAAAAGCCCTGAAAAAGGTAGGTAGAACAATGGACACAGGTCAGAGGATGCCACTGCTTTAGGAGAACCTGCTCATTCACAGCAGTTTTGCTTTTTTTGTCCTTCCCTCCTGTTTTTCTGAGAGACCCTTGTACTAGTGCTGAAGTGCTGCTGTTATATGGTCACATATTTCTAGTCATTTTATTTCCATGTCTTAATTTTGTGGGGGGTTGTTTTGTGCCAAAAAGAGATTTTTTCCCCACAGAATCATAAGTGCATGCTCAGGTTCAAAACTCTCAAGAAGATCCATACCAGAGTTTTACACAAAACTCTTGAGAAAGTGGATAACAAGTTCTTGATCACTTTATTAGCTGAATAATGTCAATCATTTATGTCCTTTCAGCTGTCTACAAGACATAACATTTCTATTGTTTCATCAAAAAATGTCCTGAAGACTACATGGCTTTCTTGTGAAATGTTTCAAGTACTCTCATGGGAATCAAAAGCCAAGGAAATCAAATAGCTGAGATATTTGTAAGGCCAAGAAAAGTTAGAACTTGTGTTCACATCCCAAAACTGGCATTTTGACATGCTGGGCATTCCTATTTTTCCTAATCTAATTCAAATTCCCCTTCCAGTGAGTAGTTTATACTCACAGGAAAGATGTCTCATGCTAAGAATTGTATCTTGCATTTTATTGTCTTTGGTTTGTGATGGTTCCTAAAATTCTCCAGCAGGAAGGCAATCCCCACTCACACCAACGAATCCCAATGACCCAGATGGGACTCAGAGAAGCAGCAGTTGCAAAATAAGATGTATTTGTTCAAACACATGGGCCAAGACACAATACAGAGAAGCAGGACCAAAATTTCTCATTCACAACGCTATAAATAAAATTAATGATTGTTTGCCAGATAAAGCTTTCATGGGAATGATGTCTTGTCAGAGATACTAGGAAACCTGCTGTTTACAACATTAGAACACAGTGATTTTTAAGAGAAGCAACAGATTTCCTGGTTTGCTTGAAATGAACTGGTTTACAGCAAGGCAAGAGGCTTAACTAAGGGCTTAGAGGAATAGAATATTTTCTTAAAAGAAAAACTATAACTATAAAAAAGGTAAAGAGATTTTGGATTATAAAACCTTTTTACAGTTTATTTCCTATTATTAATTTCTTAAAATATATATATAAAAATGAGGATCTGACTAAATGAATCAGGACGTCAATTGATAAATGTCTGTCCCTGTAAACAAATAAATAATTATTTACAATCTTTGGCAAAACAAAATGAAATTTCATCAATCTCACTCTCACACACACTTGTAAGGAAAAAAAAAGAAAAAGAAATTTTAAAAATCCCATCATAAATAATTTACATAGAATAGGAAAATTATGATACAGTCCAAATATTAACATCTTCATCCCTAAACTGATGTCTCTCTCTGACAAAACAAAAAACCCTACACAGCCATTACTCATTACATTTAATGAAGTCATCCTCCCTTCCGCTTGAAACTTGGGGATGCCATTGGAAACACCAAAGGAAACTAAAATATTTAAAAACCTCATGAAGAGGATTTGTGAAAACAAAACAAAAAAAAAAAATCCAAAACAAAAGAAAAAAAACAACAAAACAAACTAAGATAAAAATTTTAAAAAAACTGATAATATGAATACTATAAAATGTGCAATAAAGCCAGCAAATGTTGATTCCTTTCTAATGAATATAGCCACAAAATCTATTTCAAGGGAGAAAAAGTTGATTTGACATTTAGCTCACTGTGCCCTAGAAGAAGGCAGAGGTACTGTATTCTTCCATCAGGTATCCCATCTATGAATAAAATTACACCAGCCTGTGTTCTTTTTCTGAACAAAGCTCATACATCTTAAACAAAACAAAAATGATAAACATATCTATACTATTGTTTATCTGAGTAACTGTTGTATCTGTTTAGAATAAACACTGGTACCCCTTCAGCATTATTTAAGAAGTTCTATATACAGCAGACATACGTAACAATACAAAAATATTAAAATTAGGGTAACTGGATATATATTAAGGTTCCATTTGTAAATTCCTTATTATTATTCATTTAACTTTAAAGTATACATGACTATAACCCTTGGAGCTATACTTAAGTGTAGGCCATGCTTTGACAATATCTACATATTGCGATATGCTTTCAAAAAGAGCTTTAAAATATCATTATTTGTGAATGTATTATTGATGGATTATATGCTTTAAAATCAATTATCAGAGAAGGTAGCTTGGTGTGATAATCACAATAAATACTAACAAAATATTTATAAATGGAACCTTAAATTCATATGTTACCAAATTAAGTAATGGCAGCATTGCCAGATTTTTAAAAACCCATATCAGAATTGAGGATGTCAAAGTGCTTTTTGCAGCAGAGTTGGAAAAGTGGTTCAGGTTCATTTTGCTCCACATGGTCACGGTATATTCTTTATTACAAGGCAATGCAGAATATGATGAAAACAGGGCAATTGGAAATAATTTTTTGAAAGTCAGACAATAGTGATAACTTCAGATGTTTATATTAATCACTCTTCCCTTTCACATATGAGAGTTTCTAATTCAATTCTTTCTGGCCTAAATGAAGCCCCTACTAAAGAATCCTTTAGGTTGAAAATTTGACAGTTCTACCAATAATAATTTTAAGGAGTGTTACTAAGAGCGTCCTTATCAACCAAGCACCTTTTTGAATCAAGAAATGTTTATCATTGATCTTTAATATCCAAAGTAATTTTCACTGTTAACGTGGCCCTCCATTAATTCATTAAAATTAGACTCAGAAGCTCTGTGTTACTGAAGTCCAGTCTTGATCAGAGCAAGGAAGTGTCAACCATACACCCAAATAATTAAGACACATTTTTCCACACTTAAACATAACAACTGATAATCATCATTCCCCCTCTTGTTCTCCATATATATAAATACATTAAGTAATTACATTTTTATATGTAAACGTCATTCTTTAAAAAAAGACAAGTAAACAAACAAGTTTTGCTAAGTTTTCACTCTACAAAAGTGTTCTAATGTATCAATCTGCTTTTGCTTCAGTGGTGGGTCCGACGTTCACGTTTAGGTTTCATTAGTCCTGGTGGTGAGAAGGCACTTGGGTGGAAGGGTGGCTGAGGCACTCCTGGCAACTGGGAGGATCCTGGAGAGTGGAGCGTGAGGAGAGAGGGCAGGAGGTACACAAAAATAGAAACTGGGAGTACCAGGGTGTACTGAGGTGTCTGGGTTGCATAGCATCTACAGTACTTTGCTGGTAATGCAGCAACCATTGCTCAAGCATCTGAAAGAATAGGGAGAATATATTGATTGTGGTTGGGGTTTTTTTGGTTAGGATGTTAATCACACAAGAACTCCACCACAATACACTCAAGAAAAGTAGCACAACACTTTCTGTTCATTTTCCTACAAAAGGGAGGATGTTTACATAAAAACACATTTACCTACATACAGAAAGAGACAAGGATGTTTATGTGCAGCTATGTATCTGAATGCATATACAAAATCATGGACAAAAAAAACTGGAAAAGCATTTTCTGTATATCAAAACATTTCAGACAAGGCATTACAGACAGACATGCTTATTAAAGATATCTGCTCTCCTTTCCATGCCCCTTGAAACAGGGGTGATCCAGAAGTATTTCTCTGCCTGCAGGACATACTGAAATAGCCTACAGAGGACAGTGGATATACAGAGAGAATTCTAAGCAAGTCTCTCTCAGAAATTTCTACCTCATTTTTTCCAGGTGGATAGTATTAAACATCTGGGGTTTATTATTCAAATTGAGATTACTCTTGGGGCAAGGGGCATTCATGGCATTTCACCAAAGGTTTATGCCATGCTATATCACTGATTGCTTTTCATTAGAGGATACTTTTCATTTAGATATTTGTGCTTGTTCCACAAGTTATGCCTTCCAGACATTTTTTGTTACTAACCTCTGCATTCATATTTGAGGTCAGAGAAATAGACCATCTCTTGAGAGAAGACAAAAAGACCTAATCGTCCACCAGCAAAAGTTGTATCATAGATTGGTCCAGAATCCACCATGACTTGTTTCCCTTCATAAACCAAAACTCTGTAAAGAAGAACATAAATCAAACAAGGAAGATAACAGAGTGTCCAGTGTAAGAGCTGGTAACAGTCTCTAAAAACTGGAACAGAATTAATTTTAGCAAGGCACCAAAAACCCAGCTTCATTGTATGGATCACATCTCATCTCTATTTCACACCCACCTGGCTGACAGCCACAACACATTAATCAGAAGCAGTGAGGCTGCTCCTTAAGTGATTTTATGCACACCATCTGCAAAAGATTTCCCAGTTCTTTATTTAGAACAGTCATGTCTCCTGGAATGAACTATGTCATGTACTAGCATTCACTGATAAGCCCCTGTCCCAGTGAACTCAGGGGTTAGCACACGACCCCGTCACATCACTGAGCAAAGCTGTCTTTGCAGCTGTGTGAACAGCTGATTTATTTATCTTTATGTGCAAGGGCCAGCATCAGAAACTGGAAGAACCATCCCTTTAGAGTCAAACAAAGTATTAATTAGAGACATGCTGAATCTCAATTTCAGACATTTTAATAGCTTAATGGAAGCTGGAAGGATTAGGACACAAACAGCTAGACTAATAATAAATTGTAAAGGAGAATTTGGGATTTTTTTTAGGTTTGGAGGATTTTTTTTAGTATTTCAGGCATCCAGCCTGGAGACAAGGGACCTTGAAAGACAGCACTTCATTATCAGAGAGAATGCATTTCCGCAAACTTGGATGCTCTGCTTCTCCTGGGAGACCTTGAGATAGTCTAGATTTTTAGGCTCTCAGTCTCCTGGGCCAAATGAGAAATTACTTCATAGTTTGTTAGTTAGACTAGTCTTTGGAGGCAGGGATTATTGTCTTGCTTCAATTGACACATTAGTTATACACAGCAAGACGGCTTCACATGAGGACGAAAACACTTGAGCAGCTTCCTAGAACTCAGGGATTAGGTAGGGGCAGGTTTCTGTTTAGGCAGAAATGCTTGTCCAGCACTTCTAATGAAATATTCTGTTTCCTGAAAAGTGCACAAAGAAAAGTACAAAACTGCTACCTGAAATCAGTATTGAATGGATGGTGAAAAGAATGGTGGTGAAAAAAAAATTACATTTTCATGTTCATATAATCCTATTTAATCTAACTCTCAAAATATCAAGAACCCAAAACATATGAGAAGATTTTAGTAGTTCATTCAACCCACCAAAGAAATTACAGAGCACTGATCATGTTCACATGAAATTGATATTTCTGTACAAACAAAATTGTTTCATGTCTGCATTAGTGAAAAAATTAATTTATTTTCTATCAGGACACCCTAAAGTATGAAAGAATTTAATGCTACAAACCACAGAATTTGCCATGCTATATTAATCTAATGTGATACTAGTGGTAACATTTTTTGTCTGACACTATGTAGATTCTGTAAAGTTGTTACAGGTAAGAGCAGCATGAATGAAAAAAAATAATCAAGTTTCCTTTTGACCTGTATCAGTCAATGCAATACACTAAAGCATAAACTCCTCTCTTTCCAAGAAACAGGTAACTTAGTCTATCCTAATTTGTCTACACTTTGTCTTTCACCAACAAATGAAAACCCCCTGCACACAAGCACAAGCAAGACCTGTGGAGATAAGGTCTGACTCTACTCCATGGAAAATATCCTTTACAGTTCCAGTTGTTAGTAGAAGATAAAACTGACATGGGCAGTTAATGCTCAGTCTTTGGAACATGAGCTAAACAGCTGAGCTCTACAGAAAGTCATTTGCCTCAGTTCCTTGTGTGCATTACAGACGTGCTCATGGCCACTTCTGCATTGTCTTGTGTAAGCCACTACAGGAGACAGGATGCTGAAGTAGACAGGCCCTTGGCCTACTTCCCTGAGGCAATGCTCATGTTTATAATTATTTTCATTCACTGAAATTCCACAGGCTGGGGAGCAATCTCATGTTCTAATCTTGCTTTGAGTTTTGCTCAGGAATTTTTGGTCTCTTTACAGAAAAGCTATTGAGAAAGAGGTCTTTTTCTTTTGTTTTTTTTCTTCTTTAATTTAAGGGTATTTAGCTGATGTAAATATTGAACCATCCAGACTAAATTAAACACATCTGAAAAGGAAAATACCTTATTCTGAAGATAACAAAATGTTCCCAAAATATTGGACAAACTGTCACACAAGTAATATAATTATCAGAAACAACAATGAAACTGATAACATAGCTTTCAAATCAACAGCGACAATAGATTGCTACTAGAAAAAGTAGAGGTACAGAAATATTTCTTACTTTATTAATCCCGTTTTAGGCCTATGAATCAAATGCCACCTGTAGGCAGTATAATCTTTCCAGCCAATGTTCTTGGGATCATGCCACAAAGTACGCACCTACAGCAGGAACACAAATGCTTTATTAGAAACACACCATGCCCCAGTAACTCTACATCCATCATACTAACTGTCAAAGCTTATTTTCTGCAGAGTATGAAACTAAAAATAGTTTAACATTTGACTGTATCATCAAAACACTTCTTTTATAGGATGAGAGTAATGGAAATTTCTGTATTAAACTGCTGATCATTTATCTGCAGTTTCATAGCTAGAGCCACTGAAGACCATTATGGCATCAAACACTGACTTCCTTTATGACATCACAGAATCAACTGAATTGGAAGAGACCCACAAGGATCATCAAATCCAACTCCTGGCCATGCAAAGGACCATCCCCAAGAGTCACACCATGTGTCCAAGAGTATCGTCCAAATGCTTCTGGAACTCTTTGGGTCTGCACATACACACAACTAGGCTGACAAAGCTGATGCTGCATGAGTGCCTCCAGTGAGAGAGAGGAACTTCAGCTTGCACAGATATTACTGCCTCTGGCAGCTTCTTGAAAATTTCCACTTAATAACAGTCCTGTCAATTCTTGTCCACATGTGAAGCCCTACTAACCTAATTTCCAAAATGCACAAGTTTCTTCCATGGTTGGACCCCATTTGGAACAGCAACAGTTTTTCTCTTGTTTTTAAAATGTCTTTTTTTTTCTGTCACTGGTTACTGTACTCTAAACCAAGCATAATTCAAACAAGCTGGAACACCAAAGAAACAAGTGCCAATACAGAAGTAACAAACAATTTGTGCATAACTGAGACATCTCTCTCATTTTCCTTTTGATCACACCTCATCTTCCCTTTTATACATGGGATTTTCTTTGAAATACATGTGTTACTATTGACACTACCAATAAGAGAATTGAAGAAAAACTGATAAACATCCAGAAAAACTGAAGTGTGAAAGGAAATTCTTTTTGAAACATGTCCCTTATTTTTAAAATATTAGTCATGCCCTATTGGCCTGAAGTTTGAAATCTCTCACCTGTCCAGGCGTGTTTCCTGTGTGCCAGAGAGCATTTCGTAAGTGCTCACCAGTACCAGTTGTTGAATTCACTACTTTGAGTGACACACCAGAATAGCCATAAGCCCTGGTGGGTTTGTCCTCCCAATAGGTCTGAGTGACCTGCTTCCACATCAGAACGTAAAAGCGACTGCTGGACTGGTAGCCAAACACAAAGCCGGCATAGTCATCATCACGGTCTGTGTTAACGTAGAACGTCCCGCTGAAGTCAACAGAGCTGAACTCATCATAGCCTGGGAGGGGACAAAAGAGACAAATCACTGACTTACAATGCTGGGTCCAGTCACACACACCCAAGAGTCCCAGCTACATCCTGAATTTTGGCAGGAGACATAAGTGGTATCTCTCATTTTCCTTACCTGTAGAAGAAGAGGTAATTACACTCGCCTGCATGGAGAATTCTGGAGAGAAATGAATTGCTTACAGGGACATTGAAGACAGCAGGTACTATACTTATACAATTTTTTCCAATTGTGTATTTTATGTATGTTTACAGTCAGTGATGAGATGAATGGACAAATGCAGGTAGCATTGAGCTGTTTATACTTTGGGTATACACGCTGCCTTCGTGGTTAGTCCAAAGTTTACAGCACCAAAAAGGTGCATTTATCTATATAGTTTTCGCTTTCCTTGTCACCGAATCACTGGTTGCTTTTCCACAGATGATGACTGACATCTGATACTCACCTACAGCTATTCCAGGATCAGAGTTAGCAGTCTGCACCAGTTCTTTGCCTTGGTGGCGAATAACCCAGTTGGGATCAATCTGAGCTGTTCCCTTGGGGTCCAGAGGGACCATCTGGAACTTTCTGAAATCGGTTTCACTGATGGCATTGTTTTCAGGGCACACATCATAAATATCTGGAATGTTGTCATTGTCAAAGTCATCTTTGCAAATATCACCTCTGCCATCACCTGTAAGCAATGTGAATAAGCAGAGGCAATTGTTAGCAATTTATCCAGCCCAAGTCTATACACCACTTTGGAATCAGGGTGGGAAAAGTTGGAAGTTTGCTATGTCGATGTAATTCACTAATGCTTGCATTACATTTTCAGTTTGATTTGTTCCAGATGTGGATACAACACCACATTTTAATATATGCTGTAAAATCAATTCAAAGAATAGCATTAAAATCTTAATCTTCCACACATTACAAAATCTTTATACATTGTTGATCATATTAAACTTTTTTCAGACTTTCATCATTGTCTTAAGGTTCTTTCGACAACAATCCATCTAAAATACTTCAGATTGCATGTGTGTCACCACTGTGTCAAAAGAAAGGAGGGGAGAAGTATTGCAGTAAAATATGCATAGATGCTTAGCCACTTTTTCACTTGTAGGTAGAACAATTTGACTTATAAAAAACATAGTTCTTCAGAAAAATGCATAAGAAAAGAAGGCAGTACTGTATTCAACTAGCCTCGGAGGAATGAAAAAATTAGGTTTTATTATATTAATTATAGGAAGTTTTCTAGAGAACAAAAAGTACAGCTCATCTATAGTTGTGCTTCTGCTCAATACTTTTATTATACTCAATATTTTAGAAAAGCTAAAAATTACTTCCTTTCTTAGTTTACCTAAAATATTAATGGAAACCAGGAGATGTGACTTGCCTCAAATAGCAAGGAGTGAAAGGAGGCAGCTATAAAACAGTTCATTGCCAATGACTCTATTGTTCCATGGCATACAATAGCACAAAGACCTGAAAATAATGTAGAAAAGCTTGGCTAGACAAGTACAGAAACAAGTTGCCAAATGGCTCCAACTATTACAACAGAAATCATATTACACTGGGTACTAATGCAAAACCAGTGCTGCCAAATCATTTGTTTCTATCCTCACATACCAGAGCATCTGCCTTTTTTTTTTTCCTCCCAGTGTTTATGGCTGCCCTAAGAATATGGGAATTAATACAGTGGGAAATAGCAATGTCCCAGCTCATCCAATACTGACCTACCACTAGGTGTTTCACTGAAAAACAGAAAGCTATGTCACCATT
>PYHW01010457.1:899050-936273 GCA_013186435.1 Turdus rufiventris
CAAATCCTGACCAGCTGTGTGTTCCTCCACCTGTTTGTCTTAGCACTCATTGGAGAAAAGGGAATGAATTTCCTATTTTGTTTCCTTTGCCAAATCAAAGAGATAATTCACAGAAGAATCTAATTATTCACTGGAAGTCCAGCTGATGTTCATTTGGTAGTGAGTTGCTGCTGACAGCATTCATTCCCTCTCAAGGAAAGTTAGAAAGTGTTTGTTTATCCAGTCACATCCAACAGCTCTCTCCAGGGCCTCATCTTTATGTGCTAAAACTCAAATCTTCGAGAGTATGAGAGTAATTTTTGGTTTTATTTACCCCTTTTCCAAGATTTCTGCTGCTAATGACAGTGATGAGCTGGCTAAACTGATTAAAAATATGGTTTCTTTTCTGAATTGTTAATCCATACATCAATGTAGATTCCTTTACAAAAAACAGGTAATGGATGACTTAAAGTATCTCAGTTTGGGGTCAGCCTTAATCTGGTTTTATGAAATTAAGGGGCTATTCCAAGGACTGGCAAGTGCAAAGATATTCTGGACACATATTATAGGACTGAAATGTTATATAAATTAAGAGCTACTACTCCAACCAGAAACTTCTTACTGACAGCAGTTGTCTCCCCAGGAAATCAGACAAGGCTCAGCATTTCATCTTTCTAAATGTAAATAAAAATACATTTTGTAGATAATAATTTTTGCGTTCAATTTCTACAGCACAGCCATGGGATGGCTCCAGCAAGTTGTATAACTTGGAACTGAAATTGCTTACCTGCCTTTATTGCAAGGGTCATTATTGTAAACACATCTGGTGGTTTTCAAAGGATCATAAACATTTTCAAAATTAAAATTATAATTGTGAAACTATCTCTATTTCAGTATTTAAATAATACCAAGAACAGTGAAGGACTGTTTGAGGTGACCAACAACACTTTACCAAAAAAAGAGGAAAAAAAGAGCAATTTCATATCAATTTTTTTTAAACTGTGACATGTATATCATCAAGACATATTTAAAACAGTCTGTAAAGAAAATTTGAGAAAAGTTACTCAGGAACTGATTTAAAAAAATAATTAAAAATTAATAATACTTTTAGACTTAAAACATCCTGAAGAAATAGTCGGCTTTTTAAATAAAACAGCAGCAAGGCGTATTTTTTCCATCTTAGTTTTCAGATGATAACTTGTTTTGAAAGTGAAACAGCTTACTTTCCATTTTTTAAAGTAATTTGTAATTCAAACTATTTGAAATATTTTCTGACACTTTCAACATTTTAATAAAGTGTGAAAATAGGAATATTAACAAAAACAGATTCTTCTGCTTTTAAAAAGAAATTAAAGGCTTTCTTCTATAATTAAGTAGGTGCATGTTTGAGCTCCTGTCAAAGATGTTCCCTAATGCTCTAACCCTCGACCAAATTGACCGGTTCAGTTCCATTGAATTCCATGGTGTCAGAAGCAGCTCAGTTTGTCATGAAGTCTCTCTTCACCAGATATTAATACTCCAAGACCAAAATCAGTTACCAGGAACTAAATGAAATTCATATGACCTTGTTCTTACCATCTGAGTCCTCCTGGTCAGGGTTGTATCTGAGGCGGCAGTTGTCCCTGTCATCTGGGACACCATCATTGTCATCATCAGAATCACAGGCATCTCCTTTACCATCCTGGTCGTGGTCAGCCTGGTTAGCATTGGGGATGTAAGGGCAGTTGTCCTGGTTGTTCTGGTGGCCATCTTCATCTATGTCCTCATTGTTGTCACACTGGTCACCAACAAGGTCATTATCTGCATCAGTCTACCCCAAAAAGAACAGTACAGAGTAATTTTATTATTTTTACTCAATACAGAAGTACAGCCTGGTTCTTAACTGTTCAACACTTCTCTTCAAGGTCTTCTGTAGTGACAAATACCACAATGACAACCGTGCTTAAAGCACAAGCAGATCTTCAAACTACTATGGCTACTTGTTCTTCTATCAGCGGTTAAGATTAGGTCCCCAGGATATTTGCAGGGTACGGCCTTATTTGCAAATGGGTTAAAGCAATCGGTACTGTACTTCCCTTTCATCTGATACAAAGGGATCTTACAATATGAGATGTGGAAATGAGCAACACAGATCCACCTCTTCAGCTGTTCAGTACAGGCACTGATAGTAATTCCTGTATTCTTTTCTCTGCCTTTGTTCTGATGTTACCTTTAAGGGAACTGTTTTCATCATTTACCTGGTCTGGATTATGCATCAATGGACAATTATCACACTGATCACCAACTCCATCACCATCTGTATCACTCTGATCTGTGTTGTAGACGTAAGGGCAATTATCTCGTTCATTAAAAATGTCTAGGGGAAAAAACCCAACAAAATATTGAAAAAATCAAAACAATGCAACATCCAATGCAGACAGACATAGACTGTAGGAGTCACCAGTAAAGATGCAAGGCTCTTAAGTAGTTCATAAGCTTTCTGATTGCTACAACATCTTTGCTACAAATAGTTAAGACTAACATTAGAAAAAGAAAATTGTATTAATTCAATTTGTTTTTGTTACAACAGAATTTTCTGTATGTATTTTCTTATGGAAGAATAAGGCCTGATGTCTTAAGAATTTACTCCTTTTCACTGACTAACAGGTAAAGGGGTGGGGTATTTTAAATAATTTGTTTGGGGTTTTATTCCCCCACTCTAAGAAATGGCATAGAACACACAGCTATACCAGGTTCAAACTTCTGAACTTTTGTATAGAAACAACTGTATTAATATTCAGCTGCCTCAGCATTAAATAATTTTACTAAAAGATGTGCATCATTAACTCTATAGCATGCCAAATTTTCAAAAGAAACTGTTCCTCCTCAGGAAACTTCATTATAAAACCAACATACTACTTCAAAATTATAAGATTAAAAGAAACATACACACATTGGCATATCTGTCTGGCAAAAATACAAGGACCCTTCCCTGTATTACATGGTCTCTGTATATTTGCATAATCTTTCAGCCAATAACATAATTGGATTTTCTTCAAATGCAGAACTACCATGAGTATTAGTATGAACCTGATGACCTTCAAAATGTTCAGAAGCTAAAGACAGAAAAGCATCCAAATGTTTAAAACATCATTGAGGAAAACTCAAATCCGTATTTCTGTATCCTCACACATTCAAAATCCTGCAGGATATGACTTCTGAAAAATATTTAACTGTTTTCCCCATCTTAATTCTGATGAAATCAGGGTTAAAACAGGATATACTGATGGAGGAAATAAGTACTTAATATTTTAAGACATAGAGAAAATGTGTGTTTGGATTACTGTGAGTTTTGTATACTTATACACTCATAGAAAAGCAGATTGCTTTACTATGGATATTGTCTTAACTGTCTGAATGATCTGATGCTCTTTTCTCTCCCTAAAATGAAAAGTCAACAGAAGTGTCATATTAGATTCTGGTTACTTTGGAAACAGATGAAGGAAAGATTTTTTTTTTTTAAAGAGTATACTGATAAAGATTTGCTGTGACTTATTATTTAGTAATATTAATTGTAGTCATTTAGGGTCTATATGGGCAACTATATTACACAGGGCAGATGAACCTCAGCATTCTCTGTCTTCTCCTACATTTCTAAGTTGCTAGACCCAATTTTATTCCATGTATAAGAGCAAGTAGCCCATCTTACTGGACATAAAGCAAAGTGCACTTGTGGAACAGCACCTAATTCTCAAAAGTGAAATCATACCATCTCCATCAATGTCCACAGCACATGAGTCACCCTCCCCATTGTTGTCTGTGTCAATCTGAGCAGGGTTGTGCACATAGGGGCAATTGTCACAGCGGTCACCAACTTCATCCTTGTCATAATCAAACTGGCGAGGGTTGAACAGAAGAGGGCAATTGTCCTAGTAAGAAAAAAATAGATTTCACAATATAAATCACAACTCATGAGAGCACACTGCAAAGTGGTAACTCCTTTTCATCTTGGACAGAATTCAAAAATCAAATATTAATCCATTATTTTTTCAATGGACAAACTATACCTATACTGAAGGTCTTGGCAGTAACAGGATGGCATCTGGACAGCCTGGCTCACTGTCTGTTTTGCACAGAGCATGTGAATTGTGCTCCATATCCCACAGGGAGAGCAACAGGCATTTTAAACTGGATCTGTGTTCAGATATTTAAATAAAGGTTTATCATTGGTACATGCACTTAAAAAAAAAATCAGAATGTTGCAAAGTCAGATCAACTTCAGCTGCATTTTATAACATTTGAAAAACAAAAAAGAAACAACTAGAATTGTTACTCTGACTTTTTTGGAACAAACTATTGTCAGTATTTTCAAGTATATGTCATATATTTTGATTTTTCTATTTTAAAAATATTGACTTTTTGTTGGTTTTATTCTACTGAACAAGATAATTAAGTGTAAAAAGTTTTTTTAAAATGTTAACATTAAATACTCTCAATTACTAAAAATCTTTTTCCCTGAGACTATAAAGCCTTAGACCTCTTAATGAAATTTTGAAAATTTCATATCACTTCAATTTCAAAATCTGCCAGAAGAATAATTCTTACATTTTACACATTCTCAAATTGCACATGGGCTTTTGCACAGGTACAAAAAAGTACTCAGTGTGAAATGCAAAGAAGAAAGAAAGAAAAACAAAACAGTGGGAGTGAGGGCTACATCAGTGGCATGGAATCTGAAGGGAGGTCATAAGGAAAATCTTTAAACTACTTTTTCATCTCATAAATAGAAAAAAACCACATTTAATAATAATTTTTAGCAGAATATTTTAAATTCCCCAGAAATATATTTAATATAATCAAGGGCAACATATAGAAGTAAGTAAAAATCTTACGCTGTTCATAAAACAATTTCTAGCTACAATTTGAAAAAAATACACATACTAAATCATATTACTTTATCAAATGATTCTTTGGGGGGCTTTTTACATTTTTTTAAATAGAGGCCAAATGAACCATCTGAAGCTCTAGAGCATCTACGGTTCCTCTGAATGGAACAAAGAGGAACAATAAAATTCTAATGCCAATTTACTCATCCCAAACGTGTTCTGAAAAGCCAGGGTGAAGCAAACTCTCAAAGTGTCTCTATCTTTCTTGTTGAATATACATGGCAACAATTTTAGACTAAGTGCTATCTTTTAGGCTCTGCAGGTAAATGAATTTGTCTTCTGGGCAGAAGGAAAGAATGAACCAAGCTAGTACTGGAGGTATTTTCCTCCTATCATTTTCCTTTGATACTGGGCTGTGTTCATAGTTGTTTTAGAAACAAGTTAAAATGAAAAAAATATAACATCATATGTATAATATTGACTAGCTTTTCAAACACAGTAGACTTGTCATTCTCCCATTAC
The DNA here is from genome assembly GCA_013186435.1 of Turdus rufiventris. NCBI lineage: Eukaryota > Metazoa > Chordata > Aves > Passeriformes > Turdidae > Turdus > Turdus rufiventris. The sequence goes on from PYHW01010457.1 coordinate 904,417, forward strand.
AGTATAAAAACTCCAATACCACTTTTCATTGAACTGTTTTCATGTACAAAACTTAACTCAAAACTCATACAGACAAAATAGTCCTGGGATTCCCTAGGCTGCTTTGCTCCGCACAGTACTGCTCTCCTTTGACTGAGCACAGCTTTACTCTACACCACACATCATTCAGGAAGGAAGTGCAGAATAACTCAGCTGCAGCTCTGAACAATAAAGTTCACATCTATTGTAATGGTTTTCCCTAAAATCAGATCTTTAGGTCAAATGTACTGCAGACAGATACACATCTTACTTTGTCATCTTCAACACCATCATTGTCATCATCCTCATCACAGGCATCTCCTTTGCCATCTTTATCAAAGTCTTCTTGGCCAGAGTTAGGCAGAAGGGGACAATTATCCTGGACAAAAGAAATAATCGATGCATTATGTTTACATTATGTCAGAGTAACTTGCCTGGGCAGGAGAGTGGATATGGTACACCAGAGACTATGAAATGAGCAATCAGCAAAGTACTTTTTGAAGTGCCTGTTTTCTTGTTGCCAAAGGTAGTGTTCATTTTCTGCTTTCATACCGTAAAGTAAGTGAAATGCAGCTGCAAATCCTTCTAGTTCCCAGTTGCTATTAAAGTCATGTTTCTAGTAAGTTTTGGAGGGGACTAGCAGAGAACAAACACACCACACGCAGACATGCACTCTTACACCAACTTTTTATAGACAATTCATGAGATATGCTTGAAGATTACATAAAAAATGGCCAGGTTTTGTTGCCAGAAAAATACAAAATGAAGCCAAGAGAACATCTTCAGAAACTGCTGTTCATATGGAAAGTTACTATACAGCAATGGAAAGTACAACATAGCAATAGGGGGAAACTCCAAAGGATTTTGAAAGAAGAGTCTTTATGCTGTTCTGCAAAACAGTACCTTTGCACTCCCATGGCTTAAAAATAAAAGACTAACAGATCTCTTTGTTTTTTATCACAGCTTTGTAATGAATGATTATTTTAAATAAACAATTCTTAAGTTACACTGAAAGATAAGAAGTAAAATAGCCTGCCAAACTTTTAATATGCATTTTTTTAAAATACTAAAATCAACTAGAATGGATTGCAATTCTACCACTTCCTATGAATAAACAGATCTATGAAAACACTCTCTGTTATTCTCATTTTTACTCACATTCCAGATCTACCTCACCCAAAACTGAATCTGTCAAAAGAATGCAGAAATATCTTTTGTAACACATACTCTGAATGTTATAGTAAGATATTTTCAATCTCAATAGTTCTAATAGTACAGACAATTTAAGAAAAAGACAACTGGAAATATTGTGATAAATATCGAATCCCCAAATTTTTTACCAAACACCTGTGAAGAGTCTTGGCTGTCCACCACAATACTGGTTAACAGTGACACCAAAATTTTTTTGAAACAATGAAAGAAATTAGTCACGAGTAAGTTCATTTTCAATCATTATCAGCTCAATGAAAATTTTTTTAAAAATCAATTTATTCAACAAGGATATTTTGTAAAGAACATGAGGGCCTGAAAATTTGTGGTAATTTTAAGAGGTTTTTTTAGCAGTTGGAGAGGTCCCCCTAAGTAAAGTACTTGTGACTATTAGATCAACACATATTACACAAAATATGAAACAATCTTTGGAAACAAATTTTCTCCTGAATGGTTTCAGCATGCTGTGCTTAACCAAAACTAATGCTTTGTGTTACATCAAAAGTGAACATGTGCAAATTCCGATGACAGGAACTGAGAGAAGTATATATGAACTGCAACAGCTGAGCTGGCTGAATCCACAATGAACAGACCTCCATTTCAGTGAGAAAGACCAACATTTGAGGCCCAAATTTCCATCCATATCTGAAACTCTTTGGCTGATAGAGCCCAGATTCACACAAGTGACTTATTTTCTCAAACAGCCTGATTTCAGACTTTCCTACTCTCTTGGTCTGTATTTGTTTTAACCACTACAGTAGTCCAGAGCTCAGTTATTTTTTGCATTTCTTTTCTCATTTTTTTAAGCATAAGTTTTTGTGCTAGAACTTCAAGAGGATTTATAGGTAGATCAATCACTTTAACACAGAGAAGGAGAATCTAAAATATTTCAGGTCTGGGAAAAGAAATTCTCAAAAAGCTCAGAAGAGAAAGCTTGCCCTTACAGCCATGACTGACTAGCAAAACACTTGAGCATCTGCCTAGAGAACGTATACAGGTTCAGTGTTATCAGTGGTCCCATAGGTAGGCATTTAAAACTGAACACCTGCATGTGCCTTCTACTCTGACAGAACTCCATCCTGGTTGCTAAACTTGCTGCTGCAGTGTATGGTAGGCAGGTCAGGTCATTCCCTTGGGAGGATGAGGGCAATTTCACATCTCTGAAGGGTGTGAGTGGCTGAATCTCTCACCCTGTCCCCTTGAGCCTTTGCAATAAGGAGAACTCCAATTAGTCACATTCATTCCTCTCTTAGGCTCCTATTGTTAAAAATTATCTCAGGCTCTGAATCCAGTTTTCACAGTGTGTGGTCTGCTTAACTCTTTAAAAGGAGTTCAAGACAGAATTTTGATTTCTAGCCTTTACATAGCTGTCAGTGTCTTCTTACAAGCCCTGCAGGTAGGATTTCACACTCGCCTGGGCCCTGAGATCCCTGTTTGGTTCTTGCTAGCTATGCTTCACACCCGTGCTTTAGGCAACTCCAGCTTAATGTGTAACTCCATTCACAAGCATCCCAATTGTCCATGTATTCTGAGTGGGAAGAAATCCAAAGCAGAGGAGTCTGGATTTAATTTTTGAGAATCCCTTACTGTATCTTACCAGATGAAGTGAATGCACATTTCACAGCATCTCCTAGAAAACAAGCATGCTATAACAGTCAAACCTTACTGAAAGCAACCACCAGCTTCATGACTTGAAAGGGTAACTCACAACTATCTAGGAAAAAGTGAAAATTTTGTTTACACATGGAATTTTTATCAACCTTTTTCACCTACCTTCACACAGTGGTATGTTGCATTAGCAGCACAGACCAAGTTATTATTAGGCCAGCCATCCAAATCTGAATCCTCACCACAGATGCGTCCATCACCAGCGTAACCTGTCCTGCATTCACATTTGTACATTGGATCACTGAAATGGCCCAAATAGATGCACTCCGCAGACTTATGGCAGCTGTGTGTCTTGTCCTTGCACGGATTCTCAGGTTCACAGACCTATAAACGATGGAGCATATTCACTTAAAACCTGATAATCACAGTCAGCTGTGTGTGCCTCAGCTTTGTCAAAATCAGACAAGTTATTTAGAGGTCTGCAGATAGGAACTTTGTTTTGATTGTGGTTAGTAAATCACACTGCTCTGTCAGCTCACAACTCCAACAAATGCATACAATAAAAATAATTAAACCAAACCACAGGAAAAGTTGGACATTATTTTAAAAAGCAATTAAAATGTTTAACAATTTCAGAATTGTATCTATCTACCTTCTTCCAGATGTCATTATACCCCAGAAATTAACTGCAACAGAAACAAGATTGTACTCACCTCTTTTCTTTAGTGTTCTGCCTGACAGTATAAAAGGACTATCTTATTTTCTTAAATCAAAGAGACCCTAAGGAATTTTTGTATTCACTTCATTAAGGTTTTTGTTACCTCTTCCTTATTACTATATTTTGCATTGACAGTATCTGAGAATCTTACACACATGGTTCACATGTAGAATTCACAAGCTAAGCTAACCACAGAATGATTCAACAGCAACAAAGGAAAGGCAACCATGACTTCCACTTTAACATTTTTGTCTTTTCTAGGAAACTGTAGTCTTCAATCTCACTTCTAATTCCTGCTGTCCTTACCACTGATTAGCTTTGGTATTAGCAATGGAATTTAGGGAGTGAGAACTTCTTCAGACATGTGTCTGATAACATTGACATCAACAGCATCATATTTATGAAAAATACAATCCTAATTCTTCAGTTTCCACTCTCCAGAACAGGTATGTTAACCTCAGAGAAACAGGGAAGTGTTTGCTCCTGGAATTTTATGCTCATTTGCTACAACTGCACAGATGCCTAAAGAAAATCAAACCCTTAATAAAGCCAATCCCAAATTCAGTGTTTTGTTACTCAAAACAAAAATACTCTGAAACAACAGTTATTTATTTCAGGCTATTTTTGTTGGGTACCCAAGTTTATCTTATGCCATCATTCAAAGATATTTCAGATTAGAATTACTCAAAGCCATCAAATTCCTTTCAAAATCACTTACTTGCTTCTCTGTCTTGGCAACTTCAAGCCCTACTCCATAGGGCTGACTTCCTTTATAGCGTGGAGGACAGGGCAAGCAGTGGAAACCCGGATTTGTGTTCACACAGCGATGGACCTGATTCACTTTAAAGCAAACATCTGACACGGCTATACACTGCAGGTAAAGAAAGAAAGCAAGGAGGAACCAATTAGATGGCTGTGTCCAAGTTCCCAAGTAATGCGTTTTTCATGGTGATTTCCTGATGTTAATGGAAACAAAGCCAATACCTCATCAAGATCCTCACAGACGGTACCATTGCCAAGGTATCCTGCTGGGCATGCCCCACATGACCAAGACCCATCGGGGTAACTGTTGCATTCTGCTCCAGGAAAGCAAGGATTTGACAAACACCCATCTGGCAAAGACACACAAAACTGTGTGAAAATTAAGTAAGGAGCATAAAATGCATGTAAAACTTCATTTAAGAAACAGGTATTCTCTGATCATTAGCTTAAATCACACTTGATGCAATAGACTCTTATAAAACCCCTAAAGTAAGGGTTATTAAGTGCATTTAAGACTAATTAGTATTGATTTAATAAGAAAAAATTACAGATTTCTACATCCATTTGAATACATTACAGCATTCAAACCCTATTTAAGAAAGGTATAATTGTTCAAAAAGTTGGTATCATGAATATATATAAAATCCCATTAAACAGCAGTCACAATAGTAAAATGTCCTCTACTGAAACAAAGGGATAATTAGCAGATTCCTGTAGTGTCACTTCATAATTACCCATTAAAGAGATAACAGCAACAATAATTACTCAGACTGAATAAAGAATGAACACCAACCAATTGGGCAGTCCTTCTTATTGCACATATCATGTTGCTTGGTATCTCCCACACATGGCTTTCCTCCATACTGTGGTTCTGGGCTGTTACAGAGGCGAGACCTCTCACGAATTCCTCCTCCACAGGTAACAGTGCAGGCAGACCATGGAGACCAAGGACCCCACTGGCCATTCACTATGCAAAAGATATGCAAAAGTGCAGAGAATCACAGGCAATGAGGTGGGAACATCCGGTGCCAGTGACAACAACCCTGACTAGAGACAGCTCCTCGCTATGTACATATAGAAAGGTGATGGCAGATGTTAGCATTGAGATAGCAATACTTCAGAAAAAAAGAAATTAAAAATGCCCAACTGCTTCATAGGCATTTTTTGGCCAATAATTCAAAACAGCATGCCATGCCCACTGGATATACAAAGAGAAAAAAAAAAAAAAAGAGGAAAAATTGTATGAAAGGAAAGTGAAAGTGTATTAAATGAAAGGTCTCTTAAAAAAGTTTAAAAAGTGTAGACAAATAAGAAAGAATTATAATAGCAATAAATTGTGTCAAATGTGTAAAAAATGCATGCACAAATATCAAAGAAATGTGACTACTATGTCTATTCCTAACAAGTACAGAGACAGTTTCATTTTAGAAAGGAAGTCTCTATTTTTGACATGCAGAAGATATATTGCTAAAATGGAAATTTCTCAAACTCTTAATATTTAAAGCCAAATTATAACTTGGAAGGTTTACAAAACTTCCGACTGCATTGCTGTCTTCATTTCCAAAACACCCTTGTGTACTATTTTACTTGTAAGATAAAATTGTATTTTCCATCTTAGATATTCACTGCTATTTAGATCTGAATAAAGAGAAGCAATTCAGCTAGAATATTATTGTGTTACTTTAGATTCAAGACCACAGACGTACCTGGACATGGAACCTTCTCACACTTCTCTGTTTCACGCCCATTCCCCACACAGTTTTTCCCACCCATCTGGGGAATAGGAGAATTGCAGAGGCGGATGCGGGTGATATTTCCCACTCCACAGGTAACTGAACAGGAAGACCAGGGAGACCAGTGACTCCAGCCACCATCCTGACGTACTGCCAGAGAAAAGAGCAAAACTCAAGCAAACAGCGCACTTGCCACAGTAACACAAAGTCACTTGTGAATTAGCCTTCTAATGAGCTTCTCACCACATCTGATGAATGTCCCATCTCTTTTCCACCATTTCACTTACAAAGCCCAGCATGCCAGCTCAGGTATTCAAGAACAGCTTTCTTAGGAACTTCAGTAACCAACGTATTACTAACAACTATGTCTCACATTTTACTTAAAAATAAACCTTTCCAATGAAACAAACTCCTGTTCAAAATGCACATTTGGACAACTAGCAGTCTCAGCTGCTAGATATTGCCTTAGGTACTATATTAGCCTGAATATCACAGGTACTTGCAATAGCATTAACTACACTTCTGGAATATCATCCTTATGAGTGCCTTAAATATAAAAGTAGTGCGATATTTTGCAGAAATCTTCCATGATTACTGTATTCCTAAACACAGCTAAGTTAATGGAATGGCCCAACAATCAATGGATGACAGATGTAAGCACAGCCTTGCATATCATGTTTACAAACTAAGTGTTGTCTCCCAGCTGAGTTCAAACAAAAGACTCCAGTTCATAACGTTAAAGAAAGAATCACTCATCATCTTTATTTTTAACATAGCTGAGCCCAGAATGTACACATCTATTAAGTTGTCAGGAAATGGAGGAATATTTGAAAGGAGAAAATTGGCAAAGAATCTAGTGACAGCTACCTTAATTGTACATATAGGATTTCTCAAGTATGTACAGTCCTGACTAAACTTGGTTTAGCTTTGAGACATCCAAAAGTTTTTTTAAAAGGAAGAAATGTATTACTTACTGCGATGGTCACATTTCTTAAAGCTGCACATCCTTGTTTGGATGTGTGGGCCTGTACAAGCACTCCTGGTGACATCACATGACCTTCCTCGCATCTGTGTCCCAGAGCCACAGGTAACTGAGCACTTTGTCCAGTCTGACCATGGTGACCAGCCCTCCTCACTGTCGTCAGCTGCAGAGCAAAAGGTAAGAAAAAGTGCTTAGCTTTGAAAGTTGCTCTATTATCCTATTTAGAAGATCTTTTTTTTTCTGAAGAATATGTACTTTAACATTTAGATCTCCTTTTCTAATTTTGCTTTCCCAAGCTGCCACTGACATTACAGAATTATTGTGTAATATAATGAGAGGTTAGTTCAGATAAGAATCCTGGATCTTCATGAACTTGTGTGCAGTGTGTTTGCACGAAGCACTGATCTTTGAAGGAAGAATATCTTATCTCTAGAATGGACCGAGCCAAAACCTTAATCCAAAACTGCCTTTGGCTTCAGCATATAGGTGAGTATGATGAGATGTGGCCCCACCTTTGAAAGCTGCACAATGGTGAACGAGATCATTAGCCCTTTGAAAGAATAAGCCCTACACTCTGAATTGGCAAAAAAATGTGAAACATGACTGGGGAGAAGCTTTTAACATTTTATGCCCAAGGTAGCATCATCTTAATTCTAAGCAACCAATATAATCAATGAAGACAGACCAAGTCTTTCAGAGGGTAACTTCAAGTACCCAAGTTACTTTGTAAACATACAAGTTCTATATTTGATCTTACCTGTCTTGGTATCTTACTTGTTTTGAGCTTTGAAAAACACTAGTAGCAATTTTAAATAATGCCAAAGACTATCTGTCTTTCTCCTCAGCTAAATACTCACAGTGAGAGCAGACTGGACAGCATTCACCTTCAACAAAGGCTGGATCAACACAGGACACTGCTGGGCAGGTGATTTGATTGCACACAATTTTGGAATCCTGAAGGTAAAAAAAACAATTTACTGATTTATGCTCACAGAGAGGTAAATGAAGGAGGGCATCTGGGGAAGTTTCACGTGTGGAAATGTTTTGATTTGTTCTATCATGGACATGGGGACTACTTTTTATAAATGTCATTAAGTCCAGTCAAGCTCTAAGTAAATATGACCTGATGTGTGCAGTTGAACTGGAATTCCATTTCTGCAGAGAAGAATATTTCCAAAACCTTACCTGGCAAATGCACTTGGTGCAGCTATCCACAATCCAACTTTCATTATCTGCAAAAACACGGCCATCCTGCCAGCAAACTGGTTGGTTCTTCAGTGTTTTGTTAGGCCCAATCAGTTCCCACATAATTTGGTTCTCTTCAGACTAGAAGATGAAGTTTATGAGAATAAATTGTGTCTTTCATAAGCAAACTGTTTAAAATAGACAAAACTGAGACACAACTGGACTTAATTCTTCCATCAAAAATGTATTTTTATATATTTGTGTACATAAAGAAGATGATCTTAAGTATTGCAATCCTGCATAACAATTCTTCTAGCAGTGGTACAAACACAGTCACACAATACTAAGGGAAATCTGTTCTTAGTCATTTTGCTTTCCTCTAGTACAGCTCATTTTTGGGTAAGACTTTAGTCCTGACACATATGGCATACTAATAAAATTCCTTCTGAAATAATTAGTTGATTCAGAAAAAGAAGAGGGGCAGACTTCAGCAAAACATCACCATCATACTTCAACTATGAAAATCCCATGCATTTACTTGCAGTTGGGTACCCCATGTAGCCACTTACTAACGTATTCATAAATGGTGTAAACATGGTAATAAGGCTTTAACAGTGTGCAAGAAACGTTGGGATTGCTAGCTTCCAATTTACAAACCTTCAGAAGGATTTCCCCTGTGTATGAGTGCATGTGTGTGTTCTCTTTTAAACCCAGTCTGTGAAAACCAAGCCTTGATTAAAGTGTTATACTCAAAAACTACCAAACTAGTTTCAATGAAGAGAGGACATCTTTAGATGTAGATACACTAACAGGTGTTCGTATGTTACACAGAAATCTCTATTAAATGCCCCAGCACAAAAGAAGGAAGGAAAGAGCCCTGCAGAGCAGACCTCTGTCAGTTCTCCAGACTTGTAGATACCTACCACTTTTTGGAGGTTATCAGCCAAGTTGTTGACCACGATGCGCAGGCCAGTGAGCTCTGTGAACATCGATCCCAGCTCCTCACAGGAGCGGTCACAGAACTCGGCCTTCTCCGGTTTCTCACCCACGTACTCGGTTGTGACAGCGGGGCTCAAGTGAAGGATTTCAGTGCTCTCGTTGATGGTGTTCACTTCAGCTGGGAGCAAGAGAATGAAAGAGAAGAGCAGCATATACAAAACTCTTCCACAGATTAAAGGTTCCTGCTGAAATCACAGATTGGTACCCATGGGTAGGGTTTAAAGACATCTATTTTGGCACAGCTTCATGCTTATTATACCCATGAATAAAAGAAGGGTTAGATGTCAGCTGGTTCCAATTATAGGCTTTCCCTTTTCAAAATTAAGAGCCAAGCTGTGTCTCACATGGCCCCCACTTTAAAATTGTTGGCACTGCAACACATTCATTTATGAGGAAGACTAACAACAGGACAGTATCAAAAAAGCAAACCTATTTTATCCACTCAGACATAAGAGGTTTCAGATTTTTTCATGACTTATCACATTTCCTCAAGGCAGAGAAAAAGGTAGGAGAAAGAATTTCCTTGCAGAAAGTTGTTGTCCTTGTTCTGTCCATAAATTCCAAGGTTGAATCAAATTTGGACCCTTATGCAATGTATACCAGACTTTGTGCTGCTCTATATTGCACTGCCCAGTGCTAAGCTCAGAGGAGCTGTCAAAAAAATTGTTTCATTCTGGAGAGAAATGGATGTCAAGTTAAGATCAGACAGATTATTTGATTTGTCACTCCAAACACTCCACTAAAAGGCAGATTGTAATTAAAACAGAACTTTGCATGCATTACAGTGGGAGAACAGGATATGTTCTAATATAATTTTAAAAGACATCCCTGTCTACAGTAAATTCCTGAAAAATAACATAACAGAAAGCATGATTTTAATTAACAAAAAAGCACATTGACAACTAAATAAAAGAGTCTATGTTCTGTTAAGTATTTAAGTCTCCATCAGGTAAATGTCTTGTGGATTCCATGGATGCTTTCTGTAAGGATTCCATGATAAACTCAAAGTTGGTATCAGCTATACAACAATCCATACTTCCCTATCTGTTAACAAAGAGTCCTTTACCAGATTTAGTGATGTTGGAATAGCTCAAGGTTACCAAAGGGAAAAGATTATTTTTAAATTGCTACATCTTTAAAAAGAAGAAATCAGCACAGGAACATATGCCATAAAACATATGTGTCAAAATCCCAATACCATTCAGTGTTGACAAATCAGTGTTGAAGGTGGCAAAGCTTCAGAACTGTTAAGGGCTACTTGATTTGATGCTTTACCATACAATGTTATATATAAATACAAAAGGAAATTAAAACAGGAGCAAAGTATTCTTCATTCATTTGGAAGGCTAAAATTAAAGGAACAAAGAACCAACCCACAGTACGACATTAAGTGGTTATTTCTCAATCAAACTTAAAATTATTGGCTTGATGTGCTTTTAAATTAGCTATGAAACATCTGCCACTAACCAAGGTCTACAAAAAGTTGTTCACAGTTTTCCAAAGTTGAAGCAATTGTCCAGCTTCATTTACAGGATGGGAGAAAACCACATAGCAAATCAGAACTCTCTGTGTCATAACAGTTTATTTCAGCTGCTTTTTGATTCCCTGGAAAGAATGCAATTTTCCTACCACACTGAAACACTAGATTTCTCAGATCCCCCCACAGCATTTCTCAGATCATTAATTTCATATTTTTCAAGCCAATATGGAGTGTGCCTTGACCGGAATATTCTGAGGACATTAATAAAGTTGCAATCTCAGCAGGAAACATAAACCAAAACTATGTTAGAAGAACTAAATCCTCACTTCCTACTGGTACTTGGCAGTGACTGAAAGAAGATGCCTGGGGATCACTGGGAAATCAGTACTCTGCTGCTGGCTTCCTGCTAATTTCCTAAGGACCAGATGATTAAAATGAGAAACCAGAAGAGCAAAATGTGCATCCTCTCATATATGCAAATATCATTCTGTTGATATAACTCAAGAAGAGATTTTATTGATGTGCCTATTTAGGTGTGTTTTTGTCATCTTTCCTATCCAGTGCAGTGTATAAATCTTGCCTAAAGTATTTGCAACCACCACACTACATTCTTTCCTACCATCAACCAAACAGCATTCCCAAGTCACCCTTTCACCATATGTCACATTCCCATATTAGGCTTAAAGATACATTGGGAAAACACAGTCCTGTCCCCTTTTGTGTCATTAGGGGTGAGGGAACTTCATTGGTGACATCAGCCTTGTTGTCACGGGACATTAACACGTAAATATGTCATCTTCATGCCTGTACTTCAGCTAAATGAGTGAGCTATCAAAATGGGAAAACATCTTGTGGTCAGTAATGTCATTCATGGTTTTTGAACTGTTGTAATTGTCACTGGCAGCATCCCCCAAGTTTCAATACTGGGCCCAGTATTGTTTAAACCATCCATCAGTGACTTGGATGAAGGGACAGATGCGTCCTCATCAAGTTCACTGATGACACAAAGCTGAGACGAGTGACCTCAGAGAGCTTTGAAGACATTCAAAGGACCTCAACAGGCTGAAGAGATGGGCAGAGAAGAACCATTCTGCCCCTCTCCTCATCTTCAGCCACATATGGAGTGCTGTGTGCAATTCTAGGTGCCTCAGTGAAAGAAAGGTATGGAACTACTGGATTGGGTCCAGCCACAGACTACAAAGTTAATTAAGGGATGGAGACTTCCTCTCAAGAGGAAAGGCTGAAGGAGTTGGGCTTGCTCAGCCTCAATGACAGACAACTGTGATGGGACCTCATTAAGGCATATAAATGACTAAAGAGGATGGAACCAAGTTCTGTTCAGTGGTCCCAAGCAATAGGACAAGAGACAATGGGCAGAAACTGATGCACAGGAAGTACTACCTGGATATGGGTAAGAACTTTGAACTGTGTGGGTAACCAAGCACTGGAACAGTTGCCCAGAGAGTGGAGTCTCCCTCACTGGGAGATATTTAAGATATTCAAGAATCATCTGGGCAAAATGCTGTGTCACGTGCTCTTGGATGACCCTCCTTGAGCAGGGACGTTACATTGATGATACCTTGTGGTCCTTTTCAACCTGACCCATTCCATGAGTATGCAATTAAGTGGGATAGGCAATGTCAGAATCTGACATGCACATAAACCTCTCAAGCAATTTTGATGGCCTCATTGTGCTATTAGTTCCTTTTTGTTACTGCACAAGAAATTTCCATCTTGTAGTGTTCTCTTGGTGTTGCAAAGTAAGAGCAAAAATACTGTGAATTTAAATATTTGCTAAATAATTCCAGGAAGGATAGAACAAAAACCCCAAATCTGTATAATTTATAGAACTGAGGTGATAAATAACATGACAAAAATACATTAAGAAAATATTATCTGTTGGTTATCAGCAGTTTATAGTTGTACAAGATTTCCTCTTAAGGTATGTGTTAGCAGGAAGAATTCAATTATTCCTTTAGTCTCTCGCTGGTTTCCTCTTCATAGTAGAGGTGCAGCCATCCCATTTCTACTTGGTGATACTTCAAAATATTTACTACTCCTTTGAAAAAGTCAAGATCTGCTATGGTTTATTTTCTATGTTTTGTATAAAGTAGGAAAAAAATGGAGTTGAATCTGCTTAATTGTTTTTCTGTATGCCACATATTTTAGCAAAGTGACAGAAATAATGGCATTTCAGGTGGCAGGAATTCCAAACAAAATCCTGAAGTCCTGCCTTGTGCACCTACAACATTTCTCTGACAGATTGAGCTGGTCCTGATTCCTGAGCTGGGAAGTAAAACAGTCAGCACCTCCTATGAGCCTGAGTACAAAACCTTAGCACATATTTGATAAACAATCCTAATTCTTTTATGGGGAATCCACTGCACAGCTACACACAGTGTTCCCCTCCTGGCAGGGTAAGCATGAACTGGACTAACAGCAACACGTCAGCCCATAACATACATGCCTTCCATATCTCTTCCTTTGACTTCTTATTTTCCTGAAGTTATTTTGATTATCAATACTTTGGGAGTCACACCTAAAGCCTCTTTCTGTCAAAGGTATTGCCAAGGAATTCAATGTCTTTAAGAATGGCAGACTAGTTTGTGGGCCCATTGACAGTCAGCAGCAGAATTCAGAACCAACACCACCTGTCTTGCATGAAAAGAATTGCAGAAAACTCATGTAAGAAAAGATATTTTCCTGCATATGCTTTGTTTCCTTCCATTTCTACTAATTTATTGCTCAACACTTTTTTCCCACCCTAAAAACAGAGGCTTAGAGTTATAAATCTAAGTAACTGAACTACAATAATAGGCTAGAGAGTAGAATTGACATCATATAAACATATAAGTTCCCATTACCACCAAAAAAGCAATTAATTCTCCTTTTCATTTCAAAGGGATCTGTTGCATGGTTTTAAGATAATATTTCATGACTGATGTTTCTAATTTTCAGATTCAACTGAACAGTAGTAACAAGACAACAAAAGCCTTACTTGACTGGCTTCTCTGGCATCCTTTCTTACGCAGAACATCCTCTATTGAAGTATCAAAGATTAACTGAATATTTTGCAAAAGACCCTGTAATAATAATTTTAAAAAGCAATTAAAAGCAGTAAGATCAATTTTTGAGTAATCAATAACTGATCTGTCTCAATTCCATACTACTGACTGGATTCAGACATAAGCAAATACATAAAAAACAATCTACAAGGCATTAAACCTGACACACAGGGGAAAAAAGTGGTCATAATTTTGTTACATACAATTTCAGTATTATAAGCCACAAAGCTAGGTATGTTCTGAAACATGTCATAATAAAATATATTAATCCGTTAAAGCTCAAATCTCCATTTTCATAGTGAATTTTAGCTACTGTCAAAACCAACTTTCCTGCACCATCAAACTTCCATCCATAGCCAGTCATTTCCATGCACTGTAGTTCACTGCCTCCTCAGCTGTGCTGACACTACTCTGAGACAACACTCTAAAACCAGACTGGTATCTATCGCATTGGGGAGAAAAAAAACTCAAAGAAGAAAAAAAAAATATTTAAAAAGCATTGTTTCAGTGAGCCTCTTAATGATACAGCTTCAGAATGAGTTGTATGAGCACTACTGATGTAGTAACTTAGTCACTGGAGGCAGGAATGGAGAGGCTGTGGGCAAGAACTTCTGAAGTCCCTCCCAAAACTGGTCATCCCATGGAGGCAAACTTCAGCAGGTCAGGCTCTGGCTGAAAACTAGATGGCACAACATGATGAGAAAGAAAGGGCTTTTTGAAATTTTTGGAGCCATGAGTTCAAGTCTGACTTCAGCTGTGACTGAAAAAAAGCCATCCTTAAAGAAGTTGGGCCAGATCACAGAAGGTCATTTTCATTTGACAGGCAAACCAGAAAGCTCATAATTCCTTCATCTCAAATGTTTTCCACAAAAAGAAAAATCATCTCATTTACAGGACTGATCAAAACTTTTTATTCCATTTATTGTTTTCAAAATTTTCCCCTTTTTAAAATTTAAATTGAAAAGAAACATTCAAAACAGCAAACCAGGATGTTCTCCTATAGGATGGACCAATACCATGTGCTTCAACTCCATTAAAAATTACTTTTTCTTCTTTTAAATAAAAAACAAAAATATTGACATGTTCTCATGATTTGAATAGATATATTTCAATTGAAAAACAGCTCTTCAAGAAATTTGAAAAAAAAATTCTACAAATCTCCACAAAAACCCCACATCTCTAGAAGTCTTACATCTGGAGAGAAAAGGGATGGTTGCATAGAAAAGCCCAAAACTGCTTTTGCACACTTTTTCTGGATTTAGACTTTGCTTTGCCTTTGCTTTCAGGAATCCCAAAATCACACAACACAGATCTACCAATTACTAAAAGAACACTCTGCTTGGGAACACCAACAACCCCATCAAATCCAAAAGGCATTGGGACAACAGAACTGCACCTACTGCATTTTCCCAGACTACTTGCAGTTACCTTCTTACCACACCAGAGACCCAAGCTTCTGCAGGTCACCTACCCTGAAATGATTCTCCCGAGTGGACCCTTTCGCCACGTACAGCCTGCTGCTCTCTGCTTTCAGCTGCTCATAGAAAGGCTCCTCCAGGATGAAGCTGTCAATAAGGTCACAGCCAACATAGAGGTTGTAGTTCTCCCCTGTTATCTGCACGGTGAGGTTCTTCCACTGTGAGTCAGCCAGGTCCACGTCTTCCAGGGAAATCACGTTCTGGAAGCCATCCACCCAATAGATGAGGTCCAGGGTGTTGGCCCGACCATTGGAAATTATCTCAAACTGCCTCTCACTGATGCCGGGACCCTCTAAAGCAAGGACAGTGCCTCTAGACTGCCTGTCCTGCCTCAGGGTGGCTGAAAGGATAAAGCCCTCATTCTGCCGTATTAGTTTTAGGATCTTTTTGAGTTTCTCCGGTTTACATGGAGGTATATGGTCAAACCGAATGAAACGATACGCTGGCATGGTGGGGTCTGGGCCCCGGAACACCTTTGCTCCAATTGTCTTTCGGTTTATGTTACTGACTTGAAGTAAATCAAAGGTAGTCTCCTCTTCCTTGTCACCATCTGAAAAAGTTAACAGTGTGTGACAATGTATCTACAAAAAGCCTTACAAGAAACAGTTCTGTACAGCACACTTAGTAACTGCAACTATGTGACAGACAATAAGGACCAGCAGAGAAAACTCAGTACTCTCTTGCTTCCACAAATGGAACTGTTCCTACAAGCAGGCAAGTGAATCGTATTTTCCACCTGACATTTTCATTCACTTGACAATTCTCTCCTTCTGTGCATGAAAATACTTCTGATTATACACTTATACATATGGCTTCATATTTTGTAGCACTATATAGTACATACTTGTACATATACAAATGTATGTATGCTGTATGGATGCATGTAGCAATTCATTCATGAAATATTTTTAGCATATATGAATAGATAAGGAATTTGAGTCAATTTCCATATTTTGATCGCCAGACAATGGAAAATCAAATTATGAGAATCCATGTGCCTACAAGCTGACCCAAAAAAAAAAATTAGATTTTCTTTTTAAGTACTGCAACCAAGAAAGAGGTAAATGAAGGTCTGGCACTGTGCCAATTTGTATTCTACTTATATTCCATCTGTAGCTGTCTATTTCTCTACCTCTACCTTTTTAAAATGTTCATCCCACTCAGTGATTCTGTTTACATTACTTTCACCATACATTTCCCTATCATTTATTTCTGGGATTATATACATTTTAATCAATAATTTCTAAAGAAAGCAATTTTGAAATATATTGAGAAATATTCATTTAGCACTGGCAAGGTATATCTACCAAAAATACCCCAGGCACTTTTAAAAAATCCTTTATGATTACTTTGCCCAATTTAGTTCAGGTAAGCCAACACTTTACAACTTGTAACTTTGGGAGTTAGTCTGTATCCAGTTAAAAAGTGTCTGAACTTACCCTGAGCATTTGAGGAAAACCACAAGGTTATCAAGACAGTAAGCCACAACAACCCTCTCCTCTTCAGCATAACTCCTATGAATAAACCAAAAAGTAGTAAGCATTAGGGTAATTATATTTATCAGCTATCAATAATGCAATTTTCCTCATGAAATGCCATAAACAGCAACTATGCATATAAAATCAGAATTTTTATTTTGACTGATTCGTGTAACACTTATTCTGGGTCTTTTATTAATGGCAGAGGTAAAATGTGACATCAGATGAAGGGAAAAGGAATTATAAAAGTTAAAGACCATTTTTATGGAAATTTCCTTAATAAAAAGGAAAGACATACAGAAAATATATATTATTATTTTCTTAATGAAATTTCAATAGCTAGCATAGAGACCATATGACACTACAGGAGATACAGCTTATTGCTAGCACATCTTTACTTTGGAGCACAATATTCAGCCAAAAAATCCTTGCAGGATAATGGGATCTAGACGATTATTCTGAGTAATAGCGGTACTTTTCAGTGCCTTTTTCAGTGCCACGATACAAACTCCTCTTTCTTCCATAAATATATATATATATGCAATCCTCTGTACTCAACCATAGTTGGATAAAGCGACTCTTAACGTGATGCCGGGTTTGCCCCGTAGCACTGCGCAGTTACAAACCACATAATTGCATCTCCATATGTGTCTCAGCTCACAATGAATGGAACAGAAGCATTCCCCGGAATGTGCAGAAATCCAGTTCTCTGGGTACAGCCAAATAACTTCAGCACTGCCAACTCCACACACTACTGCAAGGACTCGGGGATGCCGCCAGTGCTCGCTGTCTACATTTTCTTTGTTCTACACGGAACTCTTATTACCTGGCATCCCCAGGGTACCACCGCTACAGCCAAGCGCGGGCAGGCGCCAGGACGCCTCTCCCAGCTCTGGAAGGCGGCGGCTCCCGGCGGGAGGGAGCCGGTGTGGCGGGTGCGGTGGCGGCGGGGCTGCTGGTGCAGGTGCCGCACACCGCCTGCCCGCGGCTCTGCCCTCACCGCGCACCCCGGAGGGCGGCAGCGCGGTGACCGCTCCCAGAGGCGCACAGCCCCCTCCGCCCCCCGAGCGGGCTCCGCGCCGGGCACGGCACCTCCCCGCCTGGCACCTCACCTGGCATCGGGGAGCCGACGGTGCGCTGGGGCTCTGCGGGGCTCGGCCGGTCCGGGGTGGAGCGCGGTGCGCTGCGCTGCCGCCGTCGCAAGTCCCTGCACGGCAGCGCGCCCCGCGCCGACGCCTTTATGGGCTGCGGGCCGGGCCCCGCTGTCAATCAGCGGCGCCGGGGCGCGCCCCCGGCTCGCTCCTCCGCGGCGGTGACACAAACCCCCGCCGCCCCCTCCCCACCTCGCCTACCTGCGGGGCCATCGCCGGCCCGGCCCGCCCCGGCGGGCGGTGCAGGGGCGGTGCGGGGGCGGGCAGGGCGACAGCGGCCTCCCCGCGGGGAGCGGAGCGGCGCGGAGGGGAGGGCAGCCCAGCGCAGCCCAGCGCAGCCCAGCCCAGCCCGGGCTGCCGTCGGTGCGGCGGGGGCCGAGAGCGGCAGAGCCCCCGGGAGGCGGCGCCAGGCCCCGCGGCCGGACCGGAGCCGCCGTCGGGCCGAGCCCAGCCCGGTTCCCGCGGGCCAGGAGCGCGTCCTCGGCCCCTCCGGCCGGCCCGGCTCTCCCAGCGACACTTGTCAATTGAGAGCTCGGTGCTCCTGCCGCCAGCGCGGCAAAACCCGGCCTTCTCGAGGGCTCAGTTCTTTCATTCTTATCCTTTTTGTTTTTAAATTGTGCAGCAGCCCAAAGCTGAGACTCGACCCGTCCCCCGGTCGGTTGGCAAAGTGCTCGCGGGATGTCAGCCAGCAGCTCCTCAAGTGAGCCCAGCACCTCGGTCCCGCTCTTCTGCGCCAGCAGCACCATCCCCTTTATTGCACGGAAGGCGTAGAGGGTTGCTGAAGTGTGCTCCTTGTGGAGGGAGCCTTGGCTCGGGGCCAGTGAAAGCGACACGCAAGAAACCTCACTCTTAGGCTGTCCTGGTCACACCTTAGGAGAACTGGGAACTATCCTCACAAGCAAGGACTCCCGACAAAACCGCTGAATTTTAGAGGTCAACATGCTGAGAAGCAGCCAGCACAGCTTCCAGCATCACGCTCCATAGGGAGCTGGAGGATGGATCCCTGCAGTAGCTGTGCATATAGAACCTGCCGTGACATGTGGATACATTTCAGAAGTCAAAGGAGAAAACCGTGATTTCAGTTGCTGAGTCCTGAACTAGGGTTGCAGAATGTCTGTGAAAGTATCCTGTTGCTGGTGTGAAGAGGCATGGATTTGGCTCAGTTGCCTGCAGAATCCAAGAAATGTAGCCCTGTCAAATGCATAGGTGGACAAACTTCACAAATTTTAACACAAAAAAAAAAAAAAAAATTAAAAAACCAAACAAAAAAACCCAATCAAACAAAACAAACAAAAAAAACTCTTAAATCAAAACAAAACAAAAAACAGTACAGGAAGTCATTAACTTTGCCCATCACAGTTTGAAATTCCAGTAGAAAAAAGTGTTGATATTTCAGAGCTCAGAAGACTTCAAAAGGCTCAATCTATCACTACAGTAGAAAATGCCAATGCAAGCACTGCTCCCTTTCCGCTTACCATGGAAACACCTTCCAAATTGGCTGGCCTTGGCCTTGCAGGGTAGCAGGAGCCAAGGAGCCTTCCCCTTTCTCACAGGGTCCAGGGGACAGAGCCAAGATAGGAGGGAGAGGGCTTTTTTGTCTTCCCAAGACATTTGGTTTTCAGTTTTGCAAAACCTCAAGAATTTAAAAAAATAGCTAATGATGTTCACAAAACCTCAAATTCTAGTGGGTTTACTCATTCCCCCTGCTATATTAAGACTTAGTTTTTATATCTATATATGTAGCTGTATGGTGTGTTTTCCACTAGACTGGACTGTGCTGGGATAACTCTCATCAGGAAGCTTCTCTGGGATTACAACTGGAGAAGAGAATGCAGCAAAGTATTTAAGAGATCAAGAAGATATCTTTGAAATAGTTTCATGAATTATTTGTACACTTATATGGAAAGTCTTTTTACAATATAAATTTTTAWGTCAATAAAATAACAATAAAGAGCCAAATTTTATCATGACAGCTTTTAAACAGCTGCCTCATAGCAAAATCTTTCTATCTCTATGAATATTATAGGAATGAAGGATCGATAGCATATTGTTTTGAGCTGTGTGGTTTATGTATAGGATGATGACCTTTGAGAAGACAGTTTTGACTGAAGTCTTTCCACAACCATTGAAATGCTTACTTGTTCACTTTCCCCTAGCCACCTTGGAAGAGGTAAACATCTTCTTTCCAAGACTCCTGATGGAAAGTCTCAAAGAAACAAATACGCACTCTGCTTTCTGCAGTGAGCCAATGTACACATGCAAACATTGGAATTACATTCACATGTCTCAATTTACCTGATTTTTCAGTGCAAAGGGAAAGTGAACAATGGTAGAGAGATTGTGAAGAAAGATTTGCTAACATGTAGGAACACAACTGAGGTAATGGTGGATCTCATACTGATGGTTTTCTGTAGTGTTTTACCTTTCACTGCATTTTGCTTCAGACCAGCACATCAGATATGATCACAGGTCCTTAATTTCTCATCTCTTTATGCACCTCCCTTTGCCTTTTTCAGTCTGCAGTTCTCCTTCTGTACCAGCCCCTAGGACCTTCCATTTTGGATCATGTAAACATTGTACAAGGTAACATACATTACTGTAAATCACTGGGCAATGTCAGGATTCTGGTATGGCACTATCTCAGAAAAAACTGATTTGATGGATCTCCTCCACCAAATATTCCATGGTTTTGCCAAGGACTTTATCACTGAATTTCTGATTTAGCTTCACTTTGGGGAAGACTTAACTCTCCTTCATTAGAAAAAATCCCAATAAAGTGGAATATGCTATACATGCTATTTTTTTTCTTCTACTGCTTTTCTGATAAAATTGAAACTTTGTGCTTTGGGCATGATCCAAAACACAAATTCTGTGACTTTTGCTGGGTGAAATGCTGATTTTTTTTTCCTTTTTGACAAAAACATGTTCACTAGTTGAAATAGATCTAGTTGCATGAACATGATAACGTCCTTCAGGTTTTATCCTGCAGTCCGGAATTTCACCTGTAAATGTTCTCACAGAAAAGCTGTCAGAAAGCCGTGAAGAATTTTTCTCGTTTTTTCTTCCTCTGGTGAAATTTGATTTTCATAATTCACTGTATTGAGGTTCCAAAACTGAAGCCAAAACTGAAACAGGTAACTTCGGTTTAGCATGGGACTCAGTCATGGAGCTTTTTAAATGAGCTTTTAGGGACAGGGAGAGAGATCTGAGTGCTTCCTATGACAACATGTCTTAAGTACTCCGCCTAAATGCAGATTTTGAGTCCTGGAATAGAATATTCAAGGGAGAGTGAATTCATCTATGATAAGGGAGAGAGGTATTTTTGACATAGCTCTATGTATGCTTTATTTTATGTTCTGCTGCCAGATAAAAATGGGTATCATAATTAGGTACTTAGTCTTCTGCTTTTTGTTTCAGAGGAAGAAGTGTTTGGGGCTTGTTTTAAACCTTCCTTAAGTCATATCCAGGTAGAAAATATATCCAGATACAAATGCTAATGCATTCTGTCAGAACGAATGGCCATACACTGCACAAGCATCAGTTGGTATGTTTTCACAATAAACTTGTCAAAGAGGGAAATACTGCTACCATCCGTTTGCAAACTTTATCTCTACTCAAAAAATGGCTATGCACAAAAAACTTGTGCAGTGGTTTCAGCAGGAAAACTTTGAGTTTAAAGCTAAGTCCATGCCTAAGTGTTTTACTACATTGGTTCCTACATGATTTAACTGGTGTCACACCATAAGTCATGGAAAGAGCCATACATAAGTGGAACCCAAGACTCCTAACTCATGGTCGGAAACTTGGATCTGGGAACCCTTTTTATTTCCTGTTCTTGCAGTATATATGACAAAACAAATATCCATCTACAAACAGTTAACTGTGTCCTCAACCATTTTACAGAATTTTTGTATTCTCTCCCCACGTGAGTTGCTGAACATATTAAGACTGCCAAGTATTTTCAGTCTCCAAAAAGGAACATTCCCTTACCAAGTGAAGTGCAAATGAGCACTGAAATGCTCTGTAAATCCCATGTTGCTGCTCTGGGTTAAAAAAACCCCAAGCCTTTTACCAGATTCAGAACAGATTTATTACCCAAACACTTACTTTTATTCAACTTTGTTACACAGTTTCACATTCTATCACAGAAGTATTGATGTTTTCATTTATAACAGGAAAAGGTCACTAAAGCACTGACTTTTAAATAACTAACACTATCCTTATTATCCAGGCCACAATATTATAATATTTATTATATTTCCAAAACTGTGCTTTCTGTATGTTGAATGGGATTTGGTCTGTTGTATCTACATATGTTCAAAACCAACCCATTCTCAAAGCTTTTAGATGATTTGGATTAAATCCCTATTTAGAAGTAAAACATACTGAAGTTGACAGTAGCTTTAGCTGAGAGGTAAGTGAATACAACTAAAATTATAACTTCAGTGTTCCAGCTGGATTTTCAAAGTTGTTTGGGGGAACAGATGCCATTCATTTCAGGAGGATGTAGTAGCAAACTACTTTTGAAGGCTTGGGTCTAGTTTCTTTTCATTCAGTTAGGTGAAACAAAATGCCAAATGCTTACTAAGAGCTCAATAAGCTATAACAAATGTTTGAATGATCTTAGTTTAAAAAGAATTTTTTATTGCAATGAGAACCACACTTTTGTGGACCCCTTTTCTTGGCAGACATGCAGTCCCACAACCAAGGGTGCTGCCTCTGCTATGCTTTCTCTCTCCTTCCAGCAAGGGCCTGGGCATCTGAACTGTTGTCCTTAGCCCCCATTTTTCTGCAGGTTGGCTGGCAGACAGCAAAATATGGCATCACCAGGTACAGTGTGTCCCTGAAACACGGGAAACACAGAGTCTGGAGAGATTGGGAGGCACTGCTGGGTAGAGAAGCTGAATGCAAGAAAGCGGCAACAGGACAAGAAAAAAAATATTGAGAAGAATTGAAACTGATTGTAAAAAATTTTGAAAGGCCACAGAGAACAGTCTGGGGGTTTGATATCTCTCCATATGTTCAAAACTCCCACAGATGGAGTCAGGAGTCCCACAGGATGAAGTGAAGAGATGAAAGAAGGCAATTCATGAAACTACTACTGCTGGCTGTGTCTCTGACTGGGAGAAAGAGCGTCATTAAGCTGTGGCCTGATAATGATTAGGAAGATTAAAGCTGAACAAATAATTCCCATAATTTTTTTTTCTCTAATATGTGTTTTGCATCTTTTTCCCCTCATAAGAACATCTACACTCAGACCACATTTTCCCTTAGCTCATTAATTATCTGGGTGTGCTCTTATAGCTGTTACTTGCCTTGTTGATAAATATTTAAAATCCAAATCATCTTGTTTAGCTATAAATGGTTAGAGAAGTCAGATGGCAGCATTCATGCTTCCCAGTTAGCACACCATCACTTCCCATACAAATACTTGGCTATACATGTTAAAAGTGGGATCTTCTATAGTACTCATGCTTGCAAACATTCATTTTGCTCTGAAATATCTCTGAAAGACATCTTGCACATAGAATTAAATAATTTCAACCCCCCTCTGAAAGGTGAAAAAAGTCAGTTTTGCTGTTACATTCTGTAACGTGGTTGTCTATGATACTCTTGAAAAGGGAACAGGGAGAAATTTGCTCTGGTGATAACCATAGACTGCTCAATTTGGTTTAATCACATAATGGAATGCTGTAAAAATATTCCTTACAACATACACCAGAACAAAGCCATGTATCTTCACACACATTTGTTGCAGGCTTGCCACTTCTTGCAAGTTACTAGCCTTTAATTTATATATTTTATTTATTTGTAATTAGTTTTGTATTTTGCTCTATTCAGGAACTAATTGCCTTCACATTATAGAGTACAAGGAAACTGCAATTTACTCCCCTTGCTATGAAACATTCTCTTGCTATTTCTATACTTATTCTCTGACAATAAGAAAATGATAAGCTAAACAGCAGTGATGTCATTCAACCTATACACGGTTTACTGATATTAATATTTTTACTTGTTTACTTACTTTACAGCAATTAACTATATTTTTCCCAAGTGATACTGCTTTCTTAACATTGCTTCACTTTCTTTTTCATGAATGCTTATAATGAGGTGTTGGAAATGGGGGCACAGCAATGGAATTATATTTGGTTGGATGAAGAGACACCTTAGTATTTATTATTATCTTGCATTCATTTAGTTAGTTAATTTTTGTTTCTTAATGTTTGCTTCTATGAAATCACAAGGAAAAAAGCTGGCTACTTCAAGAAAACCTCTGCTGAGCATAAAGCTTCGAATTTTTCTCTCAGCTAATAACATAATGCATCTTAAATTTGCATGGCAATTTGCATGGTTCACAGCAATGAGGAAAAGAAAAGAAAATAAGTACAGTTGATGATTGTGGCACTTTTGCAACTGGATGAATGATTTGCAGATGTTGGGGTGATCCTGCGTGCATGTCGCTGGTGGTGGAATCCTGTATGTTGGTGAGGTTTGTGTGGGGTTCTGTTAATGCATTTGTGTGAGCAAAAGTGTGTGCCTGCTCAAAGATGTGTCCTTCATTGCATTTACCTGGTAAGCTCCCTGTGTTACACTATGTTAAAGACACTGAAGTTCAGCTTGGGTGCAAATATGTAGCTTTACTTATTTGTATACTACATGTTAATCCTGTCATCAGACATCCCTTGTTAAAATACAGCAGAAGGCCTCTCGTTTGCTTTTAATTTGAATTTAAAACTTTTTTTTCCCTCAAAAATGAAATCGCAAACAAGCAATTATTCGCTTAATTTTAATTGTTCTTACTGTTATTCCTCATTTTTCTGTGCCCACTTAAAGGTCTAATCCTTTGCAGGTTTATAAAACTCTACCCAAAAACCATCTAGAAACCAACTCAGTAACAGCCTTCAGAAAAAGTTGTGCCTGAGGCAGTTTCCAAGCCACTTATCTGCCAGCCTGGATGACTCTTCATTCAAAATTCCAGCTCTTGTAGCAGTCTTCATTTCCTGCCATGTAACTGACAATTCTCCGTTTGCCACTGGGCCTTAATCTTTTGCTAACAACTGCAGAATTAGATAGTTTGCATTTTCTTTCTCTACACAGTTTGTCTTACCATAAAAGCCACCATGAGCTTCCATTGGCAAATAGATCTTGCTATTACCCAGGTTTTCTCCCTATCTTCATTTACTCCTGGTTTCAGTATTTTTAAATTCATTGTGCTTTACTGAGACCTGATTTGCTTACTCTTCTCCTTTATAAAATATATATTATTTGTACCTGTTTCCTATGAGACTATCCCAGATAAGACAGATTCAAATTACTTACTTATGGGTTTGGAACCTCCGGTGCCAGTTCCTTCAAAGTCCTGGTGCAGAAATTATTTGGTGATGTAAATTTTGGGAATATCTGGCTCTCGGAGTTTGGCCTTTTCTTCCACCTCAGATGTTATATTCTTTTGCAATACCCTTTACTAATTTAATTTTTTTCTTTATTTTTTCCCTTTTCTTTTTCTTCCTTGTGTTCAAAATTCATGTATATTTTTGAAATATGAACACCAGCAGCGGATATAGCTTTCCAGTGAAATATGCGATAAAAATATTTTTCCTCTTCTACTTGGTATTTTCTAAGTATGTGTGTCCAAGATGTAAGTGCTTTTTCATAATCCTGTTGTAGTCCTTGATGGATTGTTCAATTAATTATTATTATGACCCTTTACAAAGATTAAAGTCACTGCTTCCTATGTTCTCATATTTCATTGAATTAAACTGTGCGTTCTTAAGGGACACCACCTCAAATATTTATTTAATCTGAAGA
Source organism: Turdus rufiventris (assembly GCA_013186435.1). Classification (NCBI taxonomy): domain Eukaryota; kingdom Metazoa; phylum Chordata; class Aves; order Passeriformes; family Turdidae; genus Turdus; species Turdus rufiventris. Next base: position 930,092 of record PYHW01010457.1, read on the forward strand.
CCTCAACAGTTTTGATATTTTGTTTCAGGTACGTGCAACTATTGAACATGACTGCAATGAGAAGATCCCCTTGTAGGACCTCTCTGCAATACTCTCCTCAGCCACCCGCACTGAAGATCGTTCACTTGTAACTATTACTGCAGTCAAAAGGGTTACTGTGCTCTACTTGCTCCTGCATTTAATATACGATGGATCTATGGTGAAAAGATTCTTGAGACAATAACTGACAAACCCTTAATATAAATGTCAGCAGATGAACTTAAATTTTGCTCAGAAGAGCCTTTCATTATATTTTTGATCCTGCTCTCAAGGAGAATTTACATCAAGCTGGTTATACATCCTTATTTATTGTTTCAGACAAAATCATACTAAAACACCTTTGGCTCCCACATTCAAATAAACAAGTAACTGAGCCTCTGTTTTTTAAGCAACTCAACACACCTTCAGAGTGACTAGTTCCTATAGTGTAAGTCTATGGAAATGTAATTCTATAATTCATTAGAAAGAGGCTTTTATGAGGTGTTGTCTTGCAGAGAAATTTATATTCTTCCACTGAATTTTGGATACTAAACGAAAAACAGTGTGGCTGTTTCGAGTAGCTCCTGCTAAGCACTTCTAGACTTTGCTTAACATTTCAGTTTTTTCTTTGGCTTGCAATGTATGACTTGCGTTAAGAAGATGTTGTTAGATAGTCTATAGTCCTGTTCAGGTTTGATCTTGAAGAAACATTCCTGGACAACTGTTATGCATTTGTCTTCAGACATAAGTGTGCACTGAAGCATATTCCCTGCATCACCTTTCACTAAGAACTGTAGCTACAACTTTCAGTAATTTAAACCTGTGAGAATCCTCTTGAGACCACATTCTTACATATAAAGAGGGGCCATTTTCAATGTAATAAAGATTATAATTTCAAATTCAGTGGAAGTTTATAAGATATTTAAAAGTTGGTTATTTTTACACCATCAGAGATGGTTTATTAAGTCCTATTTTGCGTCCTTTCTTAATTTCTCAATATTCTCTTGTTGTGATTTTCTCAGATTCGTTGTCAGTATAAGAAAGTTAGTGGAATATTAGTTGTGTCTACATTTTTGATCCAAAGTTAGGTTAAGGTTTGTTTGTTGGAAATCAAGTTGTTAGTAATTAATAAAAATCTAGTTGCCTGACCTTTATTTAGAATTACTGATTTAGCCTCTTGGGTTGAAAAGTAAAATTAGACACCACCTCTAAAAGAATGCATTTCATTCTCTAAATGGAAGCGGTGTAATCTCTTTATCCAGTCTGGTGTTCCTTATGTGGAGTAGGACATATTCAGCCAAATATTGCTTCCAGTCTCTTAAACCACCTTCTGAAGGGAGCTGATGGGTGACACATAACCAGAGAATGAGGTTATTTGCACCACATGCCCTAAGTGGCTTTCACAGGTTTGCTTTCTTATGCTGAAGTGTAAACTTGTCTTTCTACCTTCCTTTCTCCTCTGAGGCTTGCAGGACTCCAGTGTAAATAAGATTTAAATTTGAGTTATGTCTCTATTGTTATGTGTTGCTTAAATAAATGCTGCAATACAATCAGTACACTGACAGCTTCAACACATCACAGAGAGACAGTAACAGCTAAATGTAGAGGTTTTTAGTTTAAATAAGCTTGAAAGATGTCTGGCTAATTATGTGAGTAGTGTAGCCATAGGTGTACAAGTTGTTCATTGACTATTGCTACTATCTCTGTTAAGAGGGTGTCTGTTATCTTTTGGTATACAAGAGTGATTTCTGCTCCTGGTGGGACACAGTCTGACTTTGTCTTATAAATCTGCAATGATTAATTTTAACAGCAAAAATCAGTAGCTTTCAACTGCCTTATATATATGGTCTCCAAAAGTCAAATCTATGGAAGAACGTAAAAGAAAATTATCACAATTTATTGTTGGAAAAAAGACAATGAAATCTGTTTTCTGAGTCTTGGCTGGTTAGAATGCTAATTTTCTTAGAAATTCAGTGCCAGATACAGTTAAAACGTCATCAGACTTTTGCATCACTGAGGTCTGTGTTAGGTTGAATGCACAGCCAAAAGGAAATGTGTTTTAGAACTTTCATAACAGAAGGCCAACCCAAGATCTTCTTTGATCTTTAATGGATTGCTTTATAGGCAACCTATTTCACAACTGCATTTAGTCATCTGTCTTCATGATAAAAAGCACATTTGGTGTAGGTCTGTGCATTGTAAAAATGGTAAGCAGGTCATAGCACAGCACCATGGAAGGAGAATTTTTAAACTAATAGGACTATGCTTGCTGGGAAAGGAAAAATGTCAAATAAGAAACTGAGATTTTGGAAAATTCCAATACTGATGTATTGAGAGCTTCCCTAACTATAAAAATACATTTTTTCTCACTTAGTTCAGAAGCTGGTTATACAGCTCTTAGCTATACAACTTCTAGTCTTTCTGTGGTCAACAGAGAGACACAGGCATTTCCAGAGGATGACTGTCCCCCTCTTAAAAGCTAGTCTGAAATGAACAAAATTCAGAATGCTTACCAAAGACAAAAATTAACAAAACATGACTTTAAAAGTTGCACTGACAGTAAATGACTGAGTTGTCAGACTTCTCACATTGTTCTGAGAAGCTTGAACACAATTTTTTAGTTAGTGTTGCCATGTATCCAACATTTTGAAGGCCCTTTGGGTCTTCTCTTCTTAATGTCTGAGTTAATAATTTGTTCTTTAATTACCAAGTTGCTATCTTCTCTCACAATTCAACATGTGGCCAAAAGAACAAATGTGAAAAATGTAGATAATGAAAAGTAATAGTGAAGGACAAAGAAGGAATGTCTAAAATCCTCAAGTGAAGGAATGAGTACACTAAGTCCTAACTAATGCAGAAGCAGAGAATGTGCTAAATTCAGGTATAGACTTGGATGTTTAAGTCAATGCTGGACTCAGATTCTGAAGGGGAGTTAATTTTCCATTGACCTTCTAAGCTCTGTAAGAGCAAGATAAACCAAGACAGTCAGGCTGGAAGGGTAAAAAGTGCAAATTATTCCAGCCCTTGTACCACACCTCATTATTTAGAGGCTCTAAAAGTGATACAAGAACCAATGAAAACATCCAGGAATTCCTTCACATCAAACATTTGCCCACAGTTTGGATAATTAGCACAGATTTCTGACAAAAAATTGCAACTACTAAAGAGAGGGAAAAGCAGTGGCTGAGTAATGATGCAGGCTTTGGACATAATGGTCTTACCCTTTCCTGCAGGTTTCACACAAATATGTCTTGGAGGGCCATGAACTCAAACTCTTAAAAGTTCAATTCTGCAGTGAGGATGCTAAAACTATCTATAAGAATTCTGTATCAAATCAGTGTCTCTCTTGGAAATAATTTCTTATTCTCTTACTACTATACTCCAGTGTCTTTCTCCTAAAGAAATGCCATTTTCTGTCCCCCATGTGTGACACCAATCACATGATGTCTTTCCTGCCTTCATTTCTCTTGTCTAGTACCCAAATGTCCTTCTATCTCCTGACCAGCACTACTCTCCACGGCTCCTGACACCCCTGATCTGACTTTCAAAGTAACTCCCAAACTTTCTCAGCATTTCCAAGTGAAACTACTTGATCTTTTAATTGAATTATGATATTTTATTCCAAAAATGGGGATGCAAAGCTGCTTCTAAATTATGGGTTTTGTATGAGTTGAGGATATCAGATGTAAGATGTGCTCATTCCAACTTTATAAACAACCTTCCCAAGTTTTTTTGTTTTGTTTTTTTTTTTTTTTTTTCCCTGAACATTTCTAAAAAATGTGTCTGGGACAGCCTCAAAACCAGAACATTTTAACTGAGAGTATTAGCATAGGAAAAATGTAAAAGCTAATAAAAAGAGAATCAAATAGCCTTAATGCTGAAATATTGATATCTACACTGCCTGTGACATTTCTATCACATATATAGCAGTTCTTACTGGATCCTTTAAGATTATCCACAAGTATCAGATTATCTATACTACCAAATATTAAGCAAACAGAAGAGATTTATGTCAGTAGGAAATAGAAGTTGACCCTCACTGTGTAGGAATGTTCCTTGGAAAGGGAGGATCAAGGAATTTTTCCTAGTCAGACCATAATATGTTGAGTGATTATTCTAATAAGAAATTTATCGCTAAATCTTTGCCTGATCCAAAAGGCTGAAGTTAAGAATGGCTGGGGGAAAAAAAAACCTTGACAAAACCAACCCAAAACCTGAAAAAAAACATCCTTGAATTCCTTACTGATTAAAAATTAATTTGGGCTTATGTTATGGACAGACATAAACTAAACTGGCATCAATACAAATCTTAAAATATGAAAGAAAATCCACAGTAAATCCACAGTTCATATTTCAAGCAAGCAACATGAGGAGAAAAAGTGATCCTCATTGTATTAACTTTCAGAAGTAAAAGGAGTCTTGCAGGAAAACTCAGATATCCCAGAAAAGTGGCCTGCACATCTCACAAAGTCACAAAAAACTGCTCACAAAGTGAAGCTGATCCTTTGTATTTTTCAGGAAAATTTTATGTGCCTGACATTTTTTCTTGTTAGTTCTATATATTGAGTTGACATAAAAATGCTCGGCTAAAAGTGAAATCTACAGGTGAAATATCTGATGTTTCTTGCACCACAAACATAGAAGATTTTGTTGGTTCTTCACTCATGAGACTTGGGAAGTCTCAAATGGTTGCTACTAAATTGTGTCCTAGAGACCAACATGAAAAGAACTTCTCAACTAAAATGGACGGCCATAAGTAACTCCTCATTACAGCTGCATTTGGCAGGGAGTGGGAAGAGGTCACTAAACTATACATCAAACTGGGAAGTCGTGCCAGGAAAACATGCATTTCTGTAGTTGACACAGCAGTGTGCAGTGCCTCAGCATTATGGTGTATGGAACAAATTCTGATGTCCCTACTGAGTTTTAATCATTCTTTAGTCAAAAATGTCACAGAATGAAACAGGAACAGTGCCAGTATAAAGACTGAGTTATAGTTAGGATTGACAGTGGTTTACTGTTTCAAATATGACTATTCCAAGTACTCCAAAATTCGCATATAACCCTGGCTGTTTGGAAAATTGTTGGACTCCTGAGGCTGAAGGTAGGGTTTGTGTCCCAGTCCAAGGTTATTTAAGCAATTGATTCCAAAGTGCCCCTATTCTGTACCCATGGAACAGCACACAAAGCCACTTGATCCTTCATTTTCTATGTACAGCTAAGCCTCAAACCTTGGCTCAACCTTTCTAAAAAATGAACCAAGACCTTTTGGATATGTCTCAAGCACATAATAGCCATGGTCTTTTAGGCAAAGAGGTAGTGGGAAGGGGTTCACATTAAAAGTTTCTCAAGATTTAAGTTAGACACTCAAAGCCAGCCAGGAAAATGAGCCCAAAGAAGCAACGTGTTAATGTTGAGGCTTTGTGTGTGTTGAGTAGCAAAGGAGCTCCACACAGGGGTTGACTCAGTGTCTGTGAGGCTCAAAGAGACAGGTAACCTAAACTTCATGTTTGGTGCCTCTGGAGAACCTCAAGGATTCCTGCCACTTGCCAATGGAGGTGTTCTGGGAAGTTTCTCATGGTCATGGACAACTGTACAGAATGTGCATACATCTGTGTACTGAGCCATGGGTTGTCCAGTCTAGGCAATGACAGATATTAGTTATGCCTACTTTCTGGTCTGCAGGCTGGATTTCTTTTTCAAGAAAATGAAAAAAATGGGAATACATGAGGTCATAAGGACGGGTATAGAATTTGCATTTGTTTTAAACATTAATTATACAGAATCATGTCATATTTTGACTATGAAGGGACCCACTCAGATCATCAAAGTTCAACTCCTGGCCCTGCACAGGACAGCCCTAATAATCATGTCATGTCCTTGAGAGCTCTCCCCAAAGAATTCTTGAACTCTATCAGGCTGGTGCTGAGACCACTTCCCTGGGGAATCTGTTCCACTGCCCAAACACCCTCTGGGTGAAGAAACTTTTCCTAATATCCAGCCTAAACTTCCTCTGACTCAGCTTCAGGGCATTCCTTTGGGTCCTGTCACTGGTCAGCACAGAGTAGAGATCAGCGCCTGCTCCTCCTCTCCCCTCTCAAGGAAGCTGTAACTGCAATGAGTCTCCTCTCCTTCAGGCTGAACAGACCCAGTGACCTCAGCAG
>PYHW01010457.1:936323-985917 GCA_013186435.1 Turdus rufiventris
CAGGACCCTCAGGGTCCTACAGGTTTCTGTAGGATTGATCTCCAACCCCTCATTCTCCAGTCTGCACATACAGCCAGGATTGCCCCATTCCAGGTGCAGAATCCATCACTTCCCCTGTTAAAATGCATACATCTGGTATGTGCATGCAGAGCTGAAAGCTTGGAGTATAGAAAAATGTCATAATGTAGCTATAAACCAATGCATAAAATATAAATTTTGCATTTTTGAGCACAAATGACTTTTTCAAAGTGTTTGAAATTCTATATATGTGGATTCCAATTTTAGAAATGCCTTTCAAGGAAATTAACACTGATGTATTAGCTAGGATTATCCTGGCATACTGCCTGACAAACAGCTGAATATAAACAAGGCACAAGTCACTAGGTTGTGTGGTCAAGGGATCCATCATACAGATCCTGTAGAAAAAGCTCTTCATAACTCTTCCAGATGCTTTTCAGATGTTTTCTTGGGATGTACAGTGAAAGAGGGTGCTCCAGAGACAGAAGAGAAGAGAGTTGGTACATTAAATTATTTGGTTTCAGAAGTTGAAGTTTATATTAAATTGTGTCCTAAGCTCTGTAATAATGAAGTTCAGAGAATTTTTATTTAAATATAGTTAAGATCATAAAATTTTGACACTGTATCTGTTCCATGTTTTTAAAAGTGTCTTGAAGGAAATTTGATATTCTGAGAAAACGTATCATTTGTCTCTGAGTTCTAACCAGTCAGACAGCCACTGAGGAACTCCCATGGCTCTTCCAAGTCCATGTAATTTAAAAATTACAAACCATGGAAAGCCAAAATTCTGCAAATAGTATGGGTTCATCAGTCCCCTGGTTGTTATGTAACACATATTTTAATTAAGGAAAAAATGTTATTGATATTTATCATAACTGTATGTTTCTACATTGTGGTTAGCCAACTGTGAAAAATATCTCCATCAGCTATTTCCTTTCTCTGTCATGGTTTGCAAAAAGTCTTCTGGAATATTTTAGACAAGAAATATGAAACTACTTTTTTACTTATTCCATTAGGACTATTTCCTCAGTCCAAGAAAGTGATAGAGAATACGTTGAGCAGGGAGTAGACTCATCTAGTCAAATGTTCATTGGCTTGTGTCAGAAATCTGGGACAAAATCTTAACAACTCTGCAGAAAAGAAATAGAGATGTAGATCTGAAAAAATTTGACTGAGGAAGGAATTAAAGGTGTGAAGCATTCTCCATTGTGTATAGGAGTTCTTTGGCTGATGTAAAAGTACAAACAATTTTTTTTCATTGACTAGCTTTTTGGATTTGGCACAAAGAAGTCTTCACTGACATGCAGTGATTGATGCTGTGTATGAATTCCCTTCACTTTCTCTTCTCTGTTTCCATGAGTGATGACTGTAATGACTCTCTCTGTTCTTTTGTTCCCTCCTTGAACTGCACCTTGCCAAGTTGCTCTGCATCCGATTTGTGAAAAGAAAATCTTCTCTATAGCACTCAAACCTAGCAAAAGAAATCAGCCAAGGTTGGTTCAGTGGTTTCCAGAACAAACCAGTCCTCATAGGCTGTGGCATGTTCCCCTTGCCTTATTCTCTTACTTTTTAACATCTTTTTGATTACTTCTGATTCCTTTTCTTCTCTCAGTTCTACATCATGGTGGTAGATCTAATAAAATTTTTGAAATTAAATTAAATAGTGCTTCTGCACCTGCACAGCATTTATGTCTCATTAAACACCTCTGAGAAGAGTCTGAGAAGTGAATTGTTTGATGCTAAAAGAAATTCCCTGCTGGGAAAATGACAATATGCAGAAATGACACTTGCAGCTTCTTAGTTCTCCCCAGATGAGATCCTTCTCACAGTAACATGAGGGGCAGGGTTTCCAGATGTCACTGTCTCCAAGGGAAATGAGAACTTCCGTTTACATGACCCATAAAATATGTTTCACTTCAGTGCACTGTACTATGCCAGGAGTGCAGGACAGCATCAATTCTGTATCCCATAGCCCTAAGGGATGACAAACTATAGGACTACAAAGAAAACCTCTGGTGGGTGAAGTACAGTTCAGTGGTTCAATTCATCTTTTGTTGAATTTCAACATTTGAAATCAATTGAGGAGGGACTGATTATATTTAAACCCTGGATGCCCTTTCCAAGAAGAAAACAAAATAGTTCATTAGAAAAAAAACCAGACTAACACCTGTGCTCTCTGAATCTAGCAAATGAGCAAATGGTCCTTGATATCCTTGATACAGACAATGAAAAAGAAGCTATGTGACTGCCATCATGATGACCTGAAGGCTGGAAAGGAAAAGCACAACTTGTGTACTGGATAAACTCAACTAAAGCTGTGTACACTAATTTACATGTCAAGTGAGGCAAATGCACATTCAAGTGCTATCAAGTGCTATATTTTGCATAAAAAAATGTGTTTTAAATACAACCCAGCTTTTTTTTTTTTTTTTGTTCTAGTCACCGAATTTGCATTAGAAGAAGGAGAATTTTCCCATTTAAACTCTTCTTTACAACTTAATTTGGCTTTTCTGTGGTGACTGCGTCAAGGCTGGGTCTGTTTACTGCAAATGAGGAATGAACCTGACGTCATTACAGAAAAAGTACAGAGTTCTTTCTTACAAAGCAGTGCACAGTTTCAATTGACACCATTGGATCTCCATATTCTGCTTAGAATGATCTATTTATTCAGCATATCTCTCTGAGATCATTTGGAGAGCTAGTCCACAAACATGGTCTTTAGAGGGCAGATTTTCTCTGCTTCCTGCCCAGATTCAGGAGTAGTTTGGTAACTTAACAAAAGGCTTCCTGGATTTTGAAAAGACTCGGGGTTTAGATATATCCAAATCTCATTTTGCTTTCTTTTTGGTTCAGCCACTGAAATGAGTTTGAAACCATGATGCTGGCATGCACTTGGATAGTGAATTTTGAGACCCCTCAGGGACCTGAACAGGAACCAGCAGTTATTGATATATGAACCAGCATGCTGTAGGTGCAGGGCCTGGGGTAATTGTAGTGCTTTCTGTGATACTGGATACAGTTACCTCTGTATTTCCAGCTGTTTGTCCAAGTTTTGTGCATAGAATAATTTTAAAGGCTATATGGAGCTGTGGAAAGTACATTATGAAAGTAGCAACTCCTTAAGTACCTTCCCTGCCTGTGCACTAATGAAAAGACCATTGCAATACTTTCCTCCATTTTCCTTCCTTCATTTGCTCTTAGTTCTTCTATCTGCAGTTGCCACATTGCCCTGCACATGATTAGCATTCAAATTTCTATTTTTTCTAAACATAACAAAGGAAAATGTTACGGATTGTGGCTGCTACTTGAGGAGGAATTAAAGAAGCACGCTGAGATTGTATCAGTTTTTGAGAAGCTTGCAAAGGGGAAGGAATATGAAGGAGAGATGCAAGGATCAAAGTTATGAGTAGACCAAACATGTGAGAAAGGTGCAGGGTCTAGGTCATTCTTCACTAGCAACAGACATTTTCCTTTTTATTCCTGAAGAAGCTGTTCTGTTTGCTGCAGTCAGCTACTTGTGACCATAGATCCTTTGCAGGCAGCTGGAAAGGCTGACACTAGTGTTCCTCAATAGCAATGATGGTGACTGAAAGGAAATGAGAGTTACAAACTTCTCTTTATATAATTGTAAGACTTGCAGCCCAAAAGCCATCAGGACATCTCTTCAGATTGAATTCAGCACAAAGAGCATGTGGTTTTTCCTTAAAGTGACGATCTACAGAAGAAATAAAATAAAATATAGGCTGAAAAGGAAAGGTTGAGAAGTTGAAGAGAGAAGATTGCAGAGGAGGAAACAAAAGTAAGCCACTAGAAGTGCAAAAAAAAATTCATAAATAGGTGCTATAAAGAGATTTCTTTTGCTATGCACTATTCAAAAAATATTTCTCTATCCTACTGGAAAAGCAATGTCATTTTTGGATGGCAGTGATGTTCTACCTGAGTCAGCCTGGTATGTACCATAACCCCATATTTTGAGAAATGCCATGTCAGGAAGTAAAGACTTCATTTGTGTAGACATGGAAAGGAAATCATAAACCCCATTCTTTCCACTCATATTTTTGCTGAGTGGAATAAGGCTCCCTGTATCTTACCATCTCAGCCAGATAAACATTCAGCTGAATTCATGTTATTTCACAGACCTGGACAGAACCCAATCTCCTCATGGGCCATTTGCCATACTGTCTGACCATACAATCCAAATAAGCCACAAATACCAAACAGTGATAAAATGGAGAAAAGGATTCAGTGGAAGAGAGTGAAATAAGTAACTCTATTCTATTGTGAGGAATTGTCAGAGTTTCTAATTGCATAGTTTCTCAGCATGGTGTTAGTGATGTTATTATGCTACAAAAGATACATTTCACCAGATGAAGAACCTGGCTGGTGTTTTAATAATGACATGGTAGCAGCACTTTCTATCAATTCCAGTGAAAAGACAGAGGAAAAACATAAATCAATCTTTCCACTTAGGTCTAGAAAGACGGACTTTCAGAGGTTTTGCAGTTCTAGGTATGACAACAGACAGACATAATCTTTACTGTCATAATAGCAAATGTGGCTAGCACTAAAAAAATTTTTAAAGCAAGTTAAGGAGTCATTATACACCAACTTAAATTTCCCTACAGGTAAAAGTAACATTCTAGTTTGGTTTTTCCGGCCAAATGAGATTCAGTTCCTGAGGCTCTGGGGAAGAGGAGAGAGAGACTCTTGTTTCTTCTTTTCCTTCTCTTTTTCAATGAGGGAAATAGAGAATAGCAGCGTCAGTGTGAAGAAGGGAGTAGTAGCTCTTTCTGAGAATATTTCCATACTTTACATGGTCAATGAATGAAGAAACTCAATAGAATAAATCCAAATGCTTAAAAGAGATACAAGACTCTCCCCCACAACTACTCTGTATTGTACTGAGTAGCAGTTATGCAGAGGGTAAGTAATTATTCTTTAATAAAATATTTTTCTTAAAAATGTTATCCCAGCCTGAAAATGAGACAGAGCATGAGAGAGATAAAGTTTTTTGTGTATGTATGCATGTACATAGAAGAAAAAATAAAATAAATAAAAAATAATTGAGGCCTACCTGTGGAATTTGTTATTGGTTAAAAATAGTAGTGAAAAAAATATTCCATATGCTTGAGGAAAAAAATAATTTTATGTAGCTTTTGACAGCAATAGCCACAGAGATCAAATACTCACATAGGTCAGGGGCACTAGACATTGTTAAAAGGTCAGAAATATTGTGCCTTCGCTCCATGTGGCTTCCCTCATGTGTCTACCAAGAAATAGCAGGAACATGAACGGTGTCATAAGGTGTATTGAGTGAAGAAATAAAAAGCAAGTATTTCCAGTTTTGAAATCTAAATTTTGGAGAGAAAAAAACCACCAAAGATTTCTTGCACAACTTTAATATGTCTTGGGGAAAAAATTCTCTTGAAACCACAGGTTTTTTTCCTCTCAGAAAACTTTTACTAAAAGTAATAATAATGAAAAAGAGAACATTCCTCAGTCTGGAAAAAAACATTTAGCCTTTCTAAACATAAATCATCATCTCCCCCCACTTCGTTTCTCTAGCACAGAACACCTGCTTTTGCTTTGTCCAGTTCTGGCTACATATTTAATCTCCTGACTTTTCCTAGAGAAGGAATGTGTCTTCTCTGCAAGCTGCCCTGCAGTCAGCACTTGGTTTGCAAGAGAAGCCTAAACTCTGAGAATCTTCAGAAAGTAAACCAATTTCCTAAATCACATAGGTCTAAGTAATGGAATTTCTTTAAAATCCAAGTGGGTTTTTGTGTTTGATTTTGTTACTCTAAGTTGCATTGAGAAACCTCCTCACCCCTTCACTGTGAGTTTGCTTTTAAATAAAAGCAAAATAGGAACATGCCACCATCATCAATAACATACTTGTGCTGCCCATAAGTTTGATTAATCTTGGTATTCCTATAGCTCTATACCATCTATAAAATCTGCCTGCATGCAGGTCAAGGTGCTTTTTTTTTGTGTTAGTCTTCCAGAATAGCTGTTGTGTTTCAATGTCACAAATGTTCTCACCTTCCATAAACCTCAGATAAACCTCAGACCCCATTCCTTTCCAGTCCATATGTTTTCTAGAGAGCAAAATATCGCAATGGACACAGAGCCTGGAAAATAGAATTTGCTCTTTTTTTTTTTCTTGTTGCTCATGAAAATCTGCTCAAACATTTCTCCAATACTTTTTATTTTTTTAGTATTTAATTACAGAAAGGAGTCACACACCAGCTCTATTTGTGTACCCTTGTGTACACACAATTTCATTAAAGCAAGGGCAGACAGCACAACAGTTTCCATCCTTCTTCAGTTTTGTAATGGATATTTTTCTTTTGTTCTCTCCACTTCTTGAGCCACACTTCACTATGACTGCAGTGGTCTACCCCAGAGATGCATGCTAGCAATACATGGAGTGCAGATGCCCCAAGATGAAGAGTATTTAATGATCTTTGGTATCAAGTTAGAATTAGTGACATATTAGACTGCAATAACTTCAAGTTATGTGTTTCTGTAAGTTTAATTACACTATATCTCCATTTTTGCCCCTTTTTTTATCCCACCTTATATTCCATTTCAGGAAAGCATATAAGCCAATAAATCAAAAACTTAATAGATTTATTGTTTCCAACAGGTGTACTCATGTGCATGAAATTTAACATGTGCCCAAGCACTTAGGTAAAGCTGCCTTAATGGCAAAATCATAATTACTGTCAAAAGCCCTGTGTTTCACATAGAAGAGTGTCATTTTAACAGGGATTCTTTTATTTGAGGTTTAGCATTATATAGGAAAAAGGAAAAAATATCTGTGCAATTTCATGTCTGCCCACCAATTAAAAACTAGAGTTTGATTTGAGAAAATTCTGTGAAGTGGGTTTTTCTTCGCTTCCAACCTCTCAAATTGCTGCTGTATCAGATAGGCAAGCCCTGACAGCTCAGCACATCCATCCATCAACTGCTTTGTAGTATTAAGATACATGGTCCAATCAGATGTACATTTGCTGAGTCAGAGTCAGCATCCCAATGCCAACTGACACAGAGGTCAAAGGAAGGTCTGTAGAAAATGTATATTGATAAAAAATACCAAGAATATATAGTGGTTTATATCTCTGAGCAGATACAGGAACCCACACTCCTCTAGGTCACTACTGTTTACTTGAAATTAAAGTTCCAAGAAATTCCCTTGTCCTTTCTGTCATTTTGTTTGCGTCACTATTCAGTGAGTTGCTGCTCAAGTTCCCTTATGTGTACAAAAAGGGGAGAAACTGTCCCGGCTAATGTTAATAAGAGAACTGCCAAACTGCCACGCATTTTAGTACAGCTAGGAATGCAAGCAATGTTCATAATGTGAATGCAAAATAACTTCCAAAGTTGATAGTGCTCTTCTAATGTTACAAGTTAAAAGGCATAAGCCAAATCATGTGTTCTTTGTTGCTTTTAATCAGTAGTGTGAAAAAAGAAATGGCTAAAACCAAAAAGAAGATTAAAGGAATCTGACTGAACTCTTCTGTCATTTGCTTTCTGTAATGTGTATGCTTTATCAAGCCTCAGGGCCAAGTGTGTTCATTTAGACCATACTGTATGCTGTGCTTTATACTGCCCAAACTTTAGTTCTTGTATTCTGCAAACTAATAGCCATGATGTTATTACACATTTTCTTGTGTTTTTATGTACAGATTTCATTAAAATTTCTGATATATTCCTCTATTTCAGTTGGTGACATAATAATCTCATCCCATACTCATTTTATATACCCAGTAATTGAAATAGCAGATCAAGATTTTTCATACTGTAAGGTCTTCTCAGTCTTACTCACCATGAGCATTTTCAAGGAAAGAAAGGGAAAACAAACTCCTGTCTGATCTTTTCCCAGACATATTTTTCCCCAAATGGACCTGAAATATTTTATGACTATTGTGTCAGCCCATCACTTTCCTTTGTGGATAATTAAGTCATTACAATAACACGTTATATTACTGTATGCCAGGCAAAAATGCCTGCCTTCTGTCAGGAAGCTGTAAAAGGCCAGATGTTTCCAAGAGTTCAAGCAGAATCACAGTTATCACTAATCGCAAGGCTTCTTTGTGTAGGAGAAAGCGAACCCATGAAGTCAATGTTAAACTTCCTATGCAATTAACCCAAATCCATGAACTAAACTGCAGCTTATCTTTTGAACCTAAAGTGACGGAACTTAAAGCTAGACAGAGATCAGAAGTATCTGTGGCTTTCAAGTAATTCACATCACATCTGTGTACTGCTATTTCCCTGAAACATATATATCCAATGGAAAAATCAATTCTGGGTGCACAGTATCAGCCCAAGTATTCAGGACACGGAATGCAGATTTCATGCCAGCTTTATGCTTTGAAGCCAAGTGTGCCAGCTGTGGGAGACAGATGATATTTGTATTGGCATAAATCTTGAATGATTTAGACAGGAAACAGTTGATTCAATGTTAAACTTTGAAGGACAAAATTAACAGACTAAGTTTTTTGATTCATTTGAATCAGAAAAATGAACCCATACCAGGTTATTGCTTTGTATCCTGTGGTCTCAGCACTTATTAATTAGAAACCCCAGAGGCAGCTTATTGCTGGCCAGAAAGCTGGCAGAATTCTAAAGGGAGCAAGGAACATCTGACTTTTGGAGCTGTGGTTGCTTACCACCTAGGATTCCAACACTGACCTACCCTTTGTGCTCCTATTTAATTAGTCTTTTAAATGGTACATGATAATGTTGGGCAAAGAGCATCAAGGATGTATCATAGTGAAATATCGTAAAAAGGATTGGTTTCTATTTATATGTGTTTACACTAGGAAAACAATTTACATCTTCAAGTGGCTTGGTTTAAGTTCTGCAGAACTTATAAAACTAACAAATTACATTGTGATAAGCAAATATCTTCAATATACATACTTACCAGAAGAGGAGAGAAGGGATGCTGCTTCTTGAAAAGGTTCAAGGTCCCAAGCCAGAGCTCCAAAATAATTGCTCAGAAGCCATTTCTCTTCATACATGTTTATGTAGTTACCAATGTACAGTATTTCCATATGACTAAAAAATATTTATTGCTTTGTTTTATGCAGTAAGTATTACCATGTGGACCAAAATATTAAATTTCCAAACATACAGTTGAATCAATCAGCTGTAATTAATTAAAAAATATGGGATGTTCAAGTTATTTTTCTCAATTGTGTTGTTTCTGTTGCTTAGCAGACGGAAGAGATATTTTGCTTTCACTTGGGTAATGTGAAAATTACAGTGACATCTGGATTGCAGTAACTTCTCCAATTTTAGGTTGAAGAGTGCTTTTCAGTATATCAATTGCTGGTCTTAGTTGCAAAGTAAGTTTTGTTGGCAGGCAAGAGCTCTTGAATCCCAACTGCCTTTGGGCATGAGTGTAGCAAGAACTGGTAGTCAGTGCTACCCATAGGTTTTCCTAGCAGCTGAATGATTGTTTCTGATTTCTGACCAAATCATAGACTACTGTAATCTAGCAGTAGGTGCCATTGGAGGAGCTCAGATTCTGTGTTCTTATGTGTAGGATATGCTACTTTGACCGACATCAGGAGCTTTTACAAGTTGTACACTGGATACAGCAGCAAGGCAGTGAATTTTGCTTTCTACACAGATGATTTCACTGGTGACGTGTCCCTCTTGTTGCTTCTTCATCTGTATTTTCATCTTCCCCTTAGCATCAGAAATCTCATCCCAAGGGGTTGCTGATTCTGCAAGGCTTTTAGCAATGGCTGGAGCAGGGAGCTGAGACCAAAGCAGGCCCTGCAGTGCACAGGGGCCAGAAGCTTTGGGCAGCACTTAGGCAGAAAACTGAAAGGTGCATGGGATTGTTACCTCCAGGCTCCTCTGTCCCTCAGAATGAGATGCCAGGTGTTCCTGCATGCCCACGTAGCCTGGCTGAAAATGGTGTCTTAACAGTAAAAAAACAAAGGCAGCAAATCAGTATCAGATTTAGACAAGCCAAGAGCACAGGAGCTTTACGTGGATGGTGACTTTTTCCTTTCCATGCCCACTTAGTCGCTACTTGGCAGGGCCTTGAGGGTGGAGCTTGGCCACAGACCACTGCTTGAGGATCCATGCCCACGGCACTCAGCTACAAGCAATGGTGCGTTGCACCAAAATTTTTCTCACTCTTTGCCAAGAAAATGCCTCACATATCTAAGGCATTGTAGAAGCAGTAATACCTTACATGGTCCTGTTGCTAGAGACACTGCTAGTAGGTGCTCAATAAAAAAAGAGCATTATGTATTCATCTTTATGTAGACATATCTGTAAGGAAAGACATACAAAGCCAAAAATGATCACAGATCTCATTGGCAGTGCCATAGATAATGCTGTGTTTGCCAGAGAGTACTTTTGAGATGTAATTTGTAAAACAGAGACAGCCAGCAGAAATCAGGAAGGGGAATGCCATGTTTCTCAGCAGATAAATGACAAGTGGATTTTGACTGGGCTCAGAAAATGAGTGTTTGCTGCTTACAAAGCACACTTCGTTCACTGTGACCGATTGCATTTGGTCATTGTTCGAATTAGGTGAGCAGGAATTCAAGACTGGCCTAAAAGTTTTTTAGTCATGTTGGAAAAAATGCAACATAATGATGAATATTAACCACACATATCTGGAAAGCTTTTTCGGCATCTGCAGATTACTTGAATTGCAGGCTTGTAAGCAACTTGTGGTCCTCCCATGATTCTTCCAAAACATTCCAGGCAATGTTTGTGTTTATAATTTATTGTTAGATATAAAGGCAGCTACAGATTCAGGTCAACTATCTTGGAATCCTTTAACAGTATGGAGGAAGGACTTAGGAAAGCATAATTGATGTCCCAGATGTCTGTAAACACCATCAGTATCACAAGTTTCAATGTTGTTCAAGGACTTTGCAGGCCTAACATGGGATATAAATCCAAGATTGTATCCCTGAAAGCCTTAACTCCTGCTGCTAGACAAACTTGTGGGCAGTCAGACTACAGGAGCTAACTCTCTAAAACTCCCTAGGTATGTCACATTCTCCTGAGGAAGCGTGGAAGATTGTCAAGGTACATCAGTGCTTAAATCCCTGTGACCAGAATTAAAGTAATAGATGTTTCTTTGTCTAAAATTATTTAGAACCTTAAGAACCAAAAGGGCTCAACTCCATTGCACACATCACAAATACCTGGAAGTTACTTGAGAGAGCCACAACCATGGCTGTAACTTCCTTTTAAAACCAATCTCTTTTATATAATGCCATGGATATTAAAAAAAAAAAAAAAAAAATAAGGCAAACAAATAAAAAATAATTAAAAAGCCAAAAACCAAAGCAGAGTATGTAGAAGGTGTGGTTTTACTCTCTTCCAGTATATATAAGGATGGAAAACCTACAGCAAGAATCCTAACCACTGCTATAGGACAGTAATCATATTCATGCTAAAACCAGAGCTTACAAAGGGATGAAGTTCTGTACCTCAGTTGGTGTTGAATTGGTCTGTGAAAAAGGACTCGTGGCATGGGTCTCACTGCACTAACTGTTTATTAGGCATTTGACAAGATAATTCTCAGATGGCATGAACAAATAAATGTCTCTCAGCCGAGTGGGACAAAGCATGTCAGGGTATAAAAGGAGGCTGTGGACCTGTTGTTCTGTAGAACAGTGTGTCATTTTGTCACTTAAATTCTGGGTGAGAGTCCCTCTTTAAGGCTAGAGATCTACTCTTCAAGTAAGAGCTACCAGTATGTTCCAGACGAAGGAAACTAAAGTTTCCATAAATGTAACAAATGCCCATGACTTCAACCATCTTCCAGTCCAGTAGCATTGGCACAGTGGGAGCTGAAAGCACACCATGCTAACTTTTCTTAGAATGATATTGAACTATGAAATTCTGGGATAAGTGAGCCCATTTCATTCATTTTCATTGCTCAATTAAAATTCCACAGACTGAACAACTAACATTAATGGGGCTGTTAAAAATGCTAAATGGAACAATAAAGCTCACATCCATGCTCTTACCACAGGTTGTGTAGCCAACGTCATCAGTAATGTTTGGCACTGTTATTTTCTGTGTTAAAAAAAAAAGGAAAAAGTAATAATTTGAAAATAATATTAAATACCAGGAAACAGAGAGAAAAAAGCAAGAGAACTTTATGTCCTAGTTCACAGAGCACGTCAGAAAAGCAGGTGTAATGTCTTATGCAGCCCACAACAGGGAATTGTATTTAAGAGTTCAAGAAAAAATGGGTAATCTTGCATAGAATTTATGTGAATAAAATAATTATAAAATTGGATTTTTATACTACTTGCTCTACTGGTCTGAAGATACTGTGGAAGCTCTTTCTAATGAGACTTGTTGACTTCATTAGAAAGCTGAGTAATTTCCCAGCATTCTTTTTCATTGCTGCTAATAAACTAGTCACAAAATAAAAGTGAAATACATTGTATTTTCTCTGTGACCATAACAAATTCTGAACAGATATTGACAACCACTCAAATCTTCCACTTAATAAAAGATGAGTGTTTAATGTCAGTTAATGTAGACTGAGAAAATGAAATTTATGTCCTGACTTAACTGTCTAAAAGTGAATGCTTACACTACTACATTCAGGAGATAAAGAGTGATATCTCCAAATGCTAACTGATCTCACTTATCTTAGGCATCAAACTCAGGACAGGATGACTCAAATAACTCTGGAGTTATTTGTCTTCTGCACTGACACTATGGACAGCCTATACAAGTAGCTGGGGTAGATATTTATTTTTAAATGGCTAAAATTACATTCAACTAATCCCATCCTGAATCAATCCTAACAATTGTATTTGGCATCAAATTAGGATCATGAAAATGTAGCTGTAAAAACAGGATCTATATAAAATTTCAATATACTTAGTAGACACATTTTTTTTCTCTATCAAAACTGAAGTGAAATACTTCTGAAAGTAATGTAAGCAATTCCAATCACACCTCTTTTCTTGCAATTGCTACCAGGACAAAGAACACAAGTCTTTGAGAGATCTTTGTTGATTTCAGAACAATTTAATTCAAATGTTACCTCAATCTTTTAATGCCGTTCTGTTTTTTTCCCTTGTTATTTTTGTCTTAACTTCTTCTACCCTCTCTGAGGACCTTCATTTCATATGTTCCATTCTGAGCTGTCCTTTCTTGTCAAATCATATTTGAATGTTTGCCCCCTCTTCGGCTTTTCATTTCATCAAGGATCTTAAATCACACTTAAAGTCAATCCAGTGGCTTCTAACCCAACAGCTCTGAGCCCTATGTCACATATTATATTTGCTTACTTTACTGAAAAATACATGTTTTACCACTCTGGGAAGATTACTGAAAGATTTTATAAGTCTATAAGAGTAGTGAACCAATTTTCCAGTAGCAATCCATGGAGTGTCTATAAAAGGGTATGAAAGGAGTTCTTTCAAGAATTTTTTTTCTCTAGGAGCTATGAAATAGAAAGTAAAAAAAGTCAAACGCAAGTTAAAAGATGTAACACAGTAATTTGAAATGCATTTTTTCTCTTAATATTAGCACAGGAAAAGGAACAAACCAGGTTCTTCAATATTGTACATACATTTCTTATTCAGACATCAGTGTGAATTTGAATGTCTTTAGGAACCTACAAACCCTCCTTGAAGTCAATAAATGTTCATGTCCCTGCATTTGAATAGACACTGTGGAGTGGATGCTTTTGTCTGTGTTTTTAATAATTCTAAGCACAAGTTGTTCTGACCTCTTCACGGATTGCCATGTCATTAAGACAATGAACATATCATTCACTAATATTTTTTGGTTAGAAGGGAAAGAATATTGTTCCACAATAACTGGGTGATAGATTTGATTTGATATGTGACTTGTGGTCATTTTAGAAAACATTACAGACATATGAAGGCTCCTGGTAGCTGCTACTTAGCTGGAAAGCCTTAGGCACAAGTGAGCTGGTGTCACAAAGAACTGAAAAGACATTTCAAATGGTACTAGGCACAGATAACTGAATTTGTTTCTTGTAATTTTTCAATCCACTAATCTGTGACAGATGTCAGCTACACTGCTTCATTTTGCTGTCAGCCAAGATAAATATTTTTGGGATGAGCTTCACAGAACAGGGTAATGGAAAATTGTTTGGAAATATTATGAAACTAGAGAATAAAAGATGATTAAACAAATCTCGGACCTTTGTAATGTGTTCAAGGATAAGATCCAAAAAAAAAGTATGCAAGCATACAAATTATCATCGATGTTCTTAAGTCCAAGATAAAGAAACAAACACCCTCTCTAGCTTCCTGAGGTGCCTAAAGGCCACAAATGCCTACATTTTTTTCACAGATCTTCCTTAAGCACCTCAATTAGTGCTGCTTTCCCTGTGCAAAAGGGAAGCCCTCTTTGCCTGGGCTGAGCATGGAAGCAGCTCTCCCATGGCAGGGACTGTGGCACACTGGCAAATTGACCTCATACGTATACCCAACATGCAAGGACCCAAAGAAATCTAGAGAAACAGATGGGAGACTGGGAGGGAGGAATGGGCTGCAGCCATGGGCATTTTGTCCAAAAGATACGACTACACTTAGTCCAGGTGGTCATTTTTAAAGAGGAGCAGCACAAACAAGTAAAATTAATGTAATCACAAAGTAACATCTCATGACTGCCAGTGAAAAATGGGAGGAAGCTGATAGTGTATGGATCTACTTTTAAAGTGTGTAGTGACGCAAAGCAAATACTTTCTTGACATGCTACTAATAATGAATGCATTTTGCAGTACTGATCTGGCTTTGAAGAATTTTTCCTGAATATGTTTTGGCTTAAGAGTATCAGCTAATATATCATTTATTTCCTTTGGCTCTCTAATGATGCTGTCAATTACATCATGGTGGAACTTGCACTATATTGTGCTTATAAAGTTGAATATTAAGGCACTCAGGTGCATTGGTTTAGTATTTGATCTGCCCACACATTTATGCGCTCTTTGGGAAATGATTATGAGGCATGACAGAAGTGCCAGCAGTAAACAAAAACAATGGTTTTGTCTTGCTCCTTTAGTGCTAAGGAAATGGAAAAATTAAAACCTTATGATTAAAATTAAGGCATTCTCATACCTGCATAGAATAATTCCTTTGCTTTAATTATTACTGTTTTTGCGTTCCTCCTGCTTCCATTTGATAGGATGGGCCACTGTTTGCACTTCCAAATGGAAATCATTTAAATCATAATTTTGCAAACCTTCCTTTTCAAATCTGAAGAGCAGATATTTCTGGTGATATCCTCAGAATTGAAATTTTCTCATGCCATGTTCAAAATGAAAATTCCAAAACTTGTAGAAATGCTGTTAATTCCTATGTGAAAAAAAGAATGTGTGTGTTTCAGTATTTAATTCCTTTTGGTTTTAAATTTTCTTGCTTATTTCTGTCTGGTTTTGAAATTTTAGTCTTGCTCATAGCCAGTTCACCAGGAACAGAACAAGAAAAACACTATGCTGAAGAAAGATATGTAATATTTAACACTGCAAAGAAAGATAAATTAGTTATAAGATAGCTAAAGAGAACAAAATGGCATTAATCACCCTGTTCACTGAGGAGGTGTCACGCTTTCTGCAGCTACTAGCAAAGGGGAGAATCCCAAGGAGACGCTTACAGGAAAGCAATGACTTGACTTTCAGGGAGGTCCTTCTGTGGAAAAGCAGTAACATGAAAAAACAGGAAGAATTATCATACTGCTGGAAATAACAGGCCAGGGCTCATTAGAAGCAGGAATCTGAAATGACAAGAGGTTATTTTGACAGTGTCAAAAATTACCTCCAAAATGGAGATTGGCCATGAAGGCCTGAAAAGGGAAGATGCTTAAACTGTTAGAATCCCGAAACAGAAACCAGTAGAGGGCTTCAAACAGAGAGGCAACTTAGTGGTTTAAGAAAATGTGAATTTGAAATAGTTGTCCTGAAGCAGCATTAATAAGAAAAAATTATTATATTTGTCTAGATGGGAGAAAAACAAAATGTTGCATTAATTTAAATGATATATCAAGTTTGAATTTGAGAAAGGAAAGCTTATAAAAGAGCCATGAATTTGAAAAGCAGAAAGAAACTTCACAGCTTACATGCAGTGTGAGTACAAGGAACCAAGAACCAGTCTGAATAACAACAGCACACTATCTGCATGCCCCAGTAACCAGCAGTTTCCCCATGGTGTCCATGGGCCGTTCAAGAGCCAGAGGGAGAGGTTAGAATGTCTGACTGCCTCCCTGCTTCTGTTACAGTTTCATTCCCATCCTCTATTCTATTTAAAGAACTAGACAGATTTTAGTAGATTAAAATCTGGTGTTTGGGTGACAGCAAGAAATGTATAGCTTTTATAAGAATTATTTCAGTTGAATTGTTTTACTTATATTTTCTGAAACCCAAAGGTATATGTTTAATAAAAGCTGGAAAATATATTGTCCTGGAAACATTTCTATACTAAAACAGTAAATGGCAAGGAGATAGAGAAATTATTTTATGGCAAAATTCATCAAAATAAAATGTTACATAATTTTGGTTTTATTGTCTGATCATTCCAAACCCATTAATCTCCCGTTCTGCTGCTAAATACAATTACTGTCTGACTAGAAGTAATTTGAACAAAATGTTCTGATAGAGCTCTACTAATCATGTCCAGAAATCCCACAACGTTCCAAAGAGTTGTTTTCATAATGTAGGTGAAAATATCATGTGTTCTTGAGTGTCCTTATCATCTTGTCTCCCACAATCACTTCCTCCAGATGTAGCCTGCAGAAGAACTCTTTTGTGCCTGATGTCACCTGCTTTCCTGTACAGGTGCCTTTTAGCCTAGTAAGCCCAATGCCAATGTTTGGATCATGAACATAAAGTGCTATATTTAAACCTTAAACTTTGTCTTGTGATACAGGACATTTCAGAACATGTGTAAAATCTAATTATAAATCAAAATCTCCAAACTCCTGCAAATGTTTTAGAGATTAATTCCAGTATTGTACCTCTCTAAGTTGGTTAGCAAAATATCATCCCTTACTGCTTCTGTCTTTCAGTAGCATCTTTTCAATAATTTGCCAAGATACAACATAATAGACTGATTTATTTGTCAATGAAAATTATTTTCCCCAGAGCTGTTTTGGAGTTCGAGACAGCTGCAACTTTGAAGCTACATCCTAGCCCCAAATGTTGCCCATGTTGACCTCCTGAATTAACTTAAGCCTGAAACAAGTTTATGCCAAGACAATCAACATAATATGCTTTACGATGCTCAGACTCAGTGCTTTGAATACCACCAGTCACATTTCTATCACTATATTAAAAAAAAAAAAAAAAGGCAAAAGTGTCACATCAGGGAAACCCTCTAATTCAGGCATGGAATATTCAAAGGCATCCATGTGTCTTTTATGTCCAGCCAAACTACAACTGCAGATAAGTATGAGGAGTGCCCATGGATAACTTAAAACTTAAGAAATCAATCCACAATTGCTTCTTATACTGAATTGTGAATTTATTTGATAACAAACTGTTCTGGGACTGCTATTACTTTAGAAGGAATCTAGCAAAAATTTATGTGGTTTCTATTCCTTAAGAGTGATACTGAGTGACAGATTCTAAAGCTAAGGACAAAAAATTAGTTAGATTTATTATGAGTTCTACATGTTTTATATATTTTTTACTTAAATATGTATCATATATAGAATTGTGGGGGTATATGTACCCTTAAATATAGAAGTTTACTATGAATTCCCATTTCAAATTAGTCAAAAGGTAGTGAATCTAAAGACTAACATATATTTGAGTGCCAGTGCCAGCTATAATAAAAAAATGCAATTTTGTCAGGAACAGATAAAAATCAAGGCCTGCTTACTGTGGGTCCAAAACAATGCAAGAATGACAATTTGTTTTAAACCAAGGGTAGTTCAGCCCACAATCCTATCTCCAACAGTGGTCATCAACAAACAAGCAAGAGTAAGAGCAAATCAACTGTATATTCCAGCTCTCTCTAACACTTTCTTGGCCATCAGTGAGGGTCAGATCATTGCCTTTTTTAACTGAATATTATTATGCATATTTAGGAACTGTCTGGGGATGTATCTCTCAAATATGTGTTCTGTGTCCCCCTGATCTGAGGTAAGTTTTTCACAATGCTGTGTGATTTAGCAGAGTTCTGCAGGTCTGTTGTCTGCTCCCTGAAGAAGACCTGTCTCCTCTTAATTTTAGATTGGCAGTAAGCACATAGTTTCAGATCTCCCCCTTTAGAGTGGAAAAGGGAAACAGTTGTCTGCCCATCCACCCTCTATATAGCTATTCATGGTTTCTAAAATCACAGTGTCTTCCAAATTTGCCAGAGTTGAAGAGACTAAACTTAAATTTTTTGTCCTCATGCAGATGTTACCCCTTACCTTTCATCATAGAATAATTCAAATTGCAGGTGACTTTTAGATGTCTTTGGGTCCAAAATCCTGCTCAAGAGAGTCACCTTCACTATTAGGCTCAAGTTGCCATTTTAGTATCTCCAGTAGTGGAGCTTCCACAGCTTCTCTGTGCAACCTTGTGAGCCTGTTACAATATTCCCCACTCTGTCATACCCACTTTGATGAGGGCACCAAAACCTCACACCAAGTTCAGGATGCACTGTAAACTTACAGTGGCATGATGACATTCTTTACTTTGTTCCCTTTTCCACTGCTGAGTACTCACAACAGCTGATGCACTTCTCTCTCTTTCTGCTGCTCCAGAGAGCTGTTCTGATATTTCCTCAAGACCATATTCTGAAGGAAGTTCAAGTCTGTCAGAGCCTACCTGTGGATGCTGCAAGGGGCACATTCTGACCTGACCCTTATCATGTGGGATCGACCTAAACAGCAGTGTCTGCCCAAAGTTATGGTGACTTATCATAGGTAGTTCTCAAACACTGCCCTGCAGTCAAGAGAGAGATTAACTCCTAAGGAAGTGATTTATCCTATCTACATCATTGTCAGGTCTATTGTCACACATGTTGAATTGCTCTCTGTGCCTCCCTGTTGATTTCTACGAGAATCTAGTCACACCATTTTTAAAATCAAGGTAGCAGGTGAAAAAAAACAAACAAAAAGCCCCCAAAATAATTCCTAAACTAGGAACACCAATGTAATTGTGGAAAAATCAGAGCCAGTGTTCAACTACTGAAAAATCCACAGCAACCTCTTACTCAGAAACTTTATTTCCACCATGTTGAGTGCTGACTCGCTAACAAAGACGTAAATGCACTGTGAAAGGAAGTTGTGACAAAAACTGTAATGATGTGGTATTTCTAGCATGAAGGAGGGAAAAATATGGCATAGGAAAATTATAGAAGCCATGGTCTTCAAGCATCTGGCCAATTTGCTATTCTGCATTCTCTAAGAATGAGTTGAGTATTTTCCATTTTTAAAATGCTAAGTCTACAAGTTAAATGAATAAGTTGCTTTCAGGTATCATAAAAAAAATTAGTAATTCCACCTTCATGTTCCAAGTCACAGTAGAGATCAGGTTGTTAAATATCTATGTAAGCTGAAAGTGTCATTCAGCTACTAAAAGTTTCAACCAACTTGCTTCCATTTACTTCACAAAAAATTTGCAGTTAATAATAACATGTTATGTAGATTTATGATGTGCTAATTTATCTAGGTCTGAACTCCTAAATAATTAGCAGCTTTCACGAACTGTGCACAAAGGAAAATTCTACATATGAGTATTTTATTGAAATTTCACAGACTGAATCATGTTTTACAACTGCAGCTCTCTATAGCTACAAATCTTTTCTACAATCGTCTTTACCTAATTATTCTGTTGTTGAAAATTCTGAATCTTGTATAATTGCACGTTCACCATATGTAGATGCCTAGTAGGAAAATATGACTAGTTCTGAATTTGATCTCAGTCTTGATTCATTAAGGTTGTTCCAGCTCTTAACTATCATTTTGCTTACATTGCAGACACAAGCTGAATCTGGTAGACCAAAACAATAGTACTTTTTAACTGGAATGCATTAGATGCTTCACCAACCAAACAGATCATATCTTGCAAACCCCACTGTGAACATTTATTAAGGGATTGACTTAATTCACTAATGATTTTCTTCTATAAAGTAGCTTTCTGTCTGCCCTAATGAATGCTTTCAATAAACTGCTTTTTTAGCAAAGCTGTGACAGAATTAAAATATCTGAGTAACTGTGTTAAGAGCAGGAAAAAAAAGGAATTGACTAATTTTACTAAAAGCACCAAGGTGGAGGCTCTGGGAAGGACTTCTGGAAGTATGTCTACTGTGCTGCATTAATTATTGAAAATTCTTAACTAAGAATTTCTAGTCTTGGTTAGAAATTGGATATTTCTAATTTGCAAATCTTTTGGGATG
Organism: Turdus rufiventris; assembly: GCA_013186435.1. Classification (NCBI taxonomy): domain Eukaryota; kingdom Metazoa; phylum Chordata; class Aves; order Passeriformes; family Turdidae; genus Turdus; species Turdus rufiventris. The sequence continues at coordinate 956,717 of PYHW01010457.1, forward strand.
CCAGTTTTCAGACAGTACTTTCATTTAATAGCTCTAGACCCTATGGTATGTTTTCAGGGCTTTTAAAAACATTTTTTGTTGTGGAAATAGTTTGGGAACAGTTACTTAAGTTTTTGTGGTTCAGCTGATAAACGTTGGTGAGTTGCAGTAGTGCCACCTATGGAAAATCAGGAAAATATCAGAAGAAAGCTCTAGTGACTAACTTCAGGCGTGTCCATTCAGGACAGTGGCATTTTAGTTACCCTGAGGGACAGTGTTTAGATTTGTGTAAGAAAAAAGAAAATAAAGCTCTACTGTCTTCCAGTGGGGGGAAAAAAAGAGGGAAGAATAGAGTAAAAAAGATTCAAAGCCAAGTACAAGCAAGAACTAATAATGCTCTTCATCTGAGAAAAAAGACCAAACTGCACTCAATCAGTATTGTGTATGGAATCTGCTTCTGACAATGACACCTGTGTCCACTCCCTGCACTTCAGTGACTTGATTGGGTGGGTCTGAGTGTTTGTGCACAAATTTCCTTCATCACTTCAAAGAAAAACAACCTCCTCTAAAGTTATTTTTATTTTGTCCAATTAATTACAATTAACTGTGAAAAACACTCCTCCATCAAGCTAGCAAAATGAAGAGTGCTGCAAAAGAGTGATGTCAGGTTATATTCTCATGAGGCCCGGGGGAACCCAAGCACACAGAAATGAGCATGAGCTCTCATAGCATTAGGATCTGGCATGCTCAGTCTGCTTTTGTTTTTAAAAACAGAGTTCAACTAATAAATGCCATGGGAAGTTGTTTTCTTTACAGCCACTAACTACATGTTGGGGACTGAGCTTCATCTTTCAGAGAAGACAGCATTGCTTTGAAAAAAGAAGAAGGAACACCTAATCCTTAGTGGTCTAGACAACAGCATCTTTACACATATGCTGTGCTTTATTTGCAGCATTCCCTGGTATTCTTCCAAGAAATGTAATTTCATGAAGATTCATCTCAGAAGACTAGCTACTCCCTTCTTCCCATGATTTCCATATGGCACTTTCTGGGCTTCCTGGGATATGTTAGTGCAAACAAAACAGAAATCTAAACCTCTGTGTGGCCTCCACTAGCATTTTTCTCCACTCTTAGTTGAAATTGCTGATAGGTAGAGCTAGCTGAAATAATTATATTACAAGATGAGCTTTTACTTTGGTGGAATAACAGTGGATTTGTGGCAAAAGATTTCAATTTAGAAGATTTTCGAAAGAAAGTATGAAAAATCTCTGCATACTCAAATACAGTCACAAAAAGATGATTGAAAGGGACCCCTAAGCATTATCTTGCCCAACACTTCCTGCTCAAGCAGGGCTTCCTACAACCATTTGTGCATCACCAAGGATGAAGACTACACAGCCTCTCTGGGCAGCCTGTGTCAGCACTCAGTCACACCTAAAGTGAAAAAGTTTTTCCTGATGCTTTTTTTGTTTTCTTAATCTAATTTTTCTTTTTTTTTTCTTTTTTTTCTTTTTTTCTTTTTTCTTTTTTTTTTTTTTTTTTTTAATAAGAGGCTTTTAATGATACTTAGCTAAGTTTTGTGGGCTATAAAAAAACTCTGTAGGATCAAAGTTTTCACAGTAGACTGAATTTAAACATGCTGATGGATTTCTAACAAATTTGAGATCAATAAAAGTCACAAGTTAGATCTATTATCTGGATCTTGAAGATATATTGTCTCTGACAGGGCAATTAATCATTTATTCTTTACCATATTAGAACAGGGAAGTAGAATGTGTTGCTTCATTTACATAGGTGGTGGAGGAAACCATCAAAAATGATAGAGCAGCTACAGAGAATCCCTTCCTGGATCCCCAGGTGAAGTTAACAAACAGTTTTCTTACTGCATTTTGATATATTTGAATTTATGTGAAATATAGTAATTTCACAACCATAAGGCACACTGGACTATAAGGCGCATCCCCAGGAGTCGGCAAATCTTGCAACTTTGTACATTATATAAGGCGCAAGGGACTATAGGGCGCACCTTTTTTTTGCAGTGAGGATCCGCCCCCAGCTCCCCCTGCGCGGTTGCTGGCCGAGGCCCTGCCTCTACCCAGCTGCCGTGGCCCTGCCTCCATCCGACTGCCGCGGCACCGCGGCCCCGCCTCCAACCGGCAGCCCCGGCCCCACAGTCCCGCCTCCACCTGGCAGCCACGGCCCTGCCCACGGTTCGCAGCTCTCACTCCTGGGTTGGCAAATTTCTGAACTTTGTCCATTATATAAGGCGCACCGGACTATAAGGTGCGCTTCCAGGTTCAGGCCAAAATTTTTGTCAAAAGGGTGTGCCTTATAGTCGTGAAATTACTGTATGCAAACTATTTTAGCAATTTTTCTAATCTCAATAAATTTATCTCCAAATAGAATGTGAATCCAGGGATATTTTTAGGTGAACTAGAGTTTCAGAGTCCCAGATACACATGGAAGTCAAGGCACACAGTGTACTGTACTCCTTCAAGAAGTTTCCTATTTGAGAAGACATTGTATTATTAACAAAATGTGTTTGATGTGTGGACCTTGAACAGATGCACACTTTTCAAAACTTAATAAATCATATAGACTCTGGGATTTTTTTAAATGCTGTTCCACCCACTGTCATGTTCAGAGAAGACTGCAACAAATGACATACCTTTCTTCTATGGTTCCCTGATTCATAATCTGTCAAAACAAGGGCTAAAAAATTTCCACAGCTGAAGATCCCTTATTTGAGACTGCTCAAGTGCTCTGATTTTCCTTGACTCAAATGAAGTAATGCAGGAAGAAAGAAGTGCACATTCAGCAAGGAGTAGGTTCTATAGGCCAATATCAACTACTTGATTTGGATGCAGAAATGAAAGAAATGGCACACAGCCAGCAGGGCAATTGACTAAAATATAACCAAAGCTTTACTTGAAAGATCTTATTCTTTAGAGAAGGTGAAACCATTGAACACTTTCCTTATCAAAGGAAAAGTTGATGCCTTTGCTTTAGCAAATATGCTATTTGTAGACATGAAACTATGAGAAACTAGGAACTATGGCACAGACATGGTATAAAAGATTTTCGAGAACTAGTCATACACATATCCTGTGCCATGGGCAATTAGTGCAATTAATTTTAACCAAATATTAATTAAGGACTAGTTGGCATGTTTCTGTGACTGACAGGTGCACTCAGCTGGGTTAAAAAGTGTCTGGATGGCTGGGCCAGTCCTGTTCAGTATATTTATTGGTGATCTACATGAGGACACCAAGTGCACCCCCAGTCACTTTGCAGTCAACACTAAATTACACAGGAGTGTTGATCTGCAGGAGAGTAGGAAGGCTCTGCATAGGGATCTGGACAGGATGGGTTGAAGGACTGAGGACAATTGTATGAGGTTCAACAAGGTGAGGTGTTGACTGCTGCGCTTTGGCCACAACAACCCCAGGCAGTGCCACAGGTTTGGGACAGAATGTCTAAAAAGCTGTCTGGTGGGAAAGGACCTGGGGGTGCTGGTTGACAGCAGCTGAGCATAAGCCAGAGTGTGCCCAAATGGCCAAGAAGGCCATTGGTGTCCTGGTTTCTATCAAAAATGGGGAGTCCAGCCAGACCAGGACAGTGATTGCTCCCTGTACTCAGCACTGGTGAGGCCACACTTCAAGTATTCTGTGTCCAGCTCTGGGCCCCTCAATTCAGGAAAGAAATCAAGGGGCTGGAGCATGTCCAGAGAAGGGCAATGGAGCTGGTGAAGCATTTAGAGAGCGAGTCATCTGAGGAATGGCTGAGGGACCTGGTGCTGCTTAAAGCCTGAAGAAAAGGAGGTTCAGGGGAGACCTTGTCACTCTCTATGACAGCCTGAAAGGTAGTGGGGGCTTCTTGCCCTTTTCTTCCAGGCAACAAGTGATAGCACAGGCAGACACGGCCTCAAGCTGAGCCAGGGGAGGTTCAAGCTGAGAATGAATTCAGGAAGAGTTTCTTCTTGCAAATGTTGAAGTGCATTTTAAGCATTGGAACAGGCTGCCCAGTGAGGTGGTGGAGTCACCACCCCCAGAAGTGTCCAAGAAACAGCTGGACATAGTACTTAATGCTGTGGTTCATTGGCAAGGTGGTGATCAGTCAAAGGATGGACTCGATGGCCTCTTTTCTAACTTAAATGATTCTATGATTCAAAGGTTTCACCACAGCTTTGAGTATCTTAGACTGAAGAAGACTGAATTATTAGAGAAGGGTGCGCCTGAGGACTAAAGGCTGTTAAAAGCCTTCAAAGCCAATAGCTTCAGTTTATAATTCAAATGTATCACTTAGTGGGGAAAATACTGCTGCTGCTTGTCCTGAGCATCACTCCCAGCTACATCCTGTCCTGACTCATTTTTGGGTCTTTGATCCAGCATTTCTAGATGCATTAGAAGAAAATAGTATTGCTGGTGGGTATGAACCCTGAATTCTCCAGAACCTCTGCTTCACAATCGTTTAAGAATGCTAACTGGCAAGCAAGGGGAAAAAAATCAACACTAAAGGTCAAAAAAAGCATTTGGAAAAGCATGGTATGCAGTGTTTTAAAATTATTAGCATTAGCTTTCTCATTTTTCAATGAAATGTTTGTACTAATATTGCTGCTAACAACATGAAAAAAGCCTTAATCTTTTAATTCTGTTCTTCTTTAAGTCTGTTTTTTAATTTGTGGAACAGAACCCTCCTCAGCTTTAGTGAATCATCCTGATATGTGAAGCAATTATGTCATTTTGGATCGCTATAATTTAACTCACACCAGAACGTGGCACATAATATGAAGACTTAACCCATTCCTAACCAATACACCTTTAAACAGTCACAGAATCACAGAACCACAGAATCAACTGCTGGAAAAGACCCTTGAGATCAAGTCCTACCCATGACCTGCCATTACCATTACCATTACCATTACTTTTACCATTACTATTACCATTACAATTATCATTACCATTACCTAACAAAATTAAGTGTCCTTTGAACAGTCAATTGCCCAGCCTTATCAAGAAGTGAGACCTAAATGTGTGTAAAACATAAGAGCCTAGCAAAGCAGATAATGAATGACAGGAATGAGAGCCTAGTGCAGGAACAGGTAAGGGCTGTTAAAACAGGGAATGAGTCTCTAGGAAGTGAAGAGCCAGCAAAAAGTATTCTGCTGGAATCCAAATTTCAATGAAGGATATGGTTCAAGCACCAAATGTTCTCAATATGCAGGACTTCTTGTTACTAGGATCAGGGTCTCTGTACTACTCCAATTTGGCTGCTTGAACAATGCCTTTGATTTTGTCTCAGAAAAGCAGTTTCCCTCCAAACATTTTTTCTCCAGCTGCAAACTAAGGCTGCTGATTTAATTTTTCCATAGGTGGCAGATCTTCTTAGTCAATCATATGAGCTGCTATTTCAACAGATATTTTTGGGGACACAGTGCATTCTGTACTGCCTTTCTGTAGGAAAATATCAAAATATGGAAAAAATTAAAATAATCATAGAGCTTATAAAATCAGAGTCCAAAGAGTTATACAGGGGAAGGGGGTGAAGAGGGGAAGAAAAGGGGGAGACAGGGAAGTAGCAGAGTGAATTCACAGGATTTTTGTGTCTGCTCAGCTACAAAAGCAGAAAACATGAGAAGGAGCTTTATCATACTGCACAAAATGGACAGTTCTTAAAGCAGTGTAAGATGAGAACAAAGGTAGCAGCAGCCTCATGGCCCAACACTTCAGACAGAAGTGCAATGAAGTTTGGCAGGAAACTGAGGCACTTTCCACTTAATGCCTAACAGAAGTGATCTCTGGCTGCTTCCAAAAAGGCTTCTGAGGGACTCTCAGCAGCTTCATGAAATGTATCAACAGCTTTCAGTGTTGGACTGCATTGCAAGTCCAATTTATTTTTAGAGAGCAGTTACTTTCTTTGCCTTACATTCTTTTTATAAAGGAAGTTACATGAGGTACAATCATTGACACCATTTTGAGTGTTAGCATTACTAAGAAAAACAGGTTGTATAGCTCTAATCATATAACTGCTTTACATTGAATGGATGTGTACAGTAATTTCATGATTATAAGCCACACCATTTTGACTAAAATTTTGGTCCGAACCCGGAAGTGCGGCTTGTAATCAGGTGTGGCTTATATATGGACAAAGAATGAAAAGTTGCTGACACCTGGAAGTGCGGCTTATAATCAGGTGCAGCTTATAATTGTGGAAATACTGCACTTGGCATTTTTAAAATCCAGACTTCCATAACTTCTAAAAAAATAATGTCATAGTAGTTTAAAATCCAGACTTCCATAACTTCTAAAAAAATAATGTCATAGTAACTAAGAAGTGACCAGAATAATTTCCTTGATTTAATGTTTTATTTTTAGTTTTAATATAAGAACAAAACTAGGAAAAAAAAATCTAAATTTCACCACAGAAAGATATTATCTAGATATATTAATGCACCGGCAGGTACAGACACAACTGCACATTTCTTGTCTCTAAACTTCTCCTTTGCAAACATGTGCAATTGCTAATGTTCATATAAGCAAGTGACTGCACATTTCTCCATCTGCTTCCCAGCAAAATGAGTTTCTGCTAATAGTACATGCTGTGCTAGTTTTTCAGCATCTGTGCCATTTTAATTCCTCTCACTTACACACAGAAAACATAATTACTGTCAACACATGTGGATTTGCCAGTATATATTAGGCATCTACCTGCAAATTCTCAGAAGAAAAATTTTCCTAGAAATCTCTTGAATCTAAAAGCAAAAAGGAATAAAAAGCTGGATACAAAAATATTTTTAAAAGAAAGTTGTTGTTAAAAAAGCAAATCTAACCAGGAAACTTTAAAAATATAAGAACAATCCTGTGATACCAATATAGCATATGTTTAATCTGTTAGACACTGATACTTAGAGTATGGCTATGGACATTTTCTTTTCCCTTTCTGGTGGACTATGCCATGATGGAGATATCAAATTTCAAAAATATTTTCTGCCATGAGAATGTCTCTCTCCCTCTGTTCCTTTGGCAAACAAGAAGGGGCAGAAAGAAAATAGCTTGCTGGCAGTATAAGTGCAATCTTCATTTATAGAAGAATAATTTGGAACATTTGTCACACGCAAAAGGCAACACTTAAATCAATGATGAGCTGAATTATGTTCTCAATTGGACTGATGTAAACCAGCAGAATTTCTGTTTGCTGTAATGAAGTTACTCCCTCTTTCCACCAGTATGGTTGATTGCTGCAGTGGGTATTTAGGGTGCAAAGCGTAGATAAAGTAGCAGTCAGTAGTCTCTGCAGCAGCCCAACATTTCTCTTTGGGACAGGGCACATGGAAAGCTGGCTAGTTTTAATTATCAGACTTCATCAACTACTTCAGAGAAAGGGATTAGAATATGGATGTACTGCCTGGCAGCAGACACAAAAAGAGAAAGAAAAGGAAAAAAAAACTCAAAAAAGCCAAAAGAGTAAAGCGTAGTTACTCATGACTTTAGTTTCTAATGCAAGACTCAGCTTCTGCAACTGTCTCTTAAGCATCCCTCTCTGTTGTCAGAAAACCTGAACAAGCAACTGAGAGCAGCAGATTTTATCAGTTTTTACCATTTTAGTAAGGATATGTTAAAAACCCATATATACAAGTAAAATGCCTCCAGAGGATATATTCATCCAAATGTTAATCTTAACTGGTTATAGTCAAGAAACTGCTGAAATCTAGATAAATAATGAAAGGACAGATAATTCCAGTACAGTAACTGCTTTGATTCAAGAGGAATTTTGCTTGTATTTTCTTTAGCCAGAAACGTCTCCATTTGAAAATTTATTACCTTACTTCTCTTTGCCTTTCACTCGATTCACTGCATGTGGCCAACGTCTTATTCCTTAGAAAATCCAACAGACTGCAAGAGTGCTAACACACGGCCAGTACTTTCAGAGAGGCAAAAAAATTATCAGCTAGTTTGACAACAATGGCAGACACATAAAAAAAAGGAAAAATCTTGTGAAACACAGTGAAAAGGACCTCAGGTGATCTCCTCCCCTGCCTTGAGGCAAGATGAATAATTTAGCAACAAGGCTACTGAGCATAGTACCACCTTTCATGCACAAGGATTAATGCATGAAAAGTGTGTGCAAAGGTCTGGGGTTTTGCTGATATTTTTCAATTTTCAGGCTAGGAAACCAAGTGAGCAGTTTTAAAAGGGTGTTTGATGGCAGCACAATCCCAAAAGACTCAAAAGACAGGAATTGAATCAATATTGTGGTCAGAACTGAAAAGAGGCAGTTCAGTTAAATGTCACAGGAAAAGGTTAAGGGATAAAAAACTGATTGTGAGAGATGAGAAGCATTCAATAAATTTGTCTTGCAGAAGGAAACTTGACAGATGCCTTGTTTGTAGCAGGTATAGAGTCCTGTATAAAGAGAACATATGAAGCAGAAGAATGTAATATAGGAGAGAAGGCAATGACAGAAAAACAATGTCTGATGACTGAGGTCAGCCAAGTGCAATTGAGAAAGAAGCTGCTGCAGCTCTGGTTTTAGCAGCTGGAACAAAGCACCAAGGAATTCTCAACCCTTCTTGCTTTCAGCTTCAAACTTTCCGTCCTTATAAAAGCTGCTTTCACCAAACATCAGCCCCAGCTCAAAGTTAGCAGAAAGTGATACAATGAAATTGGATACACTGTGATCTTGTGCTTAAGACCTAACTGCTCAATTTCCCTTGAATTCTGTGGCTCTCAAACATGATATAAGGAAAGGATAGTGTTTAGATTGACCATCTGGAAAGGAAACTAGATGCCATAGACAATATTGCTGGTAATGCTTTCTGGTGCTAAAACAGACCTACTGCACACCCTGCTCTCCTGGGATGTGCTATCCCTAAGACTGAAATTTTATAAAATAGAACTTTGATCTATGTTGTATCTGACATTATTCCAATTATCTTGCCAAATTCCAAGTGTGAGTAAACACAGTGTTGACTTTTACCCTCACAGCTTCATTTCTTCACTTCTTGTCATATGAAGTATTTTATGAGGAAATGCATATGTAAAAGAGTAGAAATTGTAAGTTTTATATAGCATATACTTATCCAGAGCAGGAGAGATATAATTCTGACCCTAAACTATTTTTAAATACAAATATGTCCTCTAAATAGATAATCAGACATTAAATTTAAAACAGTATAAAGATTTCCATGAACTTTCCTGAGCGCAGGATCAAACTTAAATACTGGCCATGTAGCAAATAACATGTTGAACATGCTGTGTACTCACTACTTAAGATTTAATTGGATTTTAGTTTTCTATTCAACTGTTATCTGGAGATTTCCTCCACAAGTGAGTCATACTGATAAAAAGCTGTCTACTGAATTTTAGGGCAGGCATCCATTGCCCTGTATGTACACTGCATTTATTTTATGTGGATGTTTTATGGATTACAGAAACACGAGTAACACTTGATTCAACAAATTCAAATAAGATGGAGGGTCTATGGATAAAGACAGAGCTGAAATCATGTGCAACCTCAGCTGAATAAAGATATGGCAGTGACAATCAGAAACAGTTACTGCAATGTGTATAATGTAAGGATCAACTTTGACACCACTTGGATATAGACTTGTTTTCCACATCACACCAGTGAAATATTCCGTGGGAGGATAGAGTGGAAGAGGAGTGGAGGGAGAAGCTGATATGTCAGCATTTCAGTTCACTGTTTCGAACACTACCACCACTGCCACATATGTGCTGCAGTCCAAAACCAGAATGAATTTTGCTACTCTGTACTGGTAAACTACTGAGAGAAACGATAACCCAGAGAGTGATCCCAGGTCTCATACAGTAAAGTCTTAATAATGTTCTTGATTGTTACTAACCCTCTGTACAAACTTTCAGCTCCCTCACCCTACCCTACTCCCTCTATCAGTATGAACATGTTAAGGGAGCTGCATGGAAGAAGGAAAGGTTAAAGCTGGAGTTACAGGCAAGTGGGAGCAGTCAGGGACAGATGCCTTTGGGAAAACAGCTGGAATTGGTGCAACTTTTGATCACTTCAAAATTCAAATACTTTAATGCTAATTGCAGGACAGTTCTGGTGTCCCCAGCATAAGAAGAACATGGAACTGTTGGAACAACTCCAGAGGAGGGCACAAAGTTGATGAGAGGACTAGAGCAACTCCTCCACAAAGACACACTGAGTAAGTTGGCTCTGGACAGCCTGCAGGATGTGATCAGGAAGGGTTGGGACTAAATGATCTTTATGGTCTGTCCTAATCCCTTAGCATTCTATGATTCTATAACAAGATGTGGTGATTCCCTACTCACCTAGGTATTGTTTCACTACACTTCACTAGGCGAGGTATCATTTCTCAATACATGAGAAACATATTTCTCCACACTGACACTAAGAGCTGCACTAAAGCTCCAGAGGCAGGAGCAGCTCTGACGTAGTTACAGCCAGGTGCCACAGACATGCCCCCAGCGAGATGCTTATATGGGTTTGAATTCTTGGGATTCTTTTTTGTTAATATATATACAGCCTCCTACCCTGAGCCTCATTCCAGAGAGGAAATAATTGACATTCTCTTGCCAATGGTAGCCCATTTTCAAAAGCATGAGTGAGGGAGAGAGACTGTTTTGAAGCTGTCTTCAATTGTGGTACTTGATTCAGTTGCTTCTGTTCAAAGAACTATAAAAAGAATAACATAAGATGTTCCAGAATTTTTCCAGGCTAGACATTGCAATAAAAGGCAATTTCACAGGTAATAGAAATATCAACCAGGGAATTTCAGAACTGTAGTACCCATATTTCCCTTCCCTCTCTGTTTAGCTGCATAGAACAAACCTTTTTTCTCTTGAAACTCAGGAATAAAGAAGGAAAATGTTCATAACCACTGGTAACAATTGTTTACAGAGCTGCTTACATTAAAAAATAAGTAAAGGAACAAATTATTTATCAAACCCTTTGTGACAGCCTTGAATATTGCCTTCTTCATATTTCAGGGCTGGCTGAACTTAAGAGCTGTTCTTTTCTTCAAACAGTACTAGTGAAACTCTTTGCCTAAGGGTGGGGAAAAAGTTTTCACTTATTTTTACAAATAGGGATTTAGAGGTGTTCCTGATGTGATGAAACTGCCAATTTTTGACAGAAGTGCCCTTAATCTGGCAAGAACTGTGCAGAATTTCTCTGTGTGTAGCAGAAACCTAACACTTCTCTCCTGACCCCTTCAACACCCCTCTGACCCCATTCCCGAGGCGTTCCTGAGGAGACAGCCAGCCGTGATGTATTATGTGCCTTTGCAAAGGACCAGATTGATGTGACCACCAAAGGAATGTTTCCTTTGCTGGAAGAACTGTCTTTCACAAGAGATTTTGTGTTCTTTTTCAGGTCATTTTTCAGGCATTATTATCATCATTAGAATTTAATGAATGTTCTACTTGTTCAAATATGCACCATATTTATTACTTTCTGGCTGAGGTTATCTTGAATTCTTTGAATTTCCTGTAATGTTTCATCTATTCATTATAAAAAGGCAGATGCAGGTTTCTTACGTCTAGCATGTATAGGAAAATCCTTAAGTTATTTCCCCAGAGCAAAAGATTATTCATTCATAAGATGAAACACAGGTAGAAAAGTGTAAGTGTTTGTTCAGTCTGTCAAAAATCTGTAAAATATGCTCACTAGAAACTATATCATTCCTACATTAAGATATATGCCATTGCCATTACTCTGGGGAAACTGACTCATGAGACTTACTCTGTTGCATTCCTCCATATAAACACCTAAAAATTTAGGTAACTAAAATGTTTTCACATGAATTTTTAAACAAAAGTTTTCAGGGTTTCTTTTTACAAAAGAAATACCAAAAAAAAAAAAAAAAAAAAAGAAAAAAGAGCACAAACTCAATTTTCATCTGTGTGTACATTAAGGATTAGAACACAGCATACTCCACCCTCATCTGGCTCACACACCAGTGCTTTGATTCTCAGTTTACATTAGATATAGCTAAAATTCAAGGTGGGGCTGCAAATCTGGCCCCAGAAGCACAGATCTTTCTACTTTTTTTGCTTTTCTAGCTTTGAAACCTGATCAACTGTACATATTTTTCCTTTTGTTTTACATACATTAAATATTGTGCTTAACGGAAGAAAAGGACCTTGTGCAATTAAGGTGTGTTTGAGGGGAACTTGATACTTTCCATTAGTACCAAAGATCAAGCTCATAAATATCATGGCAAAGATGGCATCCTTCAGCCAATTTGTAAGTCATGGCAGCTGATTTGATTTAAAGTCCTCCAGAGGAAGACTCTAAAGACTCTTACAAGGAGATTCTGGGCTTGTGAACAAACTGAAGGAACTAGAATACACTGACTTCAACAAATGTCCATTCCTATTCAAGAACAATGAAAAAAGGAATTATGACAACTATTTTCTGAAGCTACCAACTGAGGATGAAAAAGAATTAACTCTTCACTTTATCTTTCAACAAAGACTCCATAAATCTCAAAGAGGAAGGGACACCCATAAGTATGAAAAAAAAGGCGTCTGCAGAGTAACCTTCCCATAATTGCCCTGTTGCTGGAGAAAAAAAAGAAAAAGAAAAAAGCAAACTTAGAAGTTAAGCTAGGAAAGAAAAAAAAAAGAATAAAACAAAATCTGAAGAGAATACTGGGAACCTGGATATTTATCCACTTATTCATAACATTTTTTTAATGTATGCCTATGGTGTGATCTGTCAGGTGGAATATATGCATGCTATCATTATATTTTTGTGCACTCTGTAAGATTTCTGGTGCCATATAGACAAAGAACAGGCACAAATCCTTTCAATTTCCTCTGTTGCAGTTTTTCCCCCAACTCAACCAGATAAATGACTAGGACCATAAGTAGAAATGGTCATAAATTGAAAGTGATGGCAAATTAATATTTCAGGGAAAGCTGATTGGAAAGGGACGCTTTCTTTCTAAAAATGCTCATACCTCTGGGTCATTTGGAGCAACACTTTTTTTTGGCATACCACATTAGACATTTTGGTTTTTATTATATTTTTCACTGAAACTAGAAACAGCTGCTGTCTGATGTCAGCTGGTATATGTGGTAGTAGTGTGGGTGGAGAAAGAGATTTCTTTTCCCTCAGAAGAAAGACACAACTATGGAAAATATGAGGTGACGGAAAAGTGTTAGCAGGTGATACAAAACGTTACATAAAGAACATAGATCCAAATTGCCTCTGACTGATTACAGTTGTCGCATCTTTAAAGTACAAGGGTTAGATAACCAAAACAGTGATTAGCAGAGCAAAAGAATCTATTTTCTTTGAAATTATAATCCCCAGGGAAGGATGCTTGGCAAACATTCTTCTGGGCTGTGACAACCAATACTTGCCCCTCTGGTACATTCCATAGTCACTGTGTGGAATAGGAAAATAAAAGCAGCAAGAACCTAGCTGTCCTTTACTCCCTAGTAACTATACTTTTGGCTTTTTAATTTCTCTCTCAAACCTGGAATATTTTTGGAAGTGCCACTTAGTTATTTTGAAGTATTTTTGAGCACAGCACCACAGCACAAGATTTCCTTGAGTTAGTTAATCCTATATAATATTTCTTCAGAAGCTTCCTGAAATTCGTAAATGGAAGTTTACCAATCTAAGCAGAAGCAGGCAACGATGCCTTCCAAACCCCTACTCCTCAGTTGCTCAGTCCACATGTGCTCTCACTCTTGCTCCCACTACAAGGAACTCTAAGTGACGGTGGAGTACGACCAAAGAAAGGGTTGCGTTTTTTCACACAATGTTTAATTATTCTTTGGAACTGTTGCAAAGGTTACATGAGTTCAAAGTTGACCAAAGTAATGAAAGAAAAAGCTGTCAAGAATCAACGAATACAGAGGCTCCATCTACAAGGAGAGTGTTTGCAAGCCACAAGCTGTTAGGGCCTGTAAGAAGGATTTAGGGAATATAAAGGAAAAGTAGGGCTACGTTTATTTTTATACTCTTCACTACACATTCATCCTCATGGTCTTATGTTATTTGACATAGGCTCAGGTTCTGAAAAGGTCTGTGTAGTGCAGCACATGAATAGGAACTGGGACAGCTGTTCTAACAGGGTCTAAGAAGCCAATTTTTTAACCACTCTTTTTCAGGAAGGATGTATGTTTGGGGTGAGAGAGCTGTTAGATACTCTCTCTTTCTTTCTTTCTTTCTTTGCCTTTGGGAAGGATAGGCTGCCTTGTCACCTCACCATGTGCCTTGGCAGGCAGACCTCAGTCTTATTTTGCAAGGCAGCTTTGCAGGACAGACTAGTCTGTGGCCCTTTTTGTGCTAATTGGAATCAAATGTTACCAGGATGGAGACACAGGGAATTTACAGATCTTCTATGGAAGTGTCAGCATAGGTTTTCTTGAGATTGCCTGTTCTTTTGCTGAGTCTGCCCAAGCTTTGAGGCAGACTGGCTCTAACTCACAGTCTCAGAGCACCTGGTGTCAGAGCATAACAAGTTGGTCAAAAGAGATTTCCTTCATGACTCCCGGTTACTTTACAAGACACAAGAGTGCTGTTCTCTGGGTTGGATACATTATTTTCATTATTTTCAGTTGCTATTTCTCTGTTTTGAACAACAGTAGAAGTCCAATTCCTGCTGGGACCAGAGTCATGCATTGCAGGCTGTTAACATCCCTATATGATCATGGATTCCTCTAAATGACTAAGCCCTTAAGTACTTGCACTATGGTCCCTCAGATCCCACAGATATCCACAAGAGCCTTGAAATGAAATGGCATTATACTCCATGGGGGTAGCTGAGTTCAACCAGGATCACCCCAGGCTTGTGGCCTCTCTCTGAGAGAGGGATTTGTTGTTTCAGTGCCAGGAGATAATGTAAGGATGCCAGGGAAACAGTGCTCTGTCCCAGCCTGCAGACAAGCATGCACCACAAGGTGGGCTGTGAAATACAGGCTGTAGCCCAGACTGGCCTTGGGGAAACAGCATGAAAGGACTGCAGAAAAACAGCCCCTGGGCAACCATCCCTCCTGCATTTTGCCAAGAACTGTGGAAATCATAAAGCAGGACATTCACTTTGTGTAGAGCTACAACATGCCTATGAGATCTGTGGGAAGCAAGTAAATATCATCTCCATGAGCCCATTAGAAATTCTAGGTGATTGTACAACCTCAGTTCAACAGCTGTATATCTCACAAATATTTGTATGTTTGTTCTAGTTCGCTTTCCATTAAGGAAAAGCAACCTTCCTTTAATCTGTAGCCTATAATTCTCTTGTTGAGCTCTCCTGAAGTGAACACACAACTGTATACCAGTGTTTAAAGACTAAGTTGAAACTAACTTCAGGGTTTGGCTCATGATGATTTTAAGAAGTCACACCTGGAGTGAGACTTTGGGTGCCAAAATTTTATCCTAGAGAAAATTTTTACAGCCAAGTATGAAACCCCTGAAAATGAGAAGAGAGGGGAATGTTATAATGGAAACACTGGCATAACTTCAACTACTGTGGAGCAGCCCAAGAAGCTGATGAGGCCGAGAGTTAACAGCAAATCTGCCAATTTTCAGTCTGCTCAAAAAAGGTAAGTCATGCTAAAACGTTTGACTGCTTAAACAAAACAAAAAAAGAAGTTGCCTTCACCTCTTCAGAAAACTACCAGCTAGAAAAAACAGTCAAAAATAATGCAAATTCACTTTCAATCATACTCTGCTTTGTTTTCTCTGCACCACATAATTTCTCTGCTTGGTAAAATGGGATGTGGGAAACTACCTTAAAAATGAATTTGACTAATCCTGGCTTGAAATTTGGGCTCTACCTACCCAGAAAACGGCAGTACAGTCTGGACCATTCCCCAACAATAGAGTGGCGACAGGCTAAATATAACCATGCTCAGAGCCCCAGAACTGGCATCTAACACCAGGGGCTTACAATAACACTGAAGCTGCTGCTGCTCCAGCAACAGCCGAGGCAAGGGCAGGGAAAGCTCTGTTTGTTTTTCAGCCGGGACTTCATTCTTCACTCAGCTGTTTGCTATTAGGACTGGAGCAGTAGCAGTGAGAAATTCATTGCTGCTTGCTCTCTGAATCCTGACACAGTAACAGTACAGATCCAACTAGCCAAACCCACAAAGGATCAAGGGAAGGGGAAAAAGAGAGCAACAAACTATTGCGTGCTTGTTGTCTTGCTTTTAGAGCTCCTTTCATCCCCAAGGAACCCATTTATTGAGGGCCAGACTCTGCCCCATTCCTGCAGAGATGGGTATTAGGGAGTGCTGGAAGCAGGACAAGGAATTTCCTCTCACCCTTCTCCTCCACTCTGTTGGTGGGACCAGTGTGACAGAGAGGTATTCCCAACAGCACGAGGGCTGTGTTGTCCCTGCAGCTGTCACCTGTGCTCCTCCTCTTGCCAGATCCTCTCCCCTGCCTGGCTGGAGTTAAATGGTGGGGAAGCAAGGGTGTTCCTGGCATGGTGTTGCACCTCTCTGCACTTTAGAAGGGCACAAAATCAAGCACTAATTTGGTTAAACTTATCCTGATGCTGTGGGCTCTATCAGATAAAATCCTGCTTGTACTGAGAGAGGTGTAAATTGAGATGAATATCATTGTAAATATTTTTGATATCTTGTTTTGGAGGAATAAAAGAAGAACTGGATTAATCTTACCAGCACGTCTCTAGATCAGTGCAGCGATTATCACTGTGCCCCACTGCTGTGGGTGAAGGCTCTGATCTGCTGGTATTTAGTGGAGAACACAGACCCCAAAAGGGTTACACAGGCTGCATGAAAAACAGAGACTCCTTTCCAACACAACTGCTCCAGAGCATTTGCTACTTGGGAAAACTGCAATTGCTTTGGTGCAGAAGGTGAGTGCTACCAAAGTGAACTGCTGTACTTTAGAGCTGGCTTTCTGGCAGCTGCAGAGAGCAGAGCTCTCAGCTTTCCACAGAGGGTTCTGGAGGAGGAGCTCTGACTTGGGGTCCCTGGGTACAAAGGGTGATTTCTGCTAGTCCTGCTGTAAAGCACTGCAGCTGAATGAGGGCTGCTGGATGCAGACAGCACGGGTGAGGGTTTGTGCCTAGCAGCTGATCACGGCAGAGGAGCTGATTGCTTTCATTCTTCTGCAGTCTATTTATGTTTGAAAATAAAAATGGTATGTAAGAACACAGGCTCTTTTCTGACAGTATAGCTGCTTCCCCTTCTGGGGACTCCATGAGGTCTGGCTTGTGAGCTAAGTGATAAGATTCCCAGGACTAGGAATTTTGTTTTGCATTTAATTTTCTCCTTGTTCTATTGATAATGATCTCATATGTAACAACAAATCACTCCCCGACTTCAGCATAACAAATTGAATGTGGGAGCTGAGACACGAGTTCTGAGACTGTCTGCCTGCCTTCTCCTGCTGCCCTGAAATAAAAAGGTCTGTTTCCTGTGCAGCTGCAAACTCCATTACCCACTGCCAATTGTCACCTGTGAGCCCATCCCTCCCAGCCATGCTTTCTGATTACAGGGTGCGAGTCAAGCTTGTCCCCACAGACTGACAAACTAAACATGAAGGAATTCCTGAGTACCTTAAAAAAAGAAGCCACAAAAACCCAAACAGGCAGTAAATGACTGCCTCTATAAAGAGAAAATCTCTATTGCTCACTAAAAAACAAAGTCATCACTAGTTCTGTGTCAGTATACACAAACAGGGCTTACTGTAAAGAGCACACATGCAGATTAAGCAGTATTAATAGAATATTGATATTGATATTCAACACACATGGGAGAGACCTCCATGTGCTATGCCACATTACCTTAAAACAGCTCTTATGCTTACACTGAAATCTGAACTCCCTACGAAATCAAACTGTGCATGCTACATGTTGTCTTGCATCCTAGCCCAGCTCTGGATGGATCTGGCTCTCTTAGCTGGTGGGGAGAATCAGGTGAGGACCAGCTTCAGCTTGAGCCTTTCCTTAACAGGCAGGAGTGATACCTCATTGATACAAAGGAGGCAAGAAAGAAAAAAAAAAAATTCACAGCTGTGAAATCATGAGTCAGGCACCCCTCAGGAGGTGGGGTGTTCCTCTTTGTTTCTAACCCATGGAACACCATGTTTACTTCTTCATTCTCTTCTTTGTAAGTATCTGGTAGCCATGTAGCTGTTCAGGGCTGGCTGTTCCAGGCTTAGAAACACACCCAGTACATGCAGGAAAACTACTAGACTTCACTAGACTAATTGAAACCATTTGCAAGGAGCATCTGGAAAGTAATTAAGAAATGCATGGCTGTCCACAGGCTGACACGACACTGCACTGGCAGACAGGGACTCTAGCTGCACCAGAAAACTCCAGTAGCACATGGCTGAAGAGCCAGGGCTGCGCTCCTGACCTGTAAACAAACAACCCATGAGCTGTGTCTGAGTGCTGAAGCTCCTTGGTGAAAGGACTCTTGGCAACCTGGGTTGTGACAGTTATTCCCTGCAAAGAAAGAAACAACCTGGGCAGTGTGGAAGGGGAAGAGAAGAGAGCCCACACCCTGTGTCACGCTTCATATATAGCATTACTATATTATATATTACTAATATAGCCTATTACAATAATATAGTGACCAAGGGCCCTAAGTAATTGGTTTTTCCATCACTATCAGAAGCAGTTCCATTTTAATTTCTGCTGACAAGCCCTCTGTGCCTCTGCCAGTTATGTGGAGTTCAGATCATCTGGCACCCTTTTGATGCTAACACCTGCCCCAAGTCCTGGTGAATTTTTGGCAAGAAACCGTGAAAACTCACCACAGTGGGTGATGGTCAGCTGACCCATAACATTCTTCATGTAGAGTTACCTTTATTTTTCCTTGAACACCTGAATTTCTCAGTACTGAATTAGCCTTTCAATAGACTTTCATTCTCTTTTATTCCAAAAGTATCCATTTCACCCCTGAGAAATAACTGGAGGTTACTGTGCTAAGCAGGCACATCTGGTATGAACCTCATTAATCTTGAGGCGGTGTGGTATATGCCTAACACAATTTTGGCACTGTGAAAGAAGGAAATAAAATCCTTTCTTCAGAAGCTGTGAACACCTGGTGTTCGCTACAGGTTGCTGTAGAAAGCACAGCCCACCTTAGCAGTACAGTTACTGTGTAAGTCATAAAAGTCATCTTGACTTTTTTCAGGGAATAGAAAGAAAATATTTATCAATCTTCTGGCTGATATGTCTTCCTTGATCCTCAGCTGGTTCTGTATGGCACCTAAAAGTGCACTATCTTCTGGGAAGGCTCTGCCTAGCTTAAAAATTACTTACCAAATGAAATGAGCTGCGAACATTGAAGACAGAGCTATGCTTTGGCAATCAGGTAGTAGTGTTCTTGTTCAATCCCTCGAGCTAGGCAGGTTTATCTGCTTACTCTTTCACTGTGCCTCTTCAAGAATAGGAGCACACAATGCAAATAATGCTACTTACAGCAGACAAAATGCTGCTAGACTGGTTTAGCCCTCCAGGGCAAATAAAGTAGCAGCCCCCCAGAGTGAGTTATGTTACCTCAAATATTGTTAAAAAATTTATGACCCATGGGGAAATAAAAAGCAAAGCTGAAAAATTAATGTCTATTTTGAACTAAGGTAATGAATTTCAACAAAACAAAGAACAACTCCAGAGCAGCCTTATCTGCCTCACTCTGGGATTCTTTCAATTGTTCCAGGCCTCAGGCACATACTCTCTGGCTACATTACAAAGGGTCAGCAATGTTTTGGTTCCCACAACAAAACAGTTGATGCATCTATAGCATAAAATGATGTCTTAGCATCAGAAAACCTACACAGCTCCGGGTATGCTTAATCTGAGCTTGCTGGGCACCAGGATCCTTGCTTCTGAATGAAAACAGCCACATGTTATTCTTGCTGTGACAAGCAGACAGCTCTACTAGATCTTAGCTTTTATTCTGAGTCTAGGAACTTTCCTTTCATGTCACAAATGCTGGCACTTATTTAAAGCCTTACAGACAGAGGGTGTGAATTTATTTTTCCCACAAAGTTTCTCACCCTAACAGTTACAGACAAAAGCTGAAGAATTTGATGTAGTTAAAAGTTAAATTCCAAAAGACAAAAGGGCAATAAAGCAAACCCAAGGGAGTTTATTTGAAGTTCAAGGTTTTTAGGCCAGTGATGTCATTTTGGGGAAGCTTAACTTGAACCAGGGAAGGGCAGGACGTGTGCATGTCTGGGATTGGAGGTCATGAAGCAACAATCTGCAGCAGAGCATCACACTCAAGATACTCCTCCCTTTTGCCAGGGGCTCCCATGGCAGTACACTGACCACACACAGCTCAGGCAAGGCTTGTCAGGGCCAGCAGAATTCCCCTCTGCCTCCAGCTCCTCCAGAGACAGAGGAGCGAGAAGGAACCACTTCCCACTGCCAGCTCCCCCTGAAGGCAGCTGCAATGCCCACAGAGATGTGAACAAGGTCTGGGAAACCAGTGCTCACTCCCCAAGCCAGGTACACTTCCTGGAAATGCTGCACCTGGGAAAGTCTTTACTAGCACAGCGTGTTCATTTACAGATTTGTTAAGACTGGAGGCCAAGTGAAGTCTCTAGTTCCAGGTGCTTTAGCATGACTACAGTTGAAGGGAAAAATCTGTCCTTTCCATCCTGCAAAGAAACTGATGCCAGCTTTACTGTAGCACTAGGGCAAGTTAATTTACTGTGTTCTTCCCTGCATGGCACTGTCTGCAAGAGAGGGCATCTGAGAGGGTCCCCAAGCAAAGCTGCAATGTGAGCAATCCCAACCAGCAGAAACAGGCCACAGCCAGTGCTTTATTCCAGGGCAGCACTCACCTACTTTGTACTGCTGGTAAAGCCACCTCCTCTGCCTGAAACCAGGCCAACTCGCAGCCGTACTGAGTGCAGGTCACTTCAAACATTGTTAAGCTGTGATACCAGCTCCCCCACATTGCCACTAAGTATGGGTTGCTTTATGTAGTGCTCTGTGTGTTTGGGCTGAGAATGGCAGTGGATTCATAGCCATGGAGCCAAAATATGACCCTGACCATGACAGAAGAAGAAATGCAGTTTTTTGTAGCAGCTCTGCAGCACACTGATAGATGAGCAAGATGATCAGGCCACCAAGGAGAGAGCTGATGCTCATTCCTGGGTTTCCAGCAAAGGATCAATAAGAAAAATGAAAATTGACCTCTCTCCATTGTCTCCTTTGCTCCTCTATCTGGATCCCGTGGAGACTCACAGGTTTTCTCACCTGCTAAGGACTCAAACAGATGCTGCAAACCCAGCACCTTGAGTTCTGTGTTTGGAGTGGGAAATACTTTGTGCTCCCTTTCAGTCCCTGGAGACAGATGTTTCCTATTTGATGGCTCCATTTCAGTTTACACATATGTAATCTCTTCAGCTCTCTCCCTTGTAAGTTGAATTCATTCTCAGCTCCACAAAGAAAGTCTGGGAGAAGTCCTTGGCACACTGACCACTCACCAGGAGAATCTGGAATGGCAAGACATGTAATAAGTGCTTGTAAGAGCCCATAATGCAGTATTTCCTGTAGCTAGAATGCAAAGATTATTATCAAGGTTCTCAGCACCTTTCTTGGCCACAAACACCCTCAGGTGCTTGTTTGTCCTCTCTTAGGATTGCCAGATTTTAAAGTTGGAAAACCTTTTGGAAATTTCTCTTTTGAATTTCAGTTTGGCATGATAGAAACCTACTCCCTGCTCCCAGGCACACCTCAATCTGTGCAGAGAAAATGTTTAAACTACTCAGACTCCACCCAGGCCCTTTTGTGGATCCAACTGGGTGCTACCCCACCACAGACAAAGCCTTCTTGGAGCCTCTCTCTATCAACCCCCCAGGAGCCGCTGCCAGGCTATTCTGCAGTGCCATCTAGTGAGGCAGGTACAGCTCCACAGAGCTCCTGGCTGAGGCCAGGCACATCAATCATTCCTATACTTTTTAATTGTTCGCTAAGGATTCTCTTTAGGCCATGATATAAGCTGAGGTTGCAAAGAAGATGGCAGAAAAGGATGGGGAAACACAGCTAAGAGCGATGAGAGGATCAAGTTTTGGGTGTGTGCTTGGGAGGGAGGATGAGAGAAAGGAATTGAATTAGCAGAAGAGCTGAATGAAAGAAAGTAAAAATGAAAATTGGGGTGATAGACAATACTGTGAGGCAATGGGAGATAAAACCAGTGGAAACAATTATATCTGCTGTGGCTGCCTTGGGAAGTTACGGCAAGAAAATGGGAATGACCAGGCTGGAATGGCAAGCTGAGAAGCTGGGAGAAGCTGGTATCAGACAGGGACAGGTGGAGATTTGTGGAGATTTACTGAGGATGGAGCGTGTGGCAAGTGACAAAGGTAAGTGCCAAATGATGACTGTGCACAGGTGTCCATGTTCTGGATTTCAATTTGATTATTTAAAGATTTAAGAAGCTGAATGTGCATGCATGCACAAACCTTACATTACTTTATTAATATATAATCTAAGCCCTATCTTATACTGCAGATCCAGCTCTGAGCTCTCCAAAATTGGTAAGTGTTGGATAGGATTGGTTACTTATGCCTCCCAATTCACAACATGCCTTTAAATGAACAAATATTCTCTTTTGAGAGAAATCAAGAGGGTGCAGTAGGTGAATTGTCTGTAGGGGACCACGCCTGCCTATTTTTTATGGTCAGGAGATGTCAGGAGACAGTGAGCTCATGGCTAAGGCAGATGCGTGATGCCACAGAGCCAGACTCTATCTCTTCCTTTCCCCAGTGTGCCCGGGGGACACATCTGGACTTTTCAGCCAGACTTTTCTCAGGTGGTGCTCAGTGTGTGATCCCTGCTTTGGGGTTCCAGACTGGAGACCTGTGGATGTGGTTTGCAGAAAGGCAGAGACATAAAGCTATAAATAACGTCATGAAGAATTCCCACACTGAATCACTGCTCAAGACTATACCATAAAACCATCCTGTCTGGAGGGCACCTATATGCCAAGAAAACCATCAGCTTGCACAATGGCAGTTTCTGGATTTCTTATGTGTTGCCAAACAATTTCCACATACCCAAGCACAGCTCTACTTTTTCAGAAGGTAGATGTGCCTGTGGTCTGACAGCCATGGTTTTTCATGTAGTTTTATGGGCTAGGAGTCAAAGTACTAATAAATGTAGCAGCATGTAAACTGATCTTTTAATAAAACTGCAGTTATTGGGAGGAAAAAAATCTTTTTCAGATTTTGGAATAGTCTATGTTGCATTTTCCATTTTGCTTGGACAGAAATGTGAAGTGATGGCTTCACTGAGGAAGAAGAAAACAGCCCCTTACAACCCTTAACTATATCTCCAAACACCTGAAAGAATACCACAATCACTCTCTGTTTTCAGTTCAGTAAGGAAGGGAACTTCATGTACCTCTAAGTAGCAAAAGGAAAAACAAATATGAAAGGGAGAAAAGCCACAATAAACTCATGGGGTATTTTCCATCCTGTGGGGCTGGCTTTTCAGTATTTACATGACATAATGTACAGCTACTGGAATTACTGTGTCCTAATCCAGAGAAGCTTCCGGAAACCAAATTATTTAGTGGCTAGGCATGCATTCTGACCCCATAATTTCAAACACAAGCTAATAATATAGCAGTTTATTCTACCCGAGGGTATGTGTATCCATTCTACTTGAAATGTATTCTTCTGTGTGATAGATTCCTCTTGATGGGCATGTTTAGAGAGGTTTTCTTCCTAGGATAATTGGACAATTTTGGTTTGGGGGAATAGAGACATTTCAAAAGAATCCTAACATAGTGTAAAAAAACTTCAGATATCTGGCTACAAAGAGCTTAGGCCTGAGGAAATGAGCAAAACTCAGAAAGAGGAGATGAAATCATCAGTCTGCAGTGAACAAGAGGCCAGCTTGCCTAGGCTGTGGTTGTCACCGAGAGCCATGGCCAACATAGCTGCCTCTTGCTTCCACAGCATACAAGGCTCAAGACTATTGGTCATTCACAAATCTTGAGCTCACCATTTTCCTGCTCATTTTCCCAAGGAACTCTTCCTTTGGAGCAGTACTGACCTGCCTGTGAACCCTCTAGGGCTCACAATGCCTTTGTGGCATCCAGCAGCCTGAAGCACAGCATGAAATCCATGGCCAGTAGGTTTTCTATTGCAGTTTAACATTTAGCTCCTCGGTCTCAGAACATCACTCACCGCCCACGCCCGAGGCCAAGCAGGACAGTAGGGCAGCCAGGGCAGCCAGGTTTACACAACTGTGGAGATTCTCTGCTGCCTGCACATTCCTCTCTCCTGACTGCCTGTAATGATGGTCCAAGGTGATATATTTACCACCAATTTGTCCAGAATTTATAGCAATGAAAATATGCATTCAATTACCCTATTTGGCCATACAAATACACTTTTTTTTTTCCCACAGAAATATCTTGAGAGCTTCTTCTCACAAACTATTAGTAAACTATTATGTACTACAGGCCAAAACCGGAGTCATTTTGTGGACAAATTTTGGCAGAAATTCGGGGGTCAGGTTGGACTGCATCACCAAGCTGTTACTTTGTTGTAAAAAACATTTTTTTAACTGTCCATTTTTCAGAAGAGGAGAGGAGTCCCAGATTGCAAGAGTTTTCTTTTATGCTCAGTCAGATTCAGACTGACTCTTCATGGCAGCACAGGGAATGTCAGAGTGCCTATTTACATACATCTCCCACTGATCCATAAAGGATCAGGTCTCCAGATCACAGTGACCAGAGCCAAGTCACAAGGAAAGAAAGCATCATTACAATGGGGAAGGACAGGGAGGAAGCAGGAGAGGCAATGAGCTGATCAAGGTGGACTCTATGGAGGGTCAGCTCTTCCTTGGTTGGTAGAAACAATGCAGGAGGAAGGAGAGGGATATTAGAGCTGTTCCCGTGCCAGTGATAGGTCGTCCTTACCCTGGTATAAGGTTCTGCAATAACAGTGATTCCCAGCCATTGATGTGCTACGGCTTTGGGGATCTGAAACTAAAAACCAATTTTTCTTGATGTAAAAACTATCAGTGGCTCTCTGCTTTTTCCTGAAAAGTTCAAAGTAAAATCCCTGTTTGCAAGATTTAAAATAGATGGTCTTTACCCAGACATCTGTTTCTACTTATGACAAAATGACATCAGGGGAAAGGATACTTTCTTTGCACATTCTTTAAATCTTACCCCCATTCCTCCTACCCAAAGCTCATTTGTACTGGTTTCAGCCTTGCAAAGGGATTTCCTGACTGTCTCAGGAGCAGACAGCTACTACAGAGTGACTGACAAAGTGTGTAATTAGTCAGGGTCAAGTTTGGGAATTTCATATTCATGGTGCCAGCAGCCCAAAACATCATTAGACTAGGTCACCTAGTCTCTACATATCCAGGTAATGTCCTTCTTGAGGGCTTTGTCTGTTTATCAGGACAAAACGTGGCCTGGCCACTGACTTATCTTTCCAGAGCATCAGTGTTAAGTTCTGAGAACAGTAGAATTGCAAGAGGATGGCATTCAAACCTTTATTTACCACAGACTGCCCACAAACAAAGTTAGAAGCCATCAAGTATCAAAACTTACAGCTTGTTCTTAGTTGAGTAACTTAGTTGGATTCAAAGATTCCCAGAACCACTTTGGCAGTAAAAATAAAAATAGCAGTTTTAATAGAACAAAGAATCTGATCACAAAGTGTGATTTTATCAAGTGAATCTCCTATCAGCAAAAAGCTTTTTGCTAAGATCACCTGTCACACAAAGAGTCAAATGCCTCAAAGTCTGAGAAGACAACATTAGCTGCCAAAACCAGTATCAGTGCTAGAATTTCATCAACTACATTGAGAAGAAAATTCAAGACAGACAGTAGTTTTATTACATGATGATTTGTATCTTAGCATCACGTTACTATTTTCTGGATGATTTATGCTGTTCTAGGAAAACTGGTGTTCAAAATGTTCAATCAAAAGACATGAGTTCAGTCATTTCTCTGAGCCTGGCATAAACAAAGCTGTTCCATGCCAAATGGACATAACCAGGCAAGATCTTTGACATTTCTACTGCAACAAGTAATTACTATTCCAACTTTAGATATGACAATAGCTGTCTTGTCTCCTTACACAAGAAAGAGCCATCATTTACTTTGTGAGGTATGGAAGGGAGCACTTTGTCCTTTGGAGAAGAGCAATTTATTGGGACTGATTTTAGCACACATGCCTCAGAGTTTGGTCAGCACTACAGTATTTAACCATGTATTTAATGTTACAGTATTTAACCATACATTTAATGTTACAGTATTTAATCATGTTTAACCCCATGATAAGAATGTATCCTCAATGCAAACAATTTGTTCTAAAGCAAAATTTTCAATCTACTGAAGCCTCACATTGGGTTCCTACTCTCAGGGAAGTAAGGGGGAATTCACCCTAACATTCTTGGAGCAGGAAAGCTATATTTCTGTCCAAGAACCACTGTATGTTTTCTGGTGACAGAAAAATTTACCACAGTTCGTATGTTGCCTGATCTACAATCAAACATTCAGATGAGTTTGGAGAATTAATTAAAATTACTAGGACAGATAAAAGGTAAAAGTTAGAACCTGTTTTAGGTCTTAGCCAGCTTTTGACTGCTGGCTAAGATACCTGTCTTCCCCCAAGCTATTTATACTCTCTCTGGAGAATTTGGTGCTGGCCATGGACTGAAAATATATGGAGGGTCCCATGGATTTGGGATGTAGTTCAATTAAGTGACTTTCACATTTCATTAGAAATGTCACTAATTTATTCAGTGGGTATTTGTTAATCAAAGAAAGGAGATTGCCCCCCAAAAGAAGTACTGCAATCTCCATTTTCTTATACCCATTTTTAACATTCCCCAGTTTAGAAAGCAGAACATCACAACACTGCTGCTATTAAAAGAAGAAGCAGCAAGTCACCAAGTTATCTAATAATCAGAGGCACTGAGAACTGCTCACTGCTGAGAGACTCTGCATATCTGAGTACCTGGGGCTCTGATCCCAGCTTCAAAAGACATCCATTGACAACAGCAAATCCTTAATCCATCTCATTTTGTGCAGTGCAGAAGCTCAACCCCCAGCAAAATAAAATAAGCTAGACTACCAAAAAAGTCCCTCTTGCAATATGAGAAATAGATAACAATTCTTGGGAATAAAATGTTTCCTTTCAGCAGATGTGGGCAAAACTGTCCAAGCATGTTTTATGGAATGATAGATTTTGCATCAGCCCAATGGCACGGTAGTCTGCAATTTGCCAAACAAAAGAGTTTTAATCAGAAACAAACCATCTTCACCCTCCATATGCCAGGTATTCCACATATCTTGCAAACTCACATTTCTCTTTCTTTACTCCTTGTAGGAAAAAAAAGAAAAATCAAGAACAGAATCCCAGACCCAAGAAGAAAATAAGCAGCCATGAAGAAGATCACCCCCTTCAAACTGAGGTGTGAGCACGTGCTGCTGTGGCTGCTTTGACAGCTCACCTGCAGGGCTCCTCAGTGCTTCTCTTCCCTCCCAGCTGCCAGTGCATGGCCTGGACCAGGACTTCTCCCAAAGAGCTAGGGATAAGTGCAAAAGGGGAGGAGGCTGTTCCTTTGTTGAGGGCAGAGAGATTTTTCTGAGAGCACTGCAGCCCAGCAGGCTCAGTGGGCCTGCAGGAAGCTCCCACAAGTAGCCCATGGTCTTGCATGCCCAGAGAGGTGCAAGTGTGTGTCCTCCTGCCCTGCAGAGAAGCAACCACTTCATTTTATGAATGCCATCACTTCTATGAAGACAGGGTCTGCTTCTAAAGTGCAGATGTATTCCTGCCTGTAAAGTTGCATGGCATGATCACAATTTCTGGACTAGTTGTGTATTTAAATATTTACCTATTACCATAGTAAAACTATCACTCTGGAGGATCTTCTTCACTTTTCCTCACCAGTATGATCACTTGTCACAAATGTGAATGTGAATGTGTCAGAGGGACTTGAGCATGGAGATGAAATTCAAAGTCAGAATACTTTGCATTCGTACTCATCTTTCTCTAGCAAAATACAAACCCTAGTGAATACACAGCTCCAAGTGCCTCATACTTAGTCCTGCACTGTTACACTCCAAAAAAGCCACACCTCAGTGGGTGCTCTACAAATGTCACCTGTGAAAGGAACCCCACAAGTCAGCCTGCAGAATTATGCAGCCTTTTTGCTACTTATCTCCTACAACTCACTGTTCTGTGCCAGACTGCCTGAGATTTAGACCCAGGCATCTGCTCTGTGTTTCCTTGGTAAGGGCTGAGTTTGATCTCACTTGTGCAGAGATGTGGTGCACAAAGGAGCACTGCCTTGTTGCCTGGTAATTTTTCATGAGATTGGCAACGCAGCATTGTGTGTGTGTGTTTATTTCTGTTTGAATCCTTTAAACTGGGGTTTCTTACATCGCCCCCTTGGGATGACAGCAAACATTCTTCTCACATGACTGGTACATTGTGCTTTCTGCAGCTCTCTGGTGCTGTATTTTTTTTTTTTTTTAGGATTTTCTATCCCTTCCCCATCCCTTTCCATCCCTTTACAAAGGAGAGTAAAGGTTCACTGGCTGGATTTCCAAAAGGGTGGACAAATTTATTACCACTAATAATATTTTCAGCTATGAAATTAAATCAGCTGAGCAGCCAAAGCTTCTGACTGAGGTAGGAGGATCCCACATTTGGGACTACACTTTTGCTCTGTGTAACACATCAGCAGTCCCCAGTCAGAACTCAGTCTCCTCTGGCCAAGAACTTGAGAGGAGGAGCGTGCAGATGGCTCTGCAGGCTGGCTCCTCGTAGGCATTTAGGGCTCCCCTGACACTTGAGAGCCTAGAAGGGACAAGGAGGGCAAGGCAAGAGGGAAAGAACAGTGCGGGAAAAACAAATCTCATTTCCCTCGACACCATGAGCAACAAGGCTGGGGGAAAGTTGGACCATCTGAGAGAAGGACCAGCTGTGCTGGCTCAGGGTGCAATAGGCTGACACTTGTGGCAGAAATGGTTTCCAGAGTGACACGTGGCTGTGGTGTCACAGCATGCTCTTGCCCTGGTTTGTTCATCACGTCTTTGCTTCCCCTGCAACACTGACTACTGGCAGCTGCTGACGGATGAGGAAGGTTTCCTGCAATGGCAAAAATGTCCTATATTCCTCTTCCACTCTCCCTCATCCATCACTCCCACTTGTCCTCAGGGTGCAGCTCACCAAAACTCAAGTTTCCCCAATCTCCATCTGCTCCCAAAAAAGATTTTTTTTTTTTTTTT
>PYHW01010457.1:987417-1037538 GCA_013186435.1 Turdus rufiventris
CCCCCAAACTTACACAACAAAAGTTGCCTTCTGTGCCTTCTTTCTCATTTGCTTTCCACACTGGCCTTTATAGACTAGGAACCTTGATCTCTCCTTCAAACCTTGTGGAATTCCAGGTAGTAACTCAGAGGAATTTCCTCAACTCAAGTAATTCTAATCTTAATATATATATATCTATGTAAGAAAGGAAAACAAGTAGGTCCTAAGAAACGCCAAAATACAGCACAGAATCATTCAGCTATTACTGAAATATAAGCAAATGAAGCAAGCAAATGTGTCCAGTTGACTGGAATGGCCTGTGGGTTACACAACATCCAAAGGATTGGGCTGAGGATTTCAACATGTTTGTTTCACTGAGTCATGAGTGTGTCAGGCTCCCTGGGAAAGGCCAGCCAAAGGAGATCGCTGTCTGTCTTCCCTTCTTCTTCATTCCATTGGTCATAAACAATTCCCGTTCTTAAATGGTACAAAACAACAGGGATTGGATTGGGTTCACTGGGAGAGCACCCACATCCCATAATTCTCACTGCTGTCTTTCCTGTCAAGTTCATTATCTCAGCATGGCTGTTCTATTGTCTTCTGTTTCTATTTATATGACTTCTTTTTATTTTTTTTGTCTAAATCACTCCTTGCATTGATCCAGAGATTTGATAAGTATAAATGAGAGGTCTCAGAGACAGAAATAGGCACACAAGATATTTTGATATTTTATTTTTCCTGCTGAATATCGAAAGAAAAACAAAACAAAAATATTCAAAAGAACATGAAATTTGCAAATACATCCAGTCTCCATCTTTTACTTGACTGATTAGGGTTCTCAGAGTGTACCAGGAAAGGCAAGGCTGGGTAATGTAACACTGCCATCCTTGAAGTTAGGCTTTGCACATGTCAGATCCTTATGGCTGCTGGGACAGAGAGTACCTTGCAATCAAACTAGCTCATGGATCAATATGCCTACATCAAAACCTCTCTGAAAATTATCTGATCACAGAGATCATCTGAACCTCTCTTTACTTCCAACTTCTAGATCTCACTGAGAGGAACAACTTTATTTATTAAATGCCTATTTTATAAGGATTACCTTTAACACATATTTTTAAATAGATCTGACACCAGTTCATAGGCTGTAAATTACTTTATGCTACAAAATGTATGAGTTATTTGCTTAATTATCAATGTCGTTTTCAATTGGAAATTTTCACTATGTAGAGTGACTAAAAAGATATCATAGCAATTTTTGTGAAGGAGTCAGTCTCTCCTGATTAAAACCCTTTTCTATTGAAACTTCTTAAACTGTTCTCAGCCACTGACCCAACTTGGTCTTAACTCTTGGTCTGACGTGTCTTAAATTTTGGAAGAGACTGAAAGGAAGTCAATATAGGCTCTTTCTCCATTTCTACTCTGAAAGAAAATGAATAGCATGTAACGTGTTTACACCATATGACACCCACAAAATGCTGTTCTTGTTAGCTCCTCTCAGAAGAGCACAGCCAGCCCTGTGTTGTGCCAAGGCTGTCAGAAGCAGCACAGTGGATCTAGCTGTGCCTGTGCCTCCCACAAGGTTCATGGCAAGGCTCACGTGTTGTCTCCACCCTCCCACATGCTGGAACTCACACCTGGACAGTGGTTTTCCTGCAGAAAATACAATACATGTTTCCCAAACATCCTGTTGCAAAGTCAACTAGGACAAGATTGAACACTCAGTCCAGACTGGGGAATGCAAGTCAGTTTTTTTTTCAGTCCCAGCGCCAAGGCGAGGTAGGAGGTGACATGCCTGACTATATTCCCCAATCTACAATACATGACACCTCCCACTTTTAGAATGTGAGGCTGGAATTTTGCGGGCAGTTGCATCTGTTGCACACCATCATTGCAGGCATTGTATGTCTGAGGTGTCTTGTGATTCAGTGGGAGAATTTCTTCAGCCACTGCTGAGAGTGGAGATTGTTCACTGTGTCTCTGTACAGCAAGCAGTGTGGGCTATCCAAGGTAACAGCATTGTTCAGTGTCCCAAAGATTTCTCTACACTGTTTTGTTTGTTTCAAATCTCCTTGAGCTGCAGCAGCTGCATTCTAGGGATCTGAGTCCAGTTCTATTTCCACTTCCACAGAGCATTTCCTGATGGAGGAACATTAACACCTCAGAAACACTGGATTTATTTTTATTACAGCTTTCACAGAGCCACAGATCTGTCAGGTATCCCTCTTCTGAGGAGAGAATAGAGATGACACAAGTCCATAGATTTACAGCAAGACCCTAAGCCCAAAAAAACCTGGACTAGAAATAACTCTTGCTTTCTAGCAAGAGTCTCAGAGACAGGAATGATCAGTTTCCAATTTTCTTGTTATCTCCACAGCAAAAATAAAAGTAGAAATCTTCATTACACACATGTACACAATGCAGAGGTCAGCTCTGGCACTTGATGTGGTTTCAGAACTGCAGAAGCAGTCCCTCAGGACCTCTTCTACTTGGCAGGCAACATCTTTTTCCTGCATGAAATAAAACCAGATACAAACATGGGACTTGTGGTTGCTGCAAAGGAGAAATTGTGTACCACATAGTTCATTATTTGGGATTGATCAAGATCCACTCACCTGGGGTTCTGACCAACCTTCAAATGGGTTTTACCCATCTTGAATGGAAAAACGAAACATCATAAATCACTCCTGAAATGTTATTCTCACAAGATGTCCTACCCATTCCTGCAAACTCCAGTAGTTTGGATGATTCAAATAAGAGAAAGCTGAGCATTCGACTTTCTACCTTCCAGTCATGGAATCGTGCCCCTCCACACTGTCACCCAGCACTGACCATTGTATGGTCACATTAAATTAACTACACTACAGTGGTGATAATTGCAGGCTGAGCAGTAAAAATCAGGTTTTCAGTGGGAAACAATAGGAAATTTCCCTCCAACAATGCACACATAAAACCTGGTTATTTTGTACAAATTCTCTTGAAGGTTTTACAAATGCTTTTCCACTTTTTATTTTAGAAAATATTTCTTCTACTCATAAAAAAGAAATTATTTTAAATTATTTTTTCAATAATCTCTGGATTCAAAGATGTTAGAATAGAACTAGGCAGGATGAAAGAGATCTGTACCATGTTACATTTCAGAAATGTAAAATGATAAAGAGTAAAAAAGGACAATATTTTTTATTGCGGAGCATTTGGACAATTAGCAAAAAGGAAGCACTCTTACTACTGTATTTGACAGAAGAGGCACTAAACTTCTGTGCAACTTCTTGGTCTTCAAGTGCTTTCTTTAGTTGCAGAACAGCCTCCAAATATAGATTTAAAATCTTCATCCCAAATTAATAAGGAAAATATGAACAATGAGACTGCCCTAGCCTTTTCAGCAATTTGTTTCCTCCTGAATTTCTATAGCTGAATCTGATTTGTGTTCTGATAATATTATGAAGTGTTCTTGATTTTAGATGTCCAGGATTGCCTTTCATCCCATAACCTGTGTGCTCTGAAGGATCAGCCAATAGCAATGGCCATAATGGCTCACTCTTCAAGGAACAGAACAAACATGCTCACTCCCCTTCCCCCAAAATTCTCCTTGCAGAAGATGCAGCTGGACATTCTTGGTGCATATGATTTTTCAGGCAGACTGAGGTATCCAGAGAAATAAGCCAAAGCTTGGATATTTAGCAAATATTTTTTTTAAATCTCTTTTGACATTATTTTGACAGATTTTTTTATGTTTTGCAAATTGGAGATTGGAGGATGGCAGGAAACTTAAAATCTGCCTTTTGTTCTTCCAGCGCTTACAAAACTAAAGCAAACAAATATAGGAAGGGCTCTGTGACCCAGGAAGGGTTAAGATGTAAACGGGTTCTGTACTGTGAAGTATATTCCATCTTGTTCATGGCCTGGAAAATAAACACCCTTGACCACAGTAGTGCTCAGCAGCTGGTTGTTGGATTAGAGCTGCACAGCTGAAAGCCTACAGTTCAAAAAGTGTTATCTATAACACAGTAGTAAACAGAAGGATTTGCTGTAAATTTCTGAGTAGCTGAAAGGTCAAGAAGGAAATACAGGAACAATGGGGGACAATAAAAATGTTAACTTGACTATTTAGTTTGTCAAGTCAGCTAGGAAAGTTTGAACTAGACATTTGGGTTATTTCTTACTATAAAGCACATCCAAAGTGTATTAAGGACTTCTCAGCTTCAAAAGCACAATATTTATGAGAAAAATGCTTTATTAGATGCTGAGAAAAGCAGTCCTTTTCTAGACAGAATTCCTCCTGAGGAATCCTCTAGAACTGGTGACCACGTCCAGTGCATTTGTGTCTGCTTAGGGTTGGGTTCAGCCCGCGTAACATTGCACCTCAAAACCACAGACATCCAAGCTGAGTTATTTAGTTTTCAATACAAGTCCCACAGGCAATGGAGACTGCTAGACGTCTTCCCAGAATAATTCACTTCAGTAGTTTTTAGCCATCTATCTCTACCCAAAATACTCACAAGATGAATTTGAGACCCATCAGTGTAATCAGGTGCTCAACATCTATTTTAGGGCATGGAACTGTTAAATATTCTCTAGACCTGGCCTGGATGCCCCACACATCATTCCTTTGAGCAGGGTGGAGGGAAAGAGCAGAAGGCTTGGTGCAGAGGTGAATATGAAATCTAAGATAACTAATATGACAGACTAATATAAATGTTTGCAGAGGTTTTTCTGGAAGCTTAAATAGCATTTCTTATACAAAGTAAGAGCTTTTCAAAAAGGCTTTTTCAAATTAAAAGATCACGAAAATGTGCTACAGGAAAAGTGTACAAGGACTAACACACCAACATCACAGAAACATAATAAAAGTGAATGCACACTGCGGTACCTGCAGACTTTTAAAGACCCTCTGTATTTGTAAAGCTCACTCAAAGGTATTTCAGTAGGTGAAATTTAGAGGCATCCAGTACACTATATTCAGTTTTATTCCCTTATGGAAAAATCCTTTGGAATGTGACGAGTGGAACCCAAAAAGTGCAAAAGAAATTTTATCCAACATCCCTTCTATACAATTATACAAATTGACTTTTGAATTCTGTAGGAAGACTATCACTCTATTAAAATCTATCATATTTTTTTTCCATAAAGATCATGTGCCAAAGTCCTTAAAGCTATTCCTGCCTTCTCCTCCAGCAAAAAAACCCTCTCCAGCAAAACTTGTGACCCTCCATATGTCCATTTTCTAATAATTGATTGATACTAGAAAATAGAGAACTTTCCTTTTCTTTGGACTTGGGGGTATTTGGAAAAAGACCCCCTGCAATCCATCCAAGAGGGCTCAGTGATGTGAGAAAGGAGACCACTGACACATGAGTGCTCTGTAATATTGGAAGGGAGACCCCCTTTTGCACTGAATTAATGCCTGGAAAATCTGCTCCCCTTATGCTTTTTCCATGTGATTTGCCGGAGCTCATTCTTGCTCCATTGCTGTGAAGGCCAGGACATATCCCCTGGCAGTTTTTAAAACTTTTATAAACTGGAAAGTATTTTGCTGGCTTGAACTTAGCTCGCCTAGAATCTGTGAAAGATGCTGCTATTATTGTTGGGGTTTTAGTTGAGTTTAGTCGTGTTATTTACTCCTGTTAAATGGCCTGATTTGGTTTCTTTTAAAGCTTTGTTGTTTATCTCAGGATGTCAATTAATTAATTTCCCAATTGCTTACTTTTACTTCACGCCTTTGCTTCATTCGTGTATGTGCAGAAACTTTCTGTGGGGAAAAAGGGAAAAATTTATTGTTCCAGCTTGGTTTCCAATTTGTTATTTTAGTCGAGGTGAGAAGGCAAATCTATAGTGTTTCAAATGCCTGCAAGGTGAGAGGGAGATGGGTGTTCTGGTGCCAAGAGAGCAAGACTTTTGCTGAGAAGAGTCTAGTGTGTCTTAACAACAGCTGCATTTTCAGCATCCTTTAAATCTGAGGAAGCCATGAATGGGGATCCTCTATGTTTCAGGTAAAAAAAAAAAAAAAAGAAAGGTTTGTGATTCGAATTTGCATGTATTAAATATTAGTCCAGTGGCACATCACAGTGTTTTTTGTGTTTTTTCCTAAGATGAAAAGCTGCGCCTCCCTGAAATTTTGTTGGCTGAAACATTGACTTGAAATTCTGGAAATGAGTGTGTGGGTGTGTCTGTACAGAGAGCACAGGTGAAGATGATACATTCTAAACAATCATTCCATTTTGCCTAAAAATCATGTAAAGACCTAAAAATGGGAATAAAGTTGAGATCTTTTACCAGTGTGATCAAAAATTTGCTAGCAATTCATTCACTTACTTACTTGGCTTCTTGCCTACAAAATTCACTGTGGAGTGACTTAAACAAAGAATTTAATGGAAATGGGAGACCGAGTCAAGACTATATTCCTGTGCTGCTGAGGAAATATAACTTGAGTAAAGTGAACATAATATTTAGTGGGCCTGGAATGGAGTTTTAAGCTATAGTTTAAACTGCTGATTTGTGTACTTTGAACTATACTTTGGAAATAATACCAAACTTGGGTAAGATGAAATCCTGGGATGGCTTTTTTCTCTATGGTTTGTTCTCATAATAAAGAAAAAATAATCAAGTCTGAAGGCAATCACAGTGGAAAACCATTTGGGGATCATAAGTAATTCTCCTTAAACCAAACCCAAAGTTTACTGAAAGCCATAAAAGATTAGGAAAATGTCTGTTTGGGTATTTGTATTTATCTGTCTGTTGATATCGTTGTCATAAATGCACCATTTCACTGCAGATACACAGAATGTGTTGTGAGATACCATGGCTAGTTCCTATCATCAGCATTAATAAAGACCTGATGGTATGAAAAAAGTGAACAAACATGTAACACACAATACATAAATATTATCAGTGCTGAATTAACTTTGACTCATCCAAGGAAGGGCCACTGGGACCTCATGAGATCTTTACACAGCAGAGCAAACAGAGGGGTGCAGTCCTCACCCCAGGGCACCCTTGGTCCCTGGCAGAGTGGAAATACCAATGTGCTCATGAGCAGCCCCAATGTGATTGTCAGCTACCCCGTGGTCTTCTGCTGGCCCTTCAAAGCATGCAGGAAGTGTTCCAAGGCTCCTTACTGATCATCAAGTGCTCTCTGATCTCCAGTCTCATAAAAACTCATAGAAAAGGTAGAGTGAATCATGGTGAAATATTTTCAGGCCTGGCCTGAAATAGCCCATACAGCTGCCAGAGTAGCTGGAATGCATCTCAGTAGCTTTTTTTTCCCTCCTCAAACAAGCGTATGTGCTCAGCTCTGCATACAGCACACAGGTGGCAAACCCACAGGGCATGGTCAGATAGGCAAGAATACAGGGATGTCTGTGAGTAGAGAAGGGACTCATTGAATTAGCTGAATTTCTGTACATGTAAACAGACCTTGCCAAGCAACATAAAGTAACTAATGAGCCATAGTTCGGTGAGAATCTATGGCAAAATGGCATTACCTCTGGCTTCATTTTTTGTTATGAAATTATAGAAAGTAAATGAATTTTTGTGTGCTTCAATTTCAGTACCTTTGCTCTGGGCAGAAATTAACTCTTACTCTGCTGTATGGACTTTGGTTCCCTTTGATAGTGCAATTCTCATTCATTTTTCATCCTATCTAAAACTGATATTAACTAACACAGAGCTCCTGGACAACTGTCTCACCACATTGAAAAGAGAGCAGAAATTCTGGTGGAGATGAAGAACAAAGTTCAGTATTGCCTCCAAAATATCTTGCAGTTAGTGCAGCAGTTGTTTACTGTTGGCTTTTGGCACACAGTGCAGGACAGAGGCTTAGTCTTGACCTGTTCTTTTCATCAGGAATGACCCTGTGAACTGCAGGTACAGCACACTGCCTTAAAATAGTCTGTGCATATTATTGGCAGTAAAACAATCTGTGCTTCACAGTAAGTGTATTTATTTATTGCATGGAAAAGTGCACCATGTGCAGCGTTCCCTGATGCTGGCGCAGGGGCTCTGGCAGACCACTCACGTTCTCTCTGTGCTATGTCATCCACAGGACAAAAGAGAAGTCCTGCTGAGATCTGAGGTTATTGAGACACATCTCAGAGATCATTTTGGGGAGAATGGCTAGATTCTCAGCCAGAAAAAGTGTGAATCATGTCTTCACTAACATAATTCTGGGTAACAGAACAAATTCCTCAAGAACAAGCTTTATTTTTCACAGAAACAACTAAAACCAGCAGCGTGTACCTATTATTTAACAGTTTCTTAAAATAACCTTGCCATCACGAGGTGGCAAATACAGTGTGGTTCTCAGTGTTTATTCCCAAAAATGCCCCTGTAGGCATGCTTCACAAAGACCAAAACCCATGAAGAGCCTGTAAATTGTTACAACTGGGGAAAAAGTGCCAGCCTACACTAAGATTTTTTATTTTTTTAAAAATAACAGCACTTCAAGAAAATATGTTTTAAGTGGCTTTAAAAACTGATCCTTTCTGTTGCCAAGAAAGCTGTAAAACTGAAATTTACTTTTCAGGTACCTAACATAAAAGAATAAAGCAGTTGGCACTAGTAACTCATTGGTGCTAGGAAAGAAAAAGGAGTAAACTCCATGAACAGAGTAACCCAGTTAAATCCCAGTATGAGGACTATTCAAAAACTTACCATCCTCCTATGATGGGCTCTGCTCACAAGAGGACCACAAAGCAGATATGCATCTCACCATATAACGTTCCCATGACATCATGGATTGCAACACCAAATTTAAAGTTTGCATTTCCTCAACACCAGAGGGATATGTTGCACAGCAACTCCAAAACACACACTTGAATATTCAAAAGTGCTTTGCACCAAGACAAAACTATCCCAGACCCAGGGCTTCACAGCAGGTCTGCAGCGTCCCAGGTTCTCAGCACGCTCACCTTCAAATTGTGCACAACCTCCTTTAAAAGGAGGCCATCCCAAATACACATCTTTTCCAGCTTCCCCTAGGTTCTGAATCCCTTTCTTATGATTTCTATGTAAGCACAACCTTAGTAAGGAGAATGGACTTCTATTAGCATTCATCTCCCAAATTCAATTAACATTGCTTGTCCAGGTGAGAACCCCAGACCTACAATTTCCCCCAAGTCTAAATTGGCTGTCAGACACAACTTTGGCAACTGGGTCTCTGTTCAAAAGAAAATAATAACATTTATTCAGCAATTACCCAACACTCAATAAATACTCTACAGCTTGATTTACTTTTAAGAATAAATTGAAGGGAGTTATGAGGCAATTGACTGCCAGCTGCAAAGCACCCATCCCAAGGGCACCTCCTGAGTTTGAAACACTAGCTACAACTCAATTCAAGCAAATTTTTTTATGTTTCTGAGCCTCTAACTGATTCTCACAACTCTGTCACTTTAAGAAATAATCACCTTTAGACCTAAATCAACATTTTTAGACACACCAGTCAAGATGGGAATGTTGAAAGGGAGCAAAGAAGGACCCTCTGGAGCTTTTTCTGGTCTTGTGCAGAGTTGCAGAAGATGCCATCAGCCTTGTAGCTTCTTCTGGATGACAAAAAGATTAGAGTAGATGCAGATGGTTCACAATTCCATTGTCTGTCCTATCCACTGTGCTGGGTTATTCTGCAGACATGGAGTTAAATGTTGGTGATGGATGTCACCAACACACAGATCCTTGTCTTGCAAGTATAACTACATTCTGTTTAATGAGAATCAACAGCTGGAGAGAGAAGGATGGGGGAACAGACATAAGGTTTATTGCTTGAAACTTTGTTACTAATCTACCATTTTTACTATGATTTACAGAAAAATGGGGAACAAGTTTGAGATCATTGTGTAAGGCTTTTCCAGGGTTCACTAATTGCCTCCGAAAAAGGATTGAGTGAAGCAATGTGGCCAAGCACCTTTCCTGTCAAGACTGGTTTAGGTTGGATTTAAAGGCCTTCAGGTCCCATGACTGTGTTGTGCAGGAGCTCATTTTTCCCCATTCTTGTCACTTCATTCCTTCTCAGTACTGTCAAAGGCACCCCTGTCTGGTGACTGCATGAAATGAAGAACTCACTACTTCCTTTGGTAGTTTTCCTTGAGCACTACTAAAAACACATGACTACAGATTCTTGCTATCTCTTCTTGTATGGATTAAATAAAAATGTAATATTTGCTTTGCCCCAGACATGAAGGTATTCAAATAACACAACCAAGACCCATATTTTTGATAATCTAAACAGCTGAAGCAGTTTAAATGCTGCCATATAAATAATTTCTCTATATCTTTATTTGTGTCTGGTATTCTTTTTTACCTGAGTTCTCTCTTTGTTTTTTTTCATCTTTTTCTGTTTGACAGCAGCAATGAATCTTCAGTCTGACAAGTTGAAAGCAACTGCTGTGTTCTCATTTTTACACAAGACCAGTTTTGATCCACTGCCAGAATTTGATATATTTTATATTTTCTCCTCCATGTTATGGATACACTGAAGATTGCCAAACAATGGCTGAATGCAAAGTGCATTCTTAAATAATTAATTTGATAATAATTCTCCAGTGATGATTACTTGAGTTTACTTGATGATTACAATGAGTTTTATGAAATTCATCTCACACACAGTCCTTAATCTATTTAAAATTTGTTCCTTCTTGCAGTGCTAATTTCAAATAACATGTCATACTGGCCAAATTACTTTTCAAAGTCTAAATACATTCCATTATGCAAATCTTTTTCATTGGTCATTAGAAACTGCATCAAAGATGTATGTAACTTCCGTTTAACAATAACATACCA
Organism: Turdus rufiventris; assembly: GCA_013186435.1. NCBI lineage: Eukaryota > Metazoa > Chordata > Aves > Passeriformes > Turdidae > Turdus > Turdus rufiventris. The sequence goes on from PYHW01010457.1 coordinate 998,170, forward strand.
TGCATTTTGCTATCAGAATTTATAGCTTTGTTATTTTAATAATCACTTGATACCGGTATCAATTCCACTATTATTTTACCTAGGACCTAATTCAGATTTTGTTTGTCTGAACAGAGTGTAACACTTTTCTTAAATATTGGCAGAACATTAGCACACTTCAGTTTTCTGAAATGTTCTTGGTTTTCAAAGATTTATTTAAAATTACTATCAGAAGGACAAAGATATTCTCAGCTTTAGAATTTCAGGACAGAAGTCAGCTGTGTCTGGTGGTATAAGAATTCAATTAAAACATCTTGAATTCTTTATATTTTCTCCTTTTACAATTCCTGTTGATCACATTTTTCCTCTTTAATTTGTTCTGTAAATTTGCTACCATGGGTTTAAATCAGAGACATCCTTTCTTTTCTGACAGAGCAAGTAAGTCATGTAGTCAACACAAATCTCTTCAGGGACTACATCTCATTTCTAAAAGTGCCCTCCTGCTCAGCAACATTGAGTTCATTCCTTAGGGGAGCTTGCACAGGACTTAACCACCTCATAGAGAATGTTCTATTGTTTTAATGATGTAGAGGGTATATTTACCTGTCCAAAGTTAAGGCCTTCAGGATGGGAAAAGTCATATTTTTACTTCTTGCTCTGTTAACATTGAAGCTTTTTTGTTAGTACTGTTAGTACAAGTCTTCATCATGGCCTAGATGAGATATATGTTTAATATGAGCTGCTCACCCACTGCAGCTCTTGTATTTACCTGGTTTGCACATTTTTGTTGAGGGCTTTATAGAAAGGAGGACTTCTTTCAAGCTCTGAAATTCTTAGACTAATTTTGATAGGAAAGAACAGCTCTGAGGATCAGAATCCCAGTCTATACATTTTATTTATGTCTTTTTTTATTATTTTTTAATGCAACATAAGATTTGAAGCAACATCAGTTGGTCTTTTAAGCCTAATTTTAAGCCTAAATTGTTGGTTTATATAGTATGGCTCATCCAAGAGCATCCATTAAATAGAACTTGATTTGTAACTCAGACCTCTAAAAATCATAGTTTTTATCAATATTATTTTGTTAACTTAAAAGATGCTGCTCCGTACAAGACTCTGCTTGTGAGATCTTCATATGCCTTCAGTCACTAAAGGAAAACAACAAAACCCAACCTCCTTCTGAAAGAAAACATGTATTTTCAACTGACTGTCAACATAGGGAGAAAGAGTAAAGATGTTTCAGAATGCAAAGAAAATTTCCAAAGAGGAGGGAATCCTCTCAAATGTCTGTTATAAAGAAATCCACTAAGCAGCACCAACTGCATCCCTGTAAGGAAACAGCCATCTGCTCCAAGGGAATACAACAGCATGCGAGCTGAGGGTGCTGGGCAAACAGCTCCTCTGGAAGCACTTAAAAATATGCAGGGAGGAAACCAACAGAGACAAAATAATAATCATGATGAAAAAGTGATAAAAGATCGAGGGAAATTATTCACACTGTAAACTGTTGTAATTCAGAACAACATTTGCAAAGCTGAATGGTGAGCATGGTGATTACCTCAGCAAAGGACCTGTCTCGTACTAACTGGATCCCTGCTGCCTTTCCCTTGAGTGTCTCCATTTGACCTTGGAATGGTCCCACTCAGCTATGAAGAAAACTGATGCCATCTTCTTTCAGCCCCAGAACAAGTTGTCCTTAAATACAAATGCATATCCCTACAGGAAACTTGGGTGTGACCAATGACCAGCAAAATTCAACCTCTGAATTAAGTAGCCAGTCAGTGCAGGTCTGCTTAATTTAATGCAGTGCCATACAAAACTCAAAGTGTGCCTGCACAGACCTCATATAGCTCTCTTGGAAGTCATATGGCCTCACAAACCCTCGTCCATCCACAGCTGCCTATCTGTGCTTTGAAAAATCCAACCTTTCTCTGTCTGCCTTGGCGCTTTTGCCACTCTTTGGGTGCTCTTGGATTTCTGCTCTCAATTCCCACTCCTGTTCTTGCATGTCCCAAGCAGAATTAGTTGGCCTTTCTTCTAAGAAGGCAGCACCTGGAGACCAGTGGGGATGACACCTCCACGCCCTCCATCACCTCTGGTGCCACTGCATGCCGGTGGCCCCTTCCTTTCTCTTTGGCTTGTCCTGGCTCTGAGTCTGTGCCAGGAGCGTGGCTCTGGGAAGGACCTGGTAGACACAGAGAGCAGCTTGACAGGGCAAAGTCAGTCACCTCCAGATTTTGGCTGTAGATGCTCTACATGAGCAAAGACAGAGTTTCTTTGTTTCAGGAGCTAAGGACTTGGCAGACAAGATAAAACGTCTCAGATAAAGAACGTATGTCAGTCCCCATTTGGCTGTTTATGATACTTCTGAAAGTTTTGGCAAACATAAACCTGGAAAGCAGCTCCTCTACTTTGTAGTACAACCTGCTTTGTTTCCACAGGTTGCCAGTGACCTAATCAGGGTGCAGGCTAGTATAAATCTCTGACCTGGCCAGCACATCACTGCAGCCTGCCAGTTAGATGTCTGCACTTCATACACAGCTTTCTGTCTTAGCAGTAGAACATTTTACCCTGAAATGAGATTTCACCCGGTGAACTGGAAAGTTCTGGGCAAATTGATCTGCTACCTCACCTGCAACCTTGCTTTTACTGTCAGAGCCAAAACTCTGAGCTGGATTTCTGTCTATCTGATAGCTCTTAATTCAGATGATAGCCCAGAAGACATATTGCAATGCTCTGGTGGGTCAGCATGACTGATTTCAGCTGAGAACAAAGCATACCTTTCCGTACTTTTTAGACAATCTAATGTTTACATTTACTCAGTTTGATTAACAGCTGCAGTGATGCTCAGCCAAACTCAGCTTAGAAAAATTACACAATGTGTCCTGTTTACAGCTTTAGCTGAACGGAGGCAGGAAAGATAAAAAGATTTGCTTTATGAACTACTGATATGTTGCTTAAATCTGGGTCAGGAAGCAAAATATCAACAGCTGTAGAGCATGGGATTTTTAATTCCTGGACAAACCATCACATTTTTTTCCCAGTGACATGGCCAACTCACAGGACTGCAGCTGAGATCGCTCTGAAGTGACGCAGCTCTTGAATCTGTCATTATTCTCTGGAGGGAGAAAAATGAATCCAAGTTTCTCCCCCAGCCTCTACTGCAGGTTTGTTACGTAAATGAAACAGCTCTGCACCTCCACTTACACCTCTGTGGAGGAAGTTTACTGCCACAGTGAGGGAAAGTAATGAATGCTCCAGAACATTCTGAAGGCAGGTAACTGAAAGCATCAGATTAGAGAAATTAACAGGAACATATTTAGAGCATAAGAACAAGATTTGAAAAAAATAAGGCCTTAATCAGAAACTGTTGATCATGAAAATAAGATTTCTGTAAACTCTGGGATTTTTAACACTGATGTTTCCTCCTGTGTACATAGCAACAGACTAACTGTAAGCAGGTCTTCATCTAGTACTTGTTTATTCCTGCTAAAATCCATATGTAAATCAGACAGGAAGACCTCTAAGAACAATTGTCTGCTAAAAGAGCTAAATTTACTGAAATTTAATTTTTCATCCAGTCTAAGGATTAGTTTGTATGAAACAGCTGCAGGTTGCTCAGTTTGTAAGTTATCTGTGCCATTCACATATTCAAACATACTGTTTATTTGCACACAAGTAAAGCAGAAAAAGAAAAAAAAACTCTATTATAATGCCTATATTTAGACAGAAACACCTCAAAATGAACAATTAACAAAACAGGGACAAGACTTGTGTACAAATTATTGTGCAAATCCTGCTAATCCAACTTTGATTTGAAAAAAGCAGCAATGTTTTCACACTGGTGCAGCCATCCAGGCAGTGACTCCTGCCTCCAAGGAGGAGCTTGGCACACTGCTCCCTCTTGGTAGGAGATTTCAATGCCTTTGTGGACTTACCAAGAGCATGTTTGTCAGACCCTGGCAGCCATTGCTCCCATCCAGGAGAGATATTGCCCTTCTCTGCCCCCAAGGACCTCAGAGGATCTGTCTGCACTCCTGTACCAATCACTCCTGCCTCTGTGCACCTCTGCTCTTGTGGAAAACAGCAGAGCCCACACATCTGCACCAGGGTCCAGACCCCGAAAGAGCTGCCAAAGGAAGAGGAAGCACAGAAGGAGAACTGTGGGGACCATCAGCAGCCTTCTGTAGCTCAGCAAATAAAAGATTTCCTAGTTGCCAAGCAAGTCTAACAGGAATTATAAAGAAGATGTGCATGACATAAAGGTAGCAAGAAGAGAGTCCAAGAAAAGTGAAATAAAAAAGTCCTTGAGAAGAAGCCAAAACAGTAAGAGGATGCAGGTTTGAAAAGTCTCTGTCTAACACCAACAGTGTTTCTGAGGATTTGGATGAATCAAGACAAGCTATTCTTGCCCCATCCTTTTTTTATTATCTCATGAAGGAATTAAACGTCTGAAGAAAAGTATCATGCAAAACAGGATGGAAAAAAAAATTAATCATTGCTGAATTATGGCATTATTTCATCCTTCTATCTGGCTTCTTAGACCATCAATGCAACCCTGAGTTCAAAGTTACCAATATGTGTAATTTTGGTAATAAAGATCCTAAGCACAGCTGGCAGTAATGCCTTAAAATGAAGGGGGAAAAATCCCATTAGAGTCCTCATATTTATGTATGTGTCTCTGTTCTTGGAGAGACGTTGCCAGAGAACACAACCGGGGCATCGTGAGTCAATAATCTTTTATATTCACACAATGTCCTTTGGGATTGTGTACGTTCTAGCACAAAGCCATATGTTATGTGATCCTGGAGAAGAAGCATTTAATCGCCAGTATTATATGTGGCCATGATTTTGTTTTGATGGATCAACTGAGCATTGTTTGCATAGCAAGCACCATGGAGTCTACATTTCAAGCCAAGTGGCTAAGCAGAACAGTACTGTTTCCCATATGTTACATGAACTTCATTATCACCCTCCACATTTGGAGTTGGAAGTTACATTCTTTCTTTTTTTTTTTTTTTTTTTTGCATGCATTGCTTTTTTGGCATTTCATATTTAAATCCTCACAAAGAACGTCATGGCAAAAAAATTTAGGAGGGTCTCTTCTCATCAGCCTTTGAGGACAGAGTCTTGAGAAACATGATATGCTCCCAAGTACAGGGAGCAGAGCCCCATTGCTCCAGCAAGGAGCATGGATTTCCAGACAGCAGCACCGAATTGTGCTTTGCCTGTACTTTGGGACAAATATCATGTGACTTATCAGGACATGGGACATCCAACAGACATCCCACAAATCTGTCCCAGCCTTATCCCAACTACCACTGCAGGCAGAGATGCTGCAGATGACCAGGGCAATGTGTCAGTGCTATGGCTGGCTTCTCCCAAAGTTTTGGCTCTCTGTTGCATGGAGCACGGCAATGGACTGAGCAAGACCTGTGAATTCTGGAATAACATAAGAGACAGGTTTTGAATTGCAAGCAATTGACTTTAAAACTGCAGTTGGGCTCAGGGAAAGCCTCCCCCACTTCCTGCTTTGTTCAGCAAAACCAAGTCAATACAATTTGAAGCTGTGGTTCTGCTATTGAATTTAAGCCACTCGAATATAAAGTGATCTGCCAGGTCTAGCAGTTGTCCAGGGGGTTTCACTGAGAAATTATACTTCTCATAGCCTGGAGATCCCATGCAGTGCATTAGGATGCATCCTGAATTTACTACTTTCACTGGGATTTTGCCAGTTAGTCTAGTCATAACCTCATCTTCTAATTGAAACCTTCATCAAAATGATAAATGGTTTAACAGAAAATGATTTATGGGACAAAAATATAAAAATCAAAACCTCTTGCTCTTCTGCAAATACACCTTGGAAGTGAGAACGAGCTGATGAGTGTACTTTATTCTCAGCCTGGAAATTCAGGATTTCAGACCATCTAAGAAAACACTAGTAGAAAGAAAAGCAATTAACTTTTTTTTTTTTTTTTAAACTGCATAAGGACCAGCAGATTGATTTTCATCCTCTGAATGGGTGGAGTAGCGAGACATTTTTTTAGGCTGGATTTATAAAGACATCCTGTCAAAGTAAATGAGCACTCTAGTTCCTAGAACCTTCAAATCCTGTACATTTCTGGAGTTTGCTGATACAGGAGGGTTAACTAGCTCTAGTGGAAATTTTTCATGGAGACAATTTCCCATGAGAAAAGGAAGAGGACTGGCTGCTGTCATTTCAGCCCAACTATAATTTGGACTTCTGGTTTCTCTGTATGCATCCTGGAAAGGGACTTGTTTGAAGTCTTCACCTCTTTCTTTTTCCTCAGGCTCTCCAAGTAGATGCCAGGGATCCGGAGGCCTTTGGTTTTTGCAGGTATCAGAGGGTACTCCAAGGTGAGTAAGCAGCCTCACCAGGTCTCCAAGCTTTTCTCCCTGACTTTAAGGGCCAGTCCCGGGGTCAAGCAGTGGATTCCATGGTGAGCTCCTCGCCTGTCCATTAATTTTCATTTTCAGACTTCCAGGTTCTGCTGTTCCTTGCACTGCTTGGGAATAAGAATCACGGTCTCCTAGACCTCACCTGGGACTTTCAAAATCCCTTTCCCAGGTATCTGTCTTGTCAACTAACCATCTTCCTACAATCCTTCCTATTGTGAACGGCAAGGATATGGAGGTAGGCAGCCTGTCTGCCTATAAACCAGACAGGAGGAAAAAGGAGTGCAGAACTTCATTTTTCCTTTAATTTCCTGGAATTTCCTGGAAATTCCCCCATGTTGGGAAATAAACCCCAAAGTCTGCCCTTTGACATTTTGTCTTCATTTAGAATAAAGCCCTTTCAACAATGCAACTTTTGCTGGGAAGATATTTTCATTTTATCAGCACCACAGATGGGGCTATTAGTTAATTCAGTTTCAGATGGGAACAAGAGAGATATTTACTCTCCCTCTGAAATGTGCATGCAAAAGAAGGGAGAGGGAAACAGGATTTAAATGTAACTAGAGCGTTGAATTTCTGCAGGGTTCTATTCCTTAAGGAAAAAAATCCAAGGATAAGTTTTGGAGCCTCAGGGCTTTGATTTGAGTCTTTTTTTACTCAAAATAAAGGACTCTAGAGGCGTCCTTTTTGCAGTGAATCACAAATTACAAAAGCAGAGGCAGACAAGCCTCTAGATTGTCAAAGGTCAAGAGACCCAGGAAAGCTCAGAATGTCTTTTCTGACATTGCATTAAATTTTATGTCAGGAAATTTTTCCAACTGAATATCAATGAAGGAGTTAGGATAGGGAAGAAGTGACTATAACAACTAATTTCATTTTGTTTATGCTTTTCATAGAAATATCTCTTTTCTATTACACTGAGGGCAATTTTATGGAGAGAACTCTTCAGTGGGTAACCTGATGTCAGAGTCCCATGGACCTGGATTCAGTATTAACAGCAAAAAACCCCTTCTGTTTTGGCTATAGCTTTTGCTATCACATTTGGCCTTGATAACATTTGTCACTTAACCAGTTTTATTTTCTGAATATCATTTCTTCTGCTCCATTTAGAGAAAATACAGGCAGTTTATGCTCCTAGGAAATCTGAGAGAAGGTTGGGAATTGAAGCTCTTGTATCTTCCACATAATTTGGCAAGCTACTGGAAAGGAATTTGGAAAAAGCACTGCAGGAGGAAACCTCACCCTCCTTACAGGTTTCCCTTTGGGAGAAAGTTATTTCCCTTCCTAATTATATTTTATAGGTGTCTTCTTAAGTAATGTATTACCTACACAAAAATACGAAATTCGTAGGGACATTACTAGGTGTCAGTTACCGTTGTCATTTATTAACTTTAAAATGTTTTTCCAGTCTTTCTGCCAAAAGACTGTGAAGGACGATGATGGTGTGTCTATATTATGACATATATAATGGGTGTGCAGCTTCATTATCCTTAGTGGATATCCACACTTGGAAGAAAAGTGTCTTGAATCTCCAGTCTTCTCCACCCAAACTATGTTGCTTTCATGTCATCCTTACAGTCTTTATTTTAATCACTGGAGATTAGATTATTCTGCTTTTTCTTAGCATGCAAACCATTTTAGTAGGGGCTTAAAATGAGATGATAAAGATTATTTTTATTAAGGCATCAACCGGCAACCTGGAAAGTATAAATACATAAATATTTCCAAAGAAGAATAATAAAAGCATTGGTATGTGTCTTGAATGAAACATTATTTTTTTACAACTGTCTTATTACACAATTTTGTTTCCTTGCAGCACAGCTTACTATCCTGAGATTAAAAAGCAAACAATCAAACAAAAAATGCAGTCAGTGAAAAAGCCTTTGGATGAGTGAACTAAAAAGGTAATTTTCATTTACTGAATACCACAGCTGCACATCATGCTTCACTTGAATATATTCACTGTTATAACTTCAGGGGTGGGAGCAAAAAGGAATAATGGGTAAAATGAAATGTTCCACTATGTCAGACCACTGATCCCAATAGTTTCAACTAGAGAAGGGAAAAAAAGGTTCCTTGCATCTGTTTTTCACAGAGCAGGATCCCACAGGGTGGAAGGTATTTCATTCATTTTTTCGGTTATTATTTCCTTTCCTCAAGATGTCTTTTTATCCATGATTGTGGACAGTGTGTTTTATATTCATTAGGTCAAGCTCGCTCCTGGTGCAACCCTAGCCAAGTGTGTGGCATTGGGCCAGGAACAATTTCAGCCTCTGGTCTCCTTCTTTTTGGGACCGTTACTACCTGAAACCAGCATCCTCCCCCGAGGCCTGGCTTTGGGATTGGTTAGTCAGTGTGCACAGACATGAGGCAGTGCTTTCTACCCAGGGATTGGCAGCTGCCTGTGAGCCCCGTCTACCAGCTGGTAAAAGGAGACACTTCTGGGCGTTGTGGGAGAGTAAACCACACAGAGACATCTCTCTCTTTCAAATTGGGAGCTTAAATGGTAAATTTAGGGGCAGGTGTGGCCCTGGGAAAGTGAAAGGTGGTTCATCCAGGCATTTTAGCAGATCTCTGAGTAACAGCATGGAAGCAGAACCACAACTGCATGACTCTGTGTGGTTACTTTTCACAGCTCACGTTACAAGACAGCTTTAGGATAAGTTTGCCCTTACAGACCCCACAGACAAATGGGAAGTACTCAAACAAAATTCTGAAGATTAGAATTTGTCTTAAGTGAACATGGTAGTGCTGATGTGTAGAAATTCAGTGTAGTCAATAAGATAAAAAGTAGTATCTCCCAGAACAACATCTTACATTATCCTTAAAAGAGATTTCACTTTCAAACCCTCAAGGATTTCAGGGAAAGTCCTATTTTCATCCTTAGTTTCTGTTGCTGCATGTTTTTGGACTGCTACTCCTGCATTGAAGCAAGGCATCCTAAATTAGACTTAACAGAAATTCCCTACCACTTCATTTTTATTTATTAGCATGTGCCAATTTTTTTAAACAGTTTTATGCATTTGTATTGATATTTTCTCTTTCTGCAATAAAATACCATGAGACAAATAGATCTGCTAATTTTTTAAAAAGGGAAAATACAAGCCACAACACAGTTCTGAAAAGATAATTTGTTATGATTAAATGAAAAAATAATGGAAGAAAGAAAAAAGTACTGCTGACTACCTCCTGATACTCCATATATATTCCCAACATAACTTTGTATCTACATGCAATCATCATGCATAATGGGAAGCAATATAGTCTTGGAGAATACATCGAAAAAGCACTTTTTTCATGGTGAAATAATGAAATAGAGAAGGTCAAGAGAAAGCAGAGCTCGTGGTCTTGCTCTTTCCCTCCTCCTGACAGTGCAACCCAAGCTTGCCTGTGCATTTGGTTCTACAGAAAACTGGGTAGTACCTGATATTTTGCAAACCATTTAATCCCAAACAGTTTTTAACAGCATCTGCTTCAGAACAGTGCTGGCCACCCTGCTGTGCTTTCTGACCTTTACAGGACCAGAAAAAAAACCAAACTAATATGTAAATTAATTTTAAGAATTCTGTGGCATTTGGTAGATGCTCAGCTGGGAAAGTCCCCCACATAAGAGCACACAGAAAGTCACAGAAACACCATTCCTCTCCCCAGCATATAGGACATTCAAGGACACATGACACAGCAGATATTTGACAAAACAAGACTATTTTTCTGCCAGCTGTTTTCCTCACATGTTGCTACATATTCCTTCAAAGCAAGACTTTTAATTTTCTTAAGCTATTTGGGAGTTACAGTATAATCACTTTTTCCCCCCCCTAAAGCAGTCTGAAAGCATACTCAAAATTCCTTAAAATGACCTATTAATTATTTATACTTGCAGCTGTTTGTGTCATTTTTAGATGAAGCATGCCAGCACAATTTTTTGGATGAAGCACCTTAGCTAACCAGGAATCTTTCCTATCTGCTTTTGGGACTTTCTAATTTCAAATGCGTTTGTCTTTAGAAAAGAAACTGTCAGGTTTGCCTGTTAAAAACACAAAGATATAGATGATGTTTCTGTGGATACACCCTCTTTAGTAATTAAGAACACTCTCCTGTGTCTTTCTATCAAAGAGATCTCAGAAGGGCTATGATTATGAGAATTCTAGTGATTATGAAAATTCTAAATATAATAAGATGGTAACACCATCCACAAAAGTTTTTTCTTCCTATTTGCCATTAGAAAATCTTCTTTCAAGCATTTAACTTTGCCAAACTTGAAGTGTGTCAGCTAAAGTTTTCCATTCTCAAAACCACAAGCATTCAAGCATTTATGAGGAGTCCAGGGGGGATTTTTTTCTTTTTTAAGATGGAAAAAAATTATAGTGAATTTCCATTTGAAAAGTTCTAGTGCCTGTGTGGTAGGGCAGATTCGCTGTCTCCCCAGAGGGAAAAAGGGGTTAACAAATTCTTGGGCCCTGGAAGAGCTGCACATCTGTGAGGGCTGAGCAGATGAATGTCTCTATTCAGCAAGGATTGATGATGCTGTGGTCACGGCCAAAATGCCCCAAAAAGCCCAGAAAAAGTCCTTGATAAAAGTAACCAGAAAGGAGCATACAGCTGATCCTCACTTTAAAGAAAGAGAGATTATACATTTTATTTGGAAGAAGAGTTCCTCCTTCAGAGATCAAACTAGCCTCAGGATTAGGAGGGTTTTTGGAGATACACAATCTCTGACTGGGTAATAACACCAGTTAGTTCTAGAAGGTAAGAGATCTAGAAAATTGAAGTATTTCCTTTTTATTTCAGTCCAATGGGGATTGTGGCAACTTCCATGCTTGCAGCAAGAAGTCAAAGTTTTTCTAAGTGTGTCCTCTGCTTTAAGTCTGAGAATATTATTCTTCTGTCCAAAAAATATGGTGCTTTCTAACAAAAAAAAAAAAAAAAGTAATAATTACAGTTTACACCTCTTCAGCAGATGTTTCAACCTCTCTGAAGAGTCAGTCACTACTAAATTGCAACCCATGGCTTAGAAACACTTAACTTGCAAATAGAGCTATGGGCTATTTTCTGTCTTTGATAGTGACTCTTGATGTGGAATTCAGAACATGCAGATAAGAAAATTAGCTAAATTAAGTTTGAAGAAGACCATCTGAGGATCCCTGTGGTGGAAATTGAAATTTAAATATTGCTGATAATTTGTGAGTGTATAATACCAGCATTTAGCCACATCATAGAGGATGGCTTCTTGGTTAATCTGATTTTGAACTGAAAAAGTATTTAAAAGTATTGAAGTGGGTTATTCCACATTTGCTTTGGTCATAAAAATCCTGATTCTGATATTCAGAGTTCTGATAAGTATGATCTGGCTGCACTACACTGCTATAGTCATTGATGAAACCATTGTATTCTAGAGAATACCTGGATATGATACAGTGTATCCTACCATTGTATGGTTTTGCTCAGCAAAAAAATGCTAAATCCTTCATAAAATAATGTACAATGGAAACTAAACACTTACAGAAATAACTTTATCTACTTATACTAAATGTTACCTGCATAAATTAAGGACATCTATTGAATAAAACATTCTTTACAGTACTGAAAGTGATCTAGTTTACTGATTAGCCTGAAAGTGGGGCTAGCAACTCCAGTTTTTCTTCCTTTTTTTAAAGTAATTTGATCTGAATAATAAATTCTGTTCTGGCAAATTTAACTTTGAAAAGGCAGCACAATTTTGCATGAAAAGAAAAACTCTGTCTCCTTTCACCAGTTACATATATGGTCTCTACTCTTAGCTGAAGTCAATGAAAAGTGAGAATGTCTAGCCTGAAAAAAGAGGTTGTCCAAAAACTCTTTTCTAAGAGCAAGTAACCTAGGAAGAATACAAGAAATTAACATTTTTTTGCTGATAATTTTATTTTCATTCTATTTTAAGTTTTTTTCATATTTAACAGTTATTTAAAAGACAGAAATAGTTTCTTTTAAAGAGAAGACATTTGTCACATATTCCTTAAGAAATGTACAGAATGTCGTATAAATAGTAAACCAGCAAAATTCTGCCTTCAAACAACATCCATGCTGACTCCAGTAATCCCAAAGAAGTATAACAGAAGGGCTTTCATGGCATTTCAGAAAGACATACAATCCTTCTTTCTTTCAAATTAATTTTTAAAATTGTCACAAACAGATCTAACTATAAAAATGGAACACTTGCTATTTTACTTGCATTTTCAGTCTAGACTAAAGTGCTCCCCGCCTAGCAAAGCACTACAGAATGCTCCTAACTATAAGAACCCAAGAGGACCTTTGAAAGCCACTTCTGTGGTGATTTGTTAGAATGAAGTCAGAATGAGTAGTCTCCTCCTTTTTGTGATCTTTCACCTTTATTTTTGCAATAAACATAACAGATTGTACAACAGAAAAGCTTTGAGAACAGCTTGAGGATCTTCCTGAAAATAAAACCAGAAGAAAACTGTAGTTTAAAAGGGAATATTATTCCACTTGCTTCTAGCCAGTTACCAGTCTCTTTTCTATCAGCAAGTCATTATTCTCAGAGTACCATGGCCAAAGCTCCACAGGTTGGCGAGTATCAGGGTAGGAACAATCGGAGTTTGCCATCCAAGGTGGCTGTGGTGAGCTGCAGTTCAAAAGAAAAGAACATATGGCTTTAATGAAGATCTTTCCAGTAAGCCAAATTAGCTTTAGAGCAACAAACCGAATGAAGATCATTAAGATGATATTTAAATTACTTCTATGTTAAGAGGTCTAGGACTCATTAAAAAAAAAAAAAATAACCCATAGACTCTTCTCAACCAAGCAAATCTGAAAATTCCATTTCACTTAGATTTTTCTTTTCCAACTATTTTCAAATTTCTGTCAACATCCGCTAACACATCAACAGTCTGTAAAACTGAAGCATATGTTAAAACCACATAGAAAGTCAAACAGACTTCACTGTGTATGACTCAAGATGGGAATATGGAAGAATTAAGAAAACAAGCTGGAATAAATGAAGATGGAAAATACTGTGAATTAAATCAGGCATACCAACAAATGCAGTTTTCTGATTTTTATTGGTGTTAAGTGTAGAGTAAGAATTTCCTTTGTAAGAAAGTATGCTGAAAAATTTTAAGAGCCAAGTCTTGAAGACATGCATAAAAACCCTTCAGCTGCATTAGCTTTCTTTCACCAGGCTGAGAAAATCTTAATTATAAAATAAGAGGCAATACAATTTTCTGCACTTACTCCTACAAACAAGCACTTGAAAACCTGCTGTATCTCAGAAAGGGATGATATAGAAATGAAACCACTTATTAAAAATTCAAAGTGTTTACTCCTTGCATATTAGGATTTACAGTTATTTCTCACCAGTGATAAAAAATCTGAAGGGCTGGAACCAAACAGCCATCTCATGCTCTGACTGGTTCATTTGGTTAACTTTTTACATCATCATTTTTCTTGATCTGTTCTTCCTTTGATACATTGACTCATTTGTTTTATTCCTCTCGATAAAGGAACTGTGTAGTCAATAAATTATTTTCTTGGGTTTGCATTCCCTCCTTCAATATCTCCAATGATCAATTCTTCTAATCTCTCATAAGTGTTATCTGCCAAGACAGTGACTTATATTCCCTTATTTTCTTTTTTCTTACTCTCACTTAGCTAACGTGAAAGTATAGAATATCCAGAACCATCCAATCTAATTTCTCCAACTCTACTTTTTACACCTATCCAAGATAATAACATACTTCCAAAGACTTTTAATATTTGTAGGTATCTATCTCTGCAACTTACTATTGTGTTTTTATTTAACCCTAGACAGCAACCAAGCACCACACAGCCCCGTGCTTACTCACTCACTCCACCCCAAGGGGGAAGGGGCAGACAATCAGAAGAATGAAAGTGAGTAAGTTTATGGGTTGAGATAAAGACAGTTTAACGGGGCACAAAAGAAAATAACAATAATGTTAATGATAACAGTAATGATGAAATAATTATACAAAACAAGTGATGCACAATGCTCACCACTAGCTAACCGATGGCTAGACACTTCACAAGCAGATGCGCTAAGCCAGCTTTCCCCTCAGTTTATATACACTGAGCATGACATCGTATGGTATAGAATATTCCTTTGGCCAGTTTGAGTCATCTGTCCTGGCTGTGTCCCTCACAACTTCTGCCCTTCAAGCCTTCTTCCTGGCAGAGCAGGAGAAGCTGAAAAATCCTTGACTTGGTATAAACACTACGTGTCAACAACTAAAACACCAGTGTGTTATCAACATGACTCTTATACTAAATCCAAAACACATCAGCTACTAGGAAGAAAATTAACTCTGTCACTGCCAAAACTAGGACATATTGGAAAGATTATGCAAATGTGAAACACCTAAGTAATGTGTCTTTTCTAAATTTCTGTAGCCATTTATTGTGTGTGTGAAAAAAAAAAGCTTTTATTATTATTTCACGTTAATAAAAGAAATCTAATGTGATCTGAGAAATCAGAGATTAATTTTATTCTATTACAGAAGATAATATAGAAACCATGTTTAGCTTTCAATTTAAAATTAAATAATTTTAAGTGAAATTAAGTTTTCCAAGACTTGAGATTGTTTTGTCCATCTTCCTGCTCTAGGTGCAGCTACAGAAAACAGATATGCTTAGCTATGGCTTTATCTGGCTAAATCTTGAAAAATTTCAATAAGATTTCACAACTCATTCCAGTATTTAAGTGCCTTCTGAGTTGTCTTTCTATTTTTTTCCATAATGTCCAGCCTGAGCCTCAAAAACTGCAGTGTGTGGTGAATCCTCCTATGATATCCTCCGACAGTACTGAAACACAGCTTGGCTTATACCTGCTAAATGTATTCACTACACTGCTATTACATTCTGCTCCAAGAGTCCTTCTGTTTTCATTAGCTATAAAAAATTATCTTTCTACACCAACTAACCACCTCCACACTTTTGGCAGCACCAAACCAATCACTGCATTGTTGGCCAAACTAAAAACGCCCACCTTCTGGCTTTAAGATCCCTCCTTGCTGGTCCTGTGCACTAAACTGCTGTCTCTCAAGTCCTTCTCCTTCCTTTTCCCCTTTTTCTTACTTTTTCCATCTGTTTTCCTTGGCAGTTGATAAAATGAGGTTGGTCTTTGACTGCACCATTCTCCTGAGAAGTGTTACACTCAGTATCTTGCCATGAACAAAAGGAATATACCTATATACAGAGACAGTAGTTTTTATTTACCCCAACCAATGCTTTAAAAGCCCAACAAAAATAAACCAATTAGACAGTTAAAACTCATAATACTAAAACTACCTAATTATTAAAGAAAGAGTTCATTAAAAATAGAGGATTTTATGGGGTCAATTAGTTATTAGCATCCTAAGTTCTTTCAGCATTAATGGTGATTTTCACCCTCAGAATGTGTTTTTTTTCTTGGGTTATATATTTAGACATTATATGAGTTAATGTAAACTGGGTCTGCTCTGGTTCAATGAGTTGAAAATCTGTTAGCACACTGAGTTCATTTTCTGGTTTGATGTTGTCAGAGACAAGCCCAAAATGCACCCTCACTAAGGGTACAGCAATGAGAAGTGGGATAAGTAGGGACAACTGGGAGATTCAAAAGCACATTTCTGATCCAAACTAAATTGCTAACACATACTCACAGGGCATCCAGTTTAGCCTTCAGATTTTAGAATAAATTCCTATGCCTGACTGCTGAAAAGGCATTCACTTATGTAAGTGGCATACTTCATCGAATCACAGAATATGCTGAGTTGGAAGGGTCTCACAAGGGCTGAGTTCAACTCCTAGTCCTGCACTAGCCGCAAGAGTCACATCGTGTGTCCAAGAGCATTGTCCAAATGTTTCTTGAACTCTGCCAGATTTGTGTTATATTTCAGGCAATATAGAAATTTTAGTTAATAGTGCAATAGCAATATGATAGCAGGAGAAAGCCAATTGCAATTTGTAACAACGCAGACAAGAGTTACTAAAAATCTAGCCTGTAGGACCCTTGAAATTCCTGATTTATCACACTTAAGAGCTATTAAAATTGATTAATAGTGTTCTCAACTGTATTTTGAATCCATAAAAATCTCAATAAGATTTTAAAAAGTTTAACTTATGCCAATATTACATTTCAAAATAATGCAAGCATGTTACTTCATTCAAACCCCTCAGCTCCCAAACATGCTCTTCCAAAATGTGTTTTGCATTGTATTTGAAATCTCTATAGTAGTTAAGTCAATATACACACCATTAAAAAGAAAAAAAAAACCCAGAAAAACAAACCAAACTCCCAAACTAATTATGCTTACTATTACGTACTCAAATCTTGGCTTCAGTTCTGTGAATAATTTGACACCTATTGTGAAGGTTTCCTATGGGTCGAACCCTAGAACATTATGAACTATTATGAAAGGACTATTTTCTATATCAATAGATATATGAGGGAAGAAAAGACCTTCAAGTAGGGTAGAGGAGAAGACTGAAGTTCTATGCACTTCAGAGCTTTTAACAAAAAAATCAAATTTTTAAAAATACCTATGTCACCAGTATGGGGAGGAGAACCGGTTCTTGAACACAGCTCTCTTTCTACTTCATGGTATTCACAACACATAAAAGTTTATCAGCTATTTAAGCTAAGCCAGTTACATGCAACATTGGAAGGCTGTCAGTTAACAGTATGATTTTTCAAGACATTGCCTACTGCACTATCTTTTAAATTAACACAATATATATATTTTTTTCCAGAATTAACTTTGTTTGGAGAAAAAACTGTTTCTGTAGCGATATCACACCCCAAAAACCATGCTACAAATTAGAGACCTTTTTTAAGCCACAAACACAAACAGTTGAATTTGTACAGAAATGCATCAAACTAATATTTTGTTTTAATATTTCACACAATACATGTATGTGTATATATTTATTATATATATATATGTATACAGGATAGGCTTCAAGACATACTGTAATTCAGGAAATAACAAGAATCAAAGCAATTTCAACTAGCTTTCCATTACAGGTGCATAACATCTTTTTGCTTTCTTTTAGTTAGCATAAGGACACATAATATGCAAGTAGAGACAGAAACTTTTAAGAAGTCCACTAGTTGCACAGCAAAAAGCAAAAAAGTATCATCTAACCAAAAGTCCAGTATCTAAGCAGAGCAGATGGATATATAGTTCTTAAGGGGTTAGTATTTTCACCTTTCATTATTCAAATTATTCTATGAAAATAAGAGGCCACAGGTAGAACCAATGCTCTTGAATTTTGCATTTGTTTCTCAACTAGGAACAAGAAAGAGCAACAGGAAAAGGAGACATTATGAAATTGCATTTTGCTGTATTTTTCCTGTTCAGAAAGTGGATTCTAAAGCAATGTAAAATTCATCACCTTTTCTCCTGAAGATCTATAGTGCATGAAGGCTTTACCAACTCTAATTTTGTAGTCTAAGCCAAGAAGACATGTAAGTAGCCCTTTGGAAAGATTTGTTTTCTTGAAAAATGAGTGTTTAATTTGACAGCTGTACTCTTAACCATTCAATCAATTAGATCAAAGCCACATGGTTTTTTTTGCAGACAGAAGACAGAAGCTTTTACTCTTAAGATAGCTTAAGACTGCAGAAATGAGAATTGAAGTGAAAATATAGAAAACACATTAAGAGCTTTTATCCATAATTCCTTGAGGTGTATCATACGCACATAACCATACAGGGGTAAGTGCATGTAGTGTCACCCAAGCTGAGAACTTCAGTTTTTATAGTACCCATCAATGACATGCTCACGTTTTTCTTCCCATTGTGGATGGATAGGGTTGATCAATTTTAGTGTCTCTAATTCCTGTATTTGATATGCTTTGCATATCAGAGGTGGCATGCCCATCCAGAGGAACTCAAGATTAGAGGCCACCATGAATAAGCCATTAAACAGCTGTTAAAGGACTCACTGATGATGTTTATACAGAGATGCTCTAGATAGGCTTTTTGCCTTAGAGAGGAAAAAGTTTTTTCTAGAATTGATAGGAAGAATAATTGTATAGAAATTCAAATTACTCAACAGATTCAAGTTGTAAGAAGAAAAGAGTGTCTCAAAGTTAGTAATCTGGGGCTGTAGAGAGGCCATGGAATAAAAACATTTTTCCAGACAACCTATATATGCAGAACCCTATCAAAAGAATTATGAAAAGTAACAGATCCACCACATCCAGTATTTTCACTAGTCACACAAACAGATTAATAGATAAGCTTAAAGATAACTAGGTATAAAAATACTCTATTCCTCCTGTACAGGACTGGAATTTCAGCCTCTTCAGGACCCATTATTGTTGAGGTTTATTAATTTGCCTGTCTTCTAGGCTGTCATTAATGCAAAGCATAACTCTACTGCCAGCAAGGTGCAGTCTGTGTTCCCTACACACTTTGTAGGTGTGTATTGTAGTGCCTCTACCAATTGCTCTTCTTCTATCAAGATTGTGATAAGCCTAACAGGTCACCCAGGGCCACCTACACTCAGTTCTGTCCACCCTGTTTTCTCCTCTTATTTCTTCCATTTTAAAATTTTTTGTCTTCCCTTATGATTCAGATTAAATTAATCTCTTCTGGACAGATTTTCCTGGAAACTCCTGGGAAGTTTCTCTAATGTATAATACTTTTAGATGTATTACCTACTTCAGCACCTGCATTTCTTTGCTGTCAGCTTTTAATAAATATTATTTATGTATTCAATAAAAGCAGAATTCTCATCTATTTTGTTTTACATTACATTTTTATAGACAAGTAAAACCAGTAATTCCCAATAATTCTTTTAATGTGTTAAAATTACTTGATCAACTTGTTCTTGGACTCTTCACTACAGTTATTAAGATTCACAAACCTGAAAATACTGAGTTTGGTTGTGGAGGTTTTTTTGGTTGGTTGGTCAGTTTTTTTGTTGGGGCTTTTTTGTTTCTTGTTTGTTTGGTTTTGTTTTTGTTGTTGTTCTTTGTTTGTTTTTCTTCTATCAATCCCTATACACTCTAGATTTCCTCCATATTATCATACTAATTTTTTTCTCAACCTAAACAACTAGAAAAAAAAATAGCAGTAAATTATTTTTTCTTTCTAGTAGATAAACTGAGTTGCCCAGTGAACATTTGTTCAAAAGGCAGTCACAATAAATGTCTTACTGCATATCTCAGGTCTAAAATTAAGAAACTGCAGACACAGAAGTTCACAAGGAAGAACTGTAACTGCAAGGATAAAAACCAAGTGTGATGGAAAAACTCATTTAATCTTTTCCTAGGGTAAGGAACAGAGAAGAGGAATAAAACACATCAGTATTGATAAAAGTATTCAAGTCAAAAAATGAGAACAAATTTCTAAACAAGACTGAGCCATTTATGTCTAATTCCTGCTCCCATCTGAGGTTCAGGCAAACTGTCATACAATGTATTCAGCTTTATTTAAACTAATAATTAGGCCTTCATATCTAAGGTAGGATTTTTTTTTCCCTTGGCAAAAATCCAGCTGACTTATTGGGGGCGGGACTATAATTAAGTTTTTTTTATTTACAGTATGCATATATAAACCACTTCATAAGTTATTCTGACTTCCTTTGCCAGACTACAGATGCACGGAAAGTTGACCCTTACTTCAGATTACCTAATTATAATTACACTAAATTAATTAGCAATTATCCTATCAAACTAACAGTTTAGAGGTATTTTGACTTGTTCGAAAAACGGAGCTGATGTGAGTTCAGAACACAAAGAAAACACATCTCAGAAACCAAAATGTTACAGCAAGGACATTTCTAGTTTCTTCAAACTTCAATGCCTTAATCCAGCATTGTACACAGTCCCCACACCTATTGGACCCACACTGTCCTCACTGAGATGCTGGGAGACCCCATCTTACATCCAGTCCCAAGTTACACAATAATCCTGGTTCTTACATCAGAAGTCAAATGTCAATGTGTCTGACCAGCACAGCAACGCAGCAATACTTCCTGCTGTGGGAATCCACACAGAGCACACCTAATTCATGGACAAGGGAAAAACTTAGACTAGAGTAAGGGCTTTGAAGGGCCACAGAGAAAGTAGCACCAATAAGTAGCTACCACTGTTTGAGACACAGTTGCTGCAGACAACGTAAGAAGAATCAAAATTGTTTTGCTCATTGTGTAAAAACTGACGAGTGATTTTGAGGTTCTGCTCATCAGTGATGCAATTTGTGACCTACTGTTCTTCATGTATTATTCCTCAAATTGCCAAATATGGTTCCTGGTTGCCTTGTACACAGAAGTTTGGCTTTCCTTGGCAAAGGCTAAACTGTGCTTGCATGAAGCCTACTGGCAATAACAGATAGCATTTCTTGAGGCCAGTAGAGCATTTCTTGAAATGCAATATTCAAAACTTGCTACAGTGTCCCACATAGTGATTCAGCCCAACTGATGTAGACTGGGTAAACCACAAAAATTGATTGATGTCTGACATTCATATGTTGCCATCCCTAATTCAATGCACTTAGTGCAAAACTTGGTAACCGATAGTATGACTTCATGTGCCAATTATGCCTGTATTCCAAGAAATGGGTTTCTAATTTGCCTTAATTAGAGGCACCATACTAATCACCTGAAGTTATTTCAATCTTATTTCTGTTGCAGATAAAATAATTTCTATTCCTATGTCTTGTTACCACTGCTAATACTTCTCCGGTTTCCATTTTCTTTCTGTTACATCAACATCAATAAGAAATTAAAAATACCATGAACATTTCCTCTGCTTTACTCTCCCTGTTGGTAAAATAATGCCATAAATTAACTATGCATGTTTATATGGGCATTTAGACATGAGTTCAAATCCATATACATACATAGAGTTTATTGTTACTTTCTTCAAACTTTAAAAGCTGGTTTTGCATTGGTTGTGTTCTCAGAGCCTTTCTTACTGAACCCAAAAAAGTTCATAAATATGCATTTAAACAAGAGTGCTATGTTAATGCTACTATGTCTTTATAAATACACATCAATTTACATATAAAACACACAGCACCATTTAAAATACAGCTGGCTTGCCTCAGGATATTACACTGAGGAAGCTTAAAATGTCTTACTTCACTGGTTCATATGCATAAAAACTGTAGAAGAAATAAACCTATCCATTGTTAGACTAAGCCAATCTAAACTTTTACAATTTGTTATAAATTTACAGTATCTAAACAGCCTGTAAGCATTCTTATCTGGAATTTATTTCCTTTGAGAGTTCATACTCAGAGAACTCATGAATTTCTTTGTTTTCTGATGAAAAAGCTGAACAGTTTCAATGTTCCTGGATGAAGCCATGCTCCCATTGGAATTGAAAGGAAAGTCACCAGCAACTACAAAGAGCTGGAAATAATTTCTAGAGTTTTGTGGTTTATACCACCAACAAAGATTACTAGTTCTGCTTTAGGTATTCATCTTGACTGCTTCATCTGTTTTGTAGTCGTAAAAAGAGCTTTTAAAAGAGCTTTAAAACCTTGTGGAGGTTGAGATGTGGAATAGGGATGCCACAATATTTTCAATTGCAAGAATGAAGAAATACTAAGGAGCATATTCTCATTCCTAACCAGATTTAAACTGGATAATTCTACTGGTTTCCATGTTGTAACTCTGCTTTGTCATTGCTTTGACTTTTATCATAGTCAGTTCCATTTCAGCTGCAAATGGTCCTTCTACCAAAAAATTGCACCATGGAATTCATTCTTTAGATGGTCACCTCAGCTGTCCATAAAACAGTATAAGAAAAGTAAGCATCTCAAAAAGGAATCCAGGCCACCACACAGAGCAGGAAGATGTTTGCCAAGAGAGACAAGAGAAACAATGAAATCACGGAAATGCCTTAACTTACATCCTTTCCCAAGGTTTGGCTCCCTACTCTGGATGAGGCAGTGAGAAGCTCACTTCACTCAGGATTCATGGTCTAGAACATGTTCCTGAAAATGTTTTTTATGGCCTGCATTGCTATATCTGTTGGCTGAATACTGCAATTCATATGGGATTTTTTTCTTTTAGTTTCTGAATGTTTTATTTAATATTCACTCCATATTTATCCATATTTTATGTGTGTCTGTGTCTGTCTATGTTTATATACTTCAAACAGCTAACTCTTTTAGACCAGGACCTGAATGGTTTTGACTACCACCAAAGAACTGATGCTGCACAAGAGGAGCTGACACTAGGGAGGGAACCTCCAGTATAGGTTATGGCATGTGGCTGCAGTTGTGTGCAGTGTTGGCAGCATCATTCATTTCCAGATGAACTAAGTAACAACCTACACTGACATTTCACCACAAAGTAAGCATAGGACATGGAATGAAAAGAGTATTCTAGATCAACAAACGTTTATCTGTTTCATATATGATCAAGATTCACTCTGCAGTTAAAAATCTTTCTATTCCTAAACTTCCAACTAGAAATCTGTTCCAGGTCTTCACTCATTCCATTACTAGGCAGGAAACTAGGAAAGAGATTTGAAGTTTTTCCATGGTTATTGTTTCTCAAGAATACTTTTTGAATTTTTCATGGATGGACTAGAGAATTCTACGAAGAATTTCACATTATTTCAGGATTTCAGGCAATTCCCCTCATCTCCATTGTTCTCTATCTCAAGTTCTG
This sequence comes from Turdus rufiventris, assembly GCA_013186435.1. NCBI lineage: Eukaryota > Metazoa > Chordata > Aves > Passeriformes > Turdidae > Turdus > Turdus rufiventris. The sequence continues at coordinate 1,021,191 of PYHW01010457.1, forward strand.
TGCAGTAGACACAAATCTGCACAATCAGAATTGCTGATTGAACTGCACAATCAGGTGCTAACCTGGCTGCTGATTTTTTCAGCCACATATCCACTTTTAATGTGGATCATTGTAATAACGGGGTTGTGTTAATTGCAGCTTATTGAAGGCCATCTTGCAGGCAGATTGCTGACCATTTGCCCAGAGAAACTGTGGAGTCTCCATTCTGGAAGATTTCCAAAATCTGACTGGATGTGGGTCTGAACAACCTGCTGCAGGTTGAGCAGACAGGTTGGACTGGATGACCTCCAGCAGTGTCTTCCAATCTCAACCTTTCTGTGAGCCTGTGATATTAGATTGGTGAAGCAGGGATCTGAAGATACGGCCTGATGAAAAGCAACAAAGAGCACAGCGCAGTTATTTGGTTCAGTCATCATTATATGAGAAAGAAAGTGACGAGTCTAGTCAAACTTGCATAGATTAAAGCAAAGTCCAATTAAAATTTTAGAAATGGATAATTAGTGTACTTTCAATACATTTTTAATGTAGAAAACATTTTTTGTCTATTCTTACAATAGCAACTTTGGAAAGTCTGCAAAATACACTTGGAACTCACATGGCTGGACAAATGATCAGGAATGTTTTCCAGATCATTTGTTTTAATGATGGGTTTGAAACAACTTAAATGTAATCTCAGACATTCTTCAAAAGCCTGTCATAATCTCTGAGGCTACTAATGTTTGCATGACATCATTGACATTACAATCCTGTCTCTTCACTCAGTAACTAAATAAACTGAGGAAAACATGAAAAAGAGTTTTTACCAGCATCCCACTCAGGTGTATAATTTCAAATTCCACTTCAAAATCTGGACATTAGCTCACAGAAAAATACATTAAAAACCAAAAACTTTCTCATGCAAACCCAGCCACACAAGCATAATCAGGCATTCCTCTTCAAAGAAGTAGTTTTGCACCCCTAATTAATTTTGAAACACCAGAGGAATGGATTTTTCTAAATCTGAAGCTTGTATCAGAATTCAACAGCCTCACATATTTTTTATTATTTCACACTCAAATGACTGAACATGTTTACTCAGAGTATGCTGTGGGGATGTTTTACCCAAACTCAGATATTGTCATGCAATTTCCATATTTAAAATAGTGACTTCATTATGAAATTATGTATCACAAAAGACAGACAATTATAAAAATAGTAAGCCTTTTGTATTAAAGTATTCCTATTACTTCTTGCATTCAACATTTTCAAAACAAAATGCAAGAGTAAAAGGAAATTCTCAATATGATTCATCCTGAATAGTGTTTTTTCTATTATCATATGATATTTACAAAATTTCTTCAAGTGGCATAAAGTCTGTGTTACAAAAGCTCTTTTTTTTTTTTTTTTTCTTTTAAGTCATTTGTGCCTGGCAGATCTAGACCCAGTTTAAAGCAACTACAGGTCGATGTATTTCTTTTTTTGAAATAAAATATATCAGATTAGTTTCTAAAATAAAGGGGTGTAAAACACACATATTATTAAAACATTTAATGATAACAACAGTGGCTGGATGCATCCTAAGTTTTGCTCAGTTTTAGTTTACTTCTGGGTTAACAACTTAAATAAAGAAAATAAACAAGTATTAGTTACTAATCTTCTTCTTATCTTCTTATATGCTTATACCAAAAATTTACTGCTGAGATGTAGTGAGTTTATTTAAACACATATATTTTTTAAATACTACCAATGTAATTTTTAAAGAATATTAGATTAACTGAAATGGTAAAATCCCACAGTTCTGTCCTACCCTAAAAAAAACAGTAGTATCTTTTTATGTAAGTTAAATTTTCTAAAGCCTCTTAATATTTACTAATGACCTTTAGGACATGTATTAGGAAATGTATTAAAGCAAAAGTACAATGATTAAGTAAAAATAATTCCAGATGTCCATTAATCTCGCCTAAAATGGCAGAAAACAATGAAATTTGTATTTGCATTTTCCATAAACATATGTAAGAAACAAAGTTTAACCTGAGATTAAAATTCAACCTTTTACATGAACTGCAGAATTTTACCTTCCTAATCACAATAATAGAAATGTAATTTCACAAAAAAATCATTGCACTAGTATTGTAGTATCACTTTCCCAAAGAACAAAACAGATTCTACTTTGTCAAAAATACTTCTGGAAGCAACCACTGAAAGTAATTCTTAAGGACTTTGAAGAAGAGGAGAAGACAAATGTATTTTCCGGTACAGTTACTGGCAGCCAAAAACCATAAAACATAATGAGATGTCACCACCAGAAGAAAGTCCCTTCCCGCTCCTTGGTGATACATTACAACTGTCTGTACATGAAAGAGGCCAGGTGACTCATTAGCAGCAGTGTGAGCGTGCCTTTATAGCCTCCACAGGCTTTATTCTGAGAGTCACTTGGAATCTAACACACTAAAAAGCACGGATAAGTCCTAAATCTGAGTACTTTCCTGCCTTAAAATAGGAAAGTGCTCTTGTCAAAACATGGAAGATGATTTTTTTACAGTGCAGGCAGCTGAAAGGCATCTACAAGTCTCTACAACAGGATCAGCTGCTTGACATGAATTTTCCATTCCTGAGCACCAAAGTATGTAAAATCATCCTGAGGAGAAGTCCATAATTCATTTCACTTTTGCCATTTAACAGATGGTTATTCTAAGATTTTTCACATAGTCGTAATATTTTTAGATTATAATTATTGACATTAGTAGTTACAAGAAGTAGGCCAAGATGCAAACTTTTAATGGCAAAACAGGGCACAACTGTGGATACATAAATGTAGATGACTTGTTAAGTGGAACTTCTCAGAGAATGAAAGACCTGGTATACCACTCAGGATATCACAACAGAGAAAGAGGAAGAATTTACATGTGTTATACAGGTAAAATATTTCTAAAAGTTTTTTTTTTTTGAACTTATATTCCGAGTTACATAACATATTGCAGAACATGAAAGAAAAAATCTCTGGTCCTGTTGTGATCATATTTAATTTTATAAAGACATTTTTAAGATGAATGAAATCTTGTGTGGATTCAACTTTAAATCTTTTAAATATGTATTCTAGGTCTTAATGACTAGGATTTAAATATGCCTCTTTAGTAGTTTCCACTCCTGTGAAAAATATTTGATGAGGATGTATATATTTCTTTACTTGTAACCTTGCACTTTTACAAAGAGTAGGTCATCACGTCTGGAATACTCTTCATTTCTCCACCAACAGAACCAAGCAATAATAGAAAGAAGATGTATATTGATTTCACTTTTCACTTTAAATTTTAAACTTATTAAATCAGGAAATTTAATCTTTCTGGTAGCTGAAATAAACTTGTCAAAGGTGCAATTTTAAGATTCCTCACCACTGCAATTTTATAATGCAACAGTAGGCTCTATATGTGGAATTAATTCTTTCATAATTTGGAGATTATTTATAAACAATTATTTAACCTCTCCAGCCTGTTGAGGTCCTTCTGAAGGGCTGCACAGCCCTCTGGAGTATTGGCCACTGCTCCCAGCTTTGGGTCCTCAATGAACTTAATGAGGAAGCATTTGCCCCTCCATCCAAGTCATTCATGGATAAGTTAAACTAGACTGGGCCCAGTATTGAACCTTGGGGTGACATTGGTGACAGGCCTTCAGCTACAGCCTGTGACACTCTGGGACCTGCCATTCAGCCAGTTCTCAATCTGCCTCACTGTCCACTCATCCAGGCCACAATTCCTCAGTTTGCTTACAAGGATGTTGTTAGACACAGCATCAAAAGCCTTGCTGAAGTCAAGGTAGACAATATCCACTGCACTCATACATTCAGGTAGGTGTTTAATCACAGAATCACTGTTGGTCAATCCATGCTGACCGCTCCTGATCACCTTCTTGTCATCCAAGTGGGCAGAGAGGGCCTCCAGAATGAGACATTTCATCACCTTTTCAAGGACTGAGCTGAGGAGGACTGGTTGGTACTTCCCTGGGTTCTCACTCTTCCAATTTTTGGAGACTGGGGTGACACTTTCTTCCACTCCTCGGGTACGTCTCCTGATCTCCATAGCCTCTCAAAGATGTTTGTGAGTAGCCTTGCTATGGTGTTTACTGGCTCTCAGCACTTGTGGATGCATCCTGCCAGGGCCCATGGACTTGAGGATGCTAAGTCTGCCTAGGTGTTCTCTAATCCAATCCTCCTTGATCAAGCAAAAGTCTTTCAACATTTCTTTACCCTGAACTCCAGAGTCAGGAGGGATGAGTAGCGGCTCCTCTCCCTACTCTAGTATTGAGGATAAAGGGAAGTCATATATCAGTAATTTTAAAGTGGAGTATTCTGCACAGACATTCGGTCTGTGCATGTATGTGCAACCAAGCATCTAAGACTAGGGATATCTGTGAGGTCTCCCTGTCCTGCTATCTGAACCTAAAAGAAAAGATGAAGATAGGGCCCCACCTTCTTGGTTACAAACCCAACTTTTCCCTTTGAAGAAGGTCCAAAGAGAAGGAATGCAACTGTAAATACAGATAACAGTTTCCTGAGAATTTCCTTCCCACCATCCCTCTGGTTTGTGAGAAAATAATCTTTTCAACCAGGTGATTATCACTGCATACTCATCCTCTCCACGGCCCCAGGCCTCATAATTCCTAGCCTAATCAATTAGACAAATTCAGAGATACTAGAAGAACATGTTCACTTTAGCAGTTGCATTATTTGCTATAAAAGCAATCTTCAGACCATATGTATGCACATCACTAGCTTAGACAGACTTCCAGAATTTTCTTGGGAGTCCCTTTGGATTGAGCTGACATCTTGCTGCTGAAAATTCTTTCCAGCACCTTCACAGCAGATACACACAAAGCTGGCATTACTTTGGAGAGGAACATAGTGAAAGCCTTGAGAGTAATCATATCAGGAAAAGCAAATAATATACAGCATTTTTCTAAAAAAACCTGAATTTATGTATTTCTCCAGGAAAGACAGTGATTACCATTTTTATTAAAAGAATAAGACACTAGACTATAGACACAAAGGTTCACAGCAAGTTGATACCCCTTGCTATGATATAGTCTCTAGAGGGAGAAAACACCAATTGCTCAAAGTTATGGATGTCAGTGTATGAGAAAATGAAATAATCTTCCACAAAAGCACTGAGCAGACACTGATGCCAAGTGCATCTTCACACAGATCACAGAATTCCTCATGCCAAATAGGGAAGAAATTGGTCTTCTGAGATTGAAATGCATCTGATTACGTTCAGCATTGGAATGCCAGTCCTCTTCTCTATGTCTTTTCAGTTCCCTTTACATTATTTAATTATGTGCCAAGTAAACTTGCTTTAACCCTCCGAGTCATACAATATTCCTTGGAGTAGATTTACAAAGTTTGCATTGAAGATTCATTCCAATGCATTAAACAGGTCTTGACTGGTAAGCAGTCCTGAAATCATGTCTACCATGCACGTGAGGTAATTTTCTTGAAAAAAGATGCTTTGTTTCCTCTATATTTATTGAAGGAAAACAGCATGAAAAAGCAGAAACAAAAGGACTGTATTAGAGCTGTATTAGATAAAGACAAAAGACAGAACCAACAGGGAATCCTAAACTGGTTCTGGAGAAGAAAGGTTGGCATCTTCCTATAAGTGGTCCTGTTAGCAGAGAAGATAGCAATAGAGGAAAAAATGGAAGAAGGTTGAATATGGCTGAAGCCATATCTAGCAGCAGAAGCTCCTAGCATCAGCTATTTCAGGGGAAGCAGAGCACTGTACCTTTTCTTTCCTTTATACTCCCCTGAATAGTTAACACATAATATACAGATGCAGTGGGGTTTGATCCAAGTTATTAAGAGCTTCCTGAGCAGCCATGCAGAAGGTGAGAATGCCTGGACTAACTAATCCTTGAAATCTAAAACCAAATTCTCTACCAAAAAACCCCACATTTTTCTCAGTAACTAAATAAGAATCTAAAAAATGAACATACATGAGCTCCTAAAGAGACAAACAGTAGAAAGAATGTCAGTGTTTCGTGATACTTCTACTGATACTTCTACTACTACCCTGATAATTCAGGGTTTGAATACCCAAATACTTAGCTATGTGTGTTCCTTCTTTAAAGAGTGTAAGTGGGCTCCCAAACCAGGAACACAGGGAAAGCTCAGTCCATTCTGAACCAATTTAGGAGACAATAGGAGGTCAACAGTGAAATGTCAAGACAGGCAACATAATCAAGACCCAGCAATTATTGTGAAAGAGGAACGTACAGAATATAAATAAAACACTACATCAAAAGACATTTGCCTCTGCTGGATTTCTAAGAAGATAGGTTTCAAAAAGTAAACAATGGAAAATTAGGAACATGCCCTGTGGTATTGCAGAGGCTGTAAAAGCCTGGGGTCTTATTTGCTGCCAAAGTTTGCAGGTCAGTTTTTAATTTTATCCTTACACATCTAAGTTAAAGTTAATTGTTAAAGTTAATTGGCAGATACACAAATGTGCATGAAAACTTATGCAAATCAGTTCCATTCACCTGTGTGGAATAATCACACAGACAGTAACTACAAAAATCTTTCTTCAGACTTTCAAGATGTGAACATTTTCTTGAATAGGTTCTGAGAAAGGCCCTATTTTTAATGCACCTTTCTACTAGAAGCTGTTAGTGTATTTGGACTCCCAATTTATTATGTTATATAACATCCTGACTGTGGTTTTAGGTATTACTCCAGTAGGCTTTGCTACTATTTGTTATCATTTCATGACAGCCTCCAGACACGACACTGCTCCAAATAAAACAGATGGCTGTTTCCATTAATGTCAGTCAGAGCAAGGTCTGTCATTTCAATCCTGCACTTCGAGCACACAAAACACAAAAAACACACTTGATTGTATTTTAAAATCGCTGTCAAATTAAGTACAACTACAATGACGTGTCTTTAAACAAAGTTCTGTATTTAGAAATAGATCCTGTCTCCAAATATCAAGATTTTTCACCATACATACCATATAATGTCCTAGTTAGGCCAATCGAACCCCAAGTTATTGGCCTGAAAAGCAGACTCCACAGCCAAATGAAATAGCACTGAGGATCTGTTACAAATATTTAATGAAAAATTGTCAAACCCAGAGTTTTCAGTCCTGAGACTATATTTTATATCATAAAAGACTGAAATATCTTCTATAATTAATTAAGCTATTTTCCAGTTTTTCTTAAATTTTCGTAAGTATTTGAAAATGGCTCTGGTATAAATTAATAATAAGCTATATCTTTTAGAAATAAAATACTTGCTAAAACAGTTTCCTTCCCAGAACACTGGAATTTAAAAAGATATTTTTATAAGTATAAGCCCTTAAAACTGCATCACAAAAGTATGTGTGACACTACAATTACTATTACTCAATCCTTATGTGCAGTGATCAAGAAAATCCTTTGTATCTTACATGCGAACAACATGAGAATCCACTGCTGCATGACACAAATTTTGCCCCATGCAGCTATCAGAGCAAATTTTTTTGATTAATTTTGCTATTTTTATTTTATGTCATTATTATTAATATGTAATTTTTAATATATTATTATCTTATTCTTGTTGTAGAGATGTATTACATCTCTAATTGTCTTGCATTGTCATTGTCATTGTCATTGTCTTGCAAATACAAGACATATCTCTTTTTTTATTCACCTCATATTTACTGATGGTTTTTAACATTTTTTCATTACCCTCTCTTGTTTCTTTCTTGAAAAAAGAATTTTTCATCTTATAAAACTAAATGTTCATTCTGCCCTTTCCTGCAACTTTAAAGCTTTGCACTAGAATTGTGTGTGAAAAAATAGATGTTTCTGTTAGTTTTTTTCTTTCCTTCTAAGCAGAACTCAAACATCTCATCCAGACCAACCTCCATGACAGTCTGATGAGTCACCATTATTTCAACTCCAACAAGATTAGAACAAGGATCCTTATTTCTCTTTCACTGCAATTTTTGTTCAAACTTTCTCCATCATTGTAGACAGTAACTTGTCACTGGGACAGGTAAATTGGAGATTATCTGCAAGTTCAATTTCCTTCTACAGTGTCACCTCTAGGTTATGTGCTAGTCCTAAAATGTTTTTATGCTTAGGATCTCAAGGATATGGTCTTCCACATTACTTTAAACAGCTGAAAGATTTATTTAGGACTCATTGCAACCATGTCCTTTTACCTCATCTCGTTAATTGTTTTTATCCTTCTTTTTTTCACCATTTTCACCCCTTGATTCAAAATGAAATTGTGACTATACACCACCTTCCCTTCCTTTTTTTCACTTCAAACTAATAATTTTCACTAACAAATTTCCAAAGTTTGTTCCTGCATCACACTTTGAGCATCTTCCTTACAGAGCACAACTCATCTGTGTCAGACATAAACGCAACAAATAATTCAGCCCTTACATTCAAAAGAACCAAACAGTTGTGGAATGGTGCAAAGTGTTAGTTAGTTAATTCAAAACTAATTTAATAGGTATAATGGGAAATCACTCCCAAGAAGTTTGTAAATCTAATTGAAATAATCTTTTTGGTTACCTGTCAGGTTAGTACAAAGTAAGAGAATGTAAGGTGTACTGTTAGCCTTTGAAAGTATTAAACCTTGAAAGCTATTCAGAGAAAAGGTCCATGTTTGATAAAGGTTTTTCACAGAATGATCAAAGCCTCCATGCAGATTTACAGACAGAAAAATTCTTACATATTTACTCTGAGCAACATAAAGAAGAATCACTTGGAGGCAAGGGGAGGAAAATATCTGTGATTTTAAAATTTAGAGACAAGCATTATTCTTTAATAATATAGCTCTTAAAATTGAAAAGATTTACTACTTTCAAAACATTTCATATATAGTTATATATAACATGTAGTCTTTATATAACCCCTCAGGTAAAAAAAGGACCATATTACATCAGCAACAATAATGCTACTTGCATGTCATCAAAAATAGCACAAAATGGGCAATCATTAAAAATCATGAATGCAAAACACAGATTAAGGTTCTTTGGAATGTGAAGATTTAGCTCTGGGTATGCTGAGTATGGGACAGATGTGAAATTCCCATATTCTCAATTGCCCACATATTGACCATAGAATTACTCCATAGCAGGAGATAATCTATAACAAGTGCTGTTAAGCAATCTCTGAGTGCTGTGACAAGCACAGCTGAATGCTCATGAAGTACTTTTTTTTTTTTTTAATTATATATTCTTACCTTGTTGCAAACTCTCTGGCTCACCTTGGAGGTTTAGAAAATTCCCTAGTGCTTGTCTGAAAGAAATACATCCCTAACAAATGTCTAGAATTCAGTGAAAATAGATAATTCTGTCCACTTTATTTTCCCTATGGGTTCATGTGGTTTTTTTCTCTTGCTACATCTTTCTTATCTGCATTTAATTCACCATCATCCATCCTTTCCACTTCCATCCCACTCCACTTTTGACTCAGGACCATGCAGTTTCCAAAGCAGTTTCAATGCACAGTTTCCTTACAGATCCAAAGCTATGCAGAAGCCTAGATGGTGGCTGTATTTCTCACATCAGTGCCCTGTCAATAATTTTGACAAGCATGCAACTCTTGACAAATAACAATTTCTTAAGAAAGTTCCAAACTCAAATGTTTTCCATTATCATAATTTCTGCATAGAAACTCACTAAAAACAAACCAGCAACCATAGAAGTAACAGTTTAGTTTTGCTGCAAATACTTTTATGATTGATCTTATTCTGTTACTTGATAAAAAGCAAGATCAAAATGAGAGGGTGCTGATAACATCAGGCTATCACTCATTATTCATCCTCAGCATCCACAGCCCATTAATATGAGACAGAGACACATGAGCTACTCTGCAAATATTTCACTTTCTGAAATATCCGTTTGCATGAGATCTTTTACAAACCTACTACTGAGCTGGCAGATGTCATTGACAGTCCCTGAAAGAGTTACAACATTGCACCTTTGATCACTGGTGAGTGATTTTCAATATGGACAGTTATAATCAGGAGCTGTATTGTTAACTAAGCCAATATACACTTTCTTTTCAAACTGTATTTAGGATCATTTGCATTGACTTGCAAAAGAAAGCCAAAAATGACATTTCATCATTGCTGAATTTCCAAAGCAAAGTAGTATTATGTACTGTTCAGCTGAGCACTTACTAATAAGAAACTCCTTGAAATTACAATGGGGCAGCTTGGATAAGGACACATGCAAATCAAAAAGGGCTGTCAACAACCTTTAATTATCCACACATGGTATCAGATCTAGCTGTGCAAATAATATTTTTTCAGCTGTACTGAGAGGAAGGGATTGCTGCCTAATTTGACTCTCATTTAGAAATATTCAAACACATGAAAGCACAAAAAGATCGTTAATTTGCTTTCATTTACTTCAATTCCATTAAATACTTCCTTGCCATTATCCATCAGCAAAAAAAAAAAACAAAAAAGGTTTTTATTTTGCTGGAGAAGTTAATTAACTATTATAAAATACCTGAATTTAATAGTATGAGGAAATAAAGGTCTTCAATGACAAGTGACAATGTTTATAGCATCACAATTATAAGCAGACTATAATGGCAGGCCCAAATGTTTCAAGGTACTGAATACTAGTTAGAACTGAAGCTTTCTTCAGAATAAGAGGGCAAAATATAGATTTTTCTGATGAACTCTTCAAGTGTGTGCACATGCAGAATGTCTTATTTATGTACCACACAACAGTAATGTGAATGCAAAATCAAAAAGGGATCATTTACTCTTTCATCATACTAATATACCATCCAAGAAATCAACTGTGAAATTAATCTGCTGCGAGGCAATACTTGGTTTCATTTTGGAAACAAATGAAACCAAGAGCTGATTTTTCTGAACTCTTTAGCAAGCAAATTTGCAATGAATTCAAACATGCTGTCAAATTTTAGCATGCAAATTCAATGACCAATGTTGATCTAGAAACAACCTTTCAGTTTTGTAGTCTCATGAACTAAAACTACTGTTTTCTAAAGAGTGAACAACAAGAAAAACAAACAAACAAACAAACAAACAAACAAACAAAAACAAACTCTAATTGCAGCTAAAAGAAGGTCTTCAGTAGTCTGTCTTGATTCTCATATTGTTAGGGAAGTACGGATATAAGAAAAAATGGAGGCATGTTAGAGATTTCAAGAACTATATGGACTGGTTTATATTCTTGCATAACTAACCATAAAATTACAAATAGCTCACTCCTAACTGCCCTTAAGGCCACTTTGTGTGTCAGAATTAACCAACACTAATGCAGTGTTTCTTGTTTCTGTTTGTGATCCCTTTCTTCTCCCTCCCAAAAAACTGAGCAGAATAGACTCTTGTCTACATCATAATGCATTAGAGAACTGCAACAGCATCTCCTGATAAACCAGTGAAAGATACTTAATGAAAACACTAGATCCTTGCTATGACTGTAGCAGCTATTTCATGTTGCTGAAATATTTTTCAAGACAGACAAAAGCAAGCACACAAAAAGTGCAAAGAATATGCTTTTGCTCAGTTTTTACTTTAAAAAAATGTGAAAACACTTTCTTGACAGCTGAGAAAACATGTGTTAATAATTTGTCCCAAAAGAAAAAAAATTCAGAAATTAGTAAACAAATGGCAGTCTAAAATGAAAACATCCACACAACTCCAGTATGATTCAGCCCTAATAGCTGTTTATAGCAACATGCTTTTTCTGCTTTTTCCTTCATTTGTTTCCACTTAAAACAAATTCTTTTGCTATTGCAGGATTTTCATTTTATAAAAAGAAAGGCATTAGACTGCATTTAATGAAGAATAAACATATAGTAGCCAGATTAATTAAATGGGAAAAAAAATGTCTATTTTGCTGGTTTGTCATGGCTAGATTTCAATTTGCCATCTCTGACATAAATATGTTAATATAAACCACTAAAAATGATAAGTGTATTGGCATGCAAAGAATACATGGAAGGCATTGAAATCATCAGCATTAGAAGAGATTTTTAAACAAAGGAGCTGTACTACTGGAAGTGTCATCCTTAAGAAAAAGTCAACAAAAAGAAAACTATGCTCTTATAAGTAGGCAACTGAAGTGATTTACTTCCATACTAGAAAAATATAATTCAAATCAACATTTCCCCACAGCATTTTGGCACACAAATTTCTTTCAGCTTCAAAGTTTGGAAAAATTCAGTGGTTTGGCAATAGAGCATCGCAAGGGTGCAACTGTATACAGTATTGTGAAGTAAAATCGTGTTCTTCCAGAAGAACATAACTATACCAAGCAATGTACAGAGTTTATTTATTTTTAAAGATATTGCAAGATGTGTAATCAAATATTCTAATCTTTCACTACTTATTCACAATCCAGGAGCCATACCTGCCTCCATAATTATAAACTGAGTCCTAAACTCTGGTTTTCTTCACTGAAATATAAAAACTCAGTTTACCAAAGTATGCCTAAAAATGAGCCTGTGATGTGTGAGACTGCTTCATGTGGAGTTAGTATGCAATATCTTCTTTTTCTGTGTCTCCTTCCCTAATGAATGGCTGTCACAAGTTAACCATGCTTAGCAGTTAAACAAAGAACACACCTAGAAACTGAGAGCATTACACTCATTCAAGCCATAGTGTCTTCTTGAAACTGTCCCTCCCAGAAAACTCTTGGACCACCCGTGATACATCCTATTTAGGAGCTATTTTGTATTGATGGACTGTCCCAGACTGCCAGTGTATTATTACCACCCATTGTGGGTTTGCTTGAGGAATGTGACTCAGGCCATTCAACAACAGTAAGAATCTCCATGAGTTGACTTAAAGGACTAAAAGCTCAAATACTGAATAAAAAAATATAACAAATGAATAAATGGTAACTAAATAACTGACTTAAGAGCAGCTTCCAATTCCATCTTCAAAAAGGATTTGTAAACTAGAAGCCTAAATCACTTGAGTGTTTTTATATCCTGCTATTTAGTCCATAAGCCAATATCTGTCACAGATACCTTACAGCCTTTATGTATGAAAGCGTGGAAAAGTAAAAAAAAAATCTCTGATTCATATGGGCTGCATGTTTTTGCAATCTACTTACATTTCCAGACTACAATATCACTATTAATAAAGAGCCACTGTTGTCATGTGAGTGTTCTATCATGAACATTGATGTAATACTCCAGCAGAATATTGTTCCCACCAACTACAGTATAAATCTCAGTCATTTTGCTGTTCTCTTGGTTTTAACCATAGTAGAATTTATTTTTACTTTCAGATCTTTCCAATTCTTAAATCTGGAAATTTGTAACTGAAGAAGCATGGTGGAAATGAAAATGAAAGGATGCACATTGGACATGGATTGAATATCGTCCATGTAACTTAACCTGTAACTTAAATTCAGCTCTTAGGAAGCCCTTCATTCTGCATCTTGACTAGGACTGATGGACCCTCTCATTTGTTCTCCTTTTGAACTGCATGGCCATACTTTGTGTCCATCAGGCACAAAATAGCAAACATTTAACAAATGTCAGAAATAAAGGCATACCTGGCTAAATTGAAAGGCACTTTGCCATCTAATACATAATTTCCTACTAAATTAAAGTAAGTGATTTTCAATACTGTTTTTTATACTCTACTTAATGGCACCACTTCTTTGAAACCATTGCACATTAAACTCCCAAAATAACTCAATGGAACAGGAAGCGTTTACAGAGTGGGACCTTTAAAACTATGACAGTCTTTCACTTCACCTACAATAGGCTCACCAGCTGTACTGATGCCAATCAAATAGGTTTCGGATCTGAAATCATGCAGTTTGTTTGCAAAACTTTTCTTTGAAATAAATAAAAACTCTCTGTCTTCTTTAGTGACCCATCTCCCATACTTGGTTAACAAAAACCCTCTTCCTCTTCTAGCATAAATCTTAACTCTGTAATTTAACAAATATATTAACATTTGTTTTCTTTAACTTGCCCCTGGAGAACAGTCTCTTTTCCTTCAGACTCTATTACATTCTCTTTTGTTTGCATTTCCTTCTTAAAGAGGCCAGAAATGCTAGCTTTAGTTAATTGTATTACCTCTCCTGAAATGCAAATAGGAGATAATATGATTCATTTTGCTGTACAAAACTCCATTACATTGGTCAATTTTAATATACTGGTTACATATTAAACAAATTTTCCTTGAAGTTTAATAATTATTTTTCCTTTTAAAATAACATATGGGTAAGATTTTAGCCATTTTAGCACACACACACTTCCATAATATGCAGCCTGACTTAGACAACAAGGGGTTTTATTAATCTAGTATTGCTTCCTTTTGATAAAGGTTTTATTTTCCTCTGGATTGTACTCATCCTCTGCAGTTGAGAGATTTGCAATGTCTATATGTGGCTGGATAATACAGCTTGGGATTCAAAATATATTTTGTTCATTCATTATTCCAGCCTATAGCTATATGTCTACAGTAAGAAAGTTCATTTTATTGCTGGGTAATCCACATTTTTCTGGAAAATATTTGTCTGATAGCAAATTCAAAAGATAAACTATGGTCTTAAATGACATCCTGAATATTTAAATATTTTCAAGAGAAAAGGATATTCTGTTAAAAAAGTAATAAAGGCATATAACTCACACTTGAAGAAAAAGTGGAAAGATATTTATTTCATACAGACCTTTGTATCTTGAAATATTGGACTTAAATTCCATGAAGGACCTTATTATTTAAAACTCTGTGTCCATATTTAAAGTAACAGGAGCTGTTCAAGTCATGGGATAGCAATGCTTGCATAACACTTGGTAAGTCAGCAGGAAAACTAGCTAAACATGCCAGGCTAGCAGCTTCCCAATGGAGAGTGTATCATATTCTGCAGTGCAAACAAAACATTTTGAAGTTGAGTCATTCATGGACAGAATTTGTTCCAACCTTCAAATACAGAGTAACTCTGAAGTTTGGAAAGAGAAAGCACTTGAAGTGAAAAACACTTCTTTCAGTATCATAGCTCCTTACATAAACTATTGTTGGAAAAATCTTCATTCCAGAGGAGATGCAAACATTTCAGATGCTAGCTGGAACCTATCCAAAACTTTCAGATCACATCTAGATTACAAGCAAAATAAAAGGTATTCCATGTTCATATTTCACACTATAAAAACAGTATTCTGCAAGGCAAAGAAGGGATTTCAGAAATCCTTATGAATTCTGTAATGAACTACAGCTTGAGTGTCCCTCATTAGGTACTGTTGCAACCTTAAGATGAGTAATACAAATATTTTTCTAAAACGGCCCTATGAAAAAAGGATTTTGGAACACATTTTTTGTAACTATTATTTTTTGGCATGAAAGGCGTTTATAGGAATCTATTCTTATAACTGATGTATTCCTATAGACTTTTGGACTGCTTCTCAAACAAAATGAAAAAAATTCTCAATTTTGTTTCAAACCTCATATTAAAACAGTCATGAAAACAGAATGGAAGGAATTCAACTTCTAGTTAGAATCACAGGAGAAAATGCTATGTGCCCCAGATATAATAAAATACTGCCATGTATAGTCTGAATTTTAATTTGCAGTACGTCTTCTTGGAAGTTCTCAAGATTTTCCTGATGGTTCTGTGTATTACTCCTAAGGAATTCTAACAGAAATATGTACCCTTGAAAGGTTAGCATTTGTATCAGATTCTTTGTATAAACTGTAATCTTGCTATATGCCTTTTCTTAGAATGATAGCTCTCCAATTTCTGTTTCCTTTTCTTTTTATTATAATATTATTTATTATATTTGGCATCATACAGTTATTTGAAAAATTCTTTTGTATTTCATATTATTTAATAAGGTTAGATAAAATCTGATAACTGGAATCAGATGTTGCTTTTAACTACTACAGGCTTCTCACCCTCAGTTTAAATTCAAAGTGGGTAATTAAATTTAAATTACTCTGCTCTATAAAGGCTCATATCCTACACTCATCATGCTATCTAAAATCCAGAATTTTAATTGTAAAAAGCATCATCTCATCTTGCAATGGTACGAGTTGCATTTAGCATGATCTATTTTAAAGCACTGAAGATCAGCTGGTGCCTTTGCAAGCCCACTGCTGAGACAGAGCTAATAAAGGCTAATGGACTCACACTGCCTACACAAGATCAGCATTTGTACAAGGAATCCCTTGCCTAAAATAAAAGGTTTAAAATATATATATAATTTTTTCACTGCCTTCAGTATGGTAGACCATATTGGACTAGGGGAAACAATGGCATGGAAAGGCTGGCTTTCTAAACTTTTTAACTGCCATAGGTATTCAGGAATAATTGTCAACGTGGAGTCCATTGCTCATCCTGGGAAATATGATATCAGCATATCAATAATTTTT
>PYHW01010457.1:1037601-1063945 GCA_013186435.1 Turdus rufiventris
AGGAAGTTCCTTAAATCTTTAGATGATCCATAAAGTTTATGTCTGAGAAAGCCATTCTTGCCAGACTTGTGTTACAACTCAGGAAACTTCCTATCCCCTAATTACAAAGCAAGGTTTATTCCAAACAAATACTGTTGAATTTATGGCCATGAGTTCTAAATATATACTGTGAGACCACAGATGATTCTGTCTTGACTGTAAGCAAGGGGGGAAAAAATCTATTTCGGCTGAATATACAAATTTATAATTTTAGATTTAAAACTGTGAGCACTCTGCTTTTGGATACACTAACAAAAGCCTTTGCCAGAAATTTATCTTGGCCTTACAGTGAGAAAAAAGATTCATATTCCACTAGTCAGTTTTTAAGACCCGTGTTAGTAAAAGTTACACAACAAAGTAATTTTATTTTCCACTTATTTCAGAATTTCATATTTAATTAAATTGCTAAATCTGAAAGTAAAGGAAATAGTATACTATAAAGGTATTCATAATTTTTTTTATTAGAGAAAATAAAAATGTCAGGGTCAGGGTCAAATGTAGAAGTAAAAAAGCCTTTTAAAACTTTAAAAAAAAATTCTTAGCACTACTAATTCAATGCAGAATTTCACAGCTTTCATACTTTATCAAAAAAGTGCTTCTTTCATTAATTTTAAGTGCATTTTTTATGCGTCTAGGTATACTGGATATGGTACATATAAATGATAAATATATGCACCTATTCAGACAAATATGAGTAGAGAACAATTCCAGATATTTCTTTACAATTTAGCTATCCTTGTAATTTCTTAAAGTCTCTGCACCAGAGCAATTGTATTCCCCTTGAGAAAGTTAAATAATTTTCTAAACGCACACTTGAGTTTCAACTTATTAATAAGCAAAAGGCTTCATTTTGTCCCAAAAATTCTAGATAAAAAAGATAGCCTTATCTTCTTTAAGCATTTTTGATACAAAAATAATTCCTTCACTTTAGCAAAACATAAGATAGAAACCTCATGAGAGCAAAGTCTATAGAATCATGCCAAGAAAAAATTGGCTTGTAAAATAATTTTTATCTTAAATAAAGTTGTACTCAGTAATCCATAATAATGAATAAATAGATTTTAACACATTATTGGGATTCAGAAAAGACCACTAAATGATAAGATTTGACATGTCTGCATTAGTTGTAAGAAAACTTGAATGATCTGAAGATTGTGAGACAGTTTTGATTCTTGTGAGCATTGGCTCTGAAGCAGATACTGAAAGACAAAAGAAAATAAATTAAAATTCTGTTTCCACTTGTAATCTTTGTGACGTGTCCTTGAAAGTGGTTTTGGAGCTGAAAACCCCTGTGATTTCAGGCAAATAACAGTCTAATCTTTATTCAACTCATGGTGAGAACAGGAAATAGAATAAAATCAAATAATTACATTATATTATGCCTGGAGTTATGCCTAAGAAGCTATGGCCCAGTTTGAGGGGCTATCTGCAGTGTAGGTCCCAGGCCCAACAAGGAAACAAGCTCAGAAGTGGACACACCTACAACATCACTCAGAGAGTGTCTCAGCCCAGGATGAGCTGAGACACATCTCCTGGGTCCTTGGCAGGACACCATGTGCTTGGAGGCTCCAGGGGATGCCTGTCCCAGCTACAGGAGGCCTGCACTCCCTGGATCCTGGCAGAAGTAGACCTGCACAACTCATAAGCTTTGCTTTAGACAACAATGGCTCACCACTTTGAAGAGAAGCATTGGGCCAATGGACCTTTCTCCTGATGAGCACTGCTGTTCTCAAGCTCTCATGTTTTAGCATTTTTTTTCCACAGAAAACAGATCAGGAATTTCTAAAATTTATTACAAGGAGAGAAAAAAATCCACAGGGAAATGAACAGGTATTGTTCATCTCAAAAACATTTGGAATCATTTAGTTCAGAAGCACACCATGCCTCAGACAGAGCACTTTGTCTTTGAGCCTTGCAAGTGTCAGAGGTGCAGGGGTTCAACATCCCGTGGAAACCCAGCTGAACTTGATGAACACAAACTTTAAAAAATCACACTCCCCACATGCGTTTTGGAAATTTTTTCAGTCCTTCAAATCATCATAAGATGATCCACAGCTCTCACACCCATCAGAAGGTTCATGCCTTCTTCCCACAAAGGGACACAGCCAACACCTAGGCTGGAACATGATTAGCCATTCAGACCCTTCTACTTATGCAGGGCTGGGAAGAAATATGATTAGAAATAGATTTTCTCAGCATGTACTGCTAGGGAAAGGAGGAGATAGGAATAATAAAATTCAAATTTAAATTTGAATTAGAAATAGAATAAAATAGAATAGAACAGGATTAAGCTGCAAGAGACCTACAGGGATCATCTAATCCAATTTCCTGATCATTTCATGGCTGACCAAAAATTAAAACATGATATTAAAGCATAATGCATTGACCTATTCAGTGTTTCATCATCCTCTCTGTAAAGAAATGTTTCATCACATCAACTCCAAACCTCCTCTAATGGATGCATCTTTGAGCCAATCCCACGTTTCCTGTCACTGGGCCCTAGGGAAAAGAGATCAGCAACCCACTCATTATGTTCCGTCTCCATGAAGCTGTACAGAGCAATGAGAGAGCGATGAGGTCACTGCTCAGTCTTTTTTCTCCAAACTAGACAAGCTGCTGCTCCTCATAGGATTTGAAGGCCTGCTATGATGGAATGACTGCAATGGTCCACAAGAGAAAGCTGACTGTTGTCATCTGTCTAGGCTTGTGTGAAGGCCTTTGACAAGGGCCCACACAACATCCTTATCTGCCAGTTATGAGAGACATGGATTTGAAGGGTGGATTTGAAGGGTGACAGAGGAGTGGAGCACCTCTCCTAAGACAAGCTGAGAGAGCTGGGGTTGTTCGTCCTGGAGAAAAAGATGGCTCCTGGCAGATCTTAGTGTGGTCTTTCAGTAGTTAAAGTGTTTTATAGAAAAGAAGAGTATCCCTTTATACATTTAGATAGTGATAAGACACAGGGCTATGGTTTCAAATTAAAGAAGAATTTAGGTTAGATGTTCAGAAAAAACACTTTACTCAGAGAGTAGTGAAGCAATGGCACAGGCTGGCCAGGAAGGTTGTGGATGCCCTGTCCCTGGAACGGTTAAAGACCAAGTTGGATGAGGCCCTGAGCAACCTGGTCTTACGGGTGGCAACCCTGTCCATGGCAGAGTGACTGGAAAAAGACTGTATTTAATGTACCTTCCAACCCAAGACATTCTATGATTCATGTTGAAGAATCACATTTTGAAAGAATGTTCATAATCCTCCAGATCTAGATTCTCTCTGCAATGAACAGTGTTGGTCACTCATACCTGATCATAGAAGAAAAGGCAGTGGCAGAGTCAGTGTGATTCTCCCCAGATGTTAGCAGAGGAGCAGAAATGAAGGCATTAAATGTTGGAATAAGTTCCAGATTTGTGTCTGTTTTTGGTGTGGTATGATATGGTATGGAATGGCATTGCATGGCAGCAATATCAGCAGGGAAGTTATCTATTTCTTTCAAGAAATGTTCTGACGTGAGCAAATAACTAGCTGGATAGAATACAGCTACAGTTCTTTAAAAAAGCCATGTCACAGTGTCTCAGAAACTACAATATTCCAGAGAGATACATTGTGAATCATTTATAAAAAACATAGATTAATCAGTCCCTTCAGGTGACAAAATCAGCATTTTAATGCATGTATTAGCATAATTTTTTAAATACTTCAAATGCCACTCTTCAGAAGTACAGCAGCTAGGAACAGTGGTGACTGCAGATGTTGAATATTTCTATGGGATAAGAAAAGGAGACACAGGATCTCTTTATCAACATGTACTTTTCCCTGCCTACCCCATCACACAGCACAGCCCTGAAAGCAAGAAAGCAAAGCAAAAGTCCCCCCAGTTGCCAGATCAGCTCACAGGGAAAACTTGTTAGGGAGTGCAGAATCAAGCACTTCTGAGACTGCTGTACTTTATGATGTGGACCAGAAGAAGAGAGGCACAAAAGGCAGCTTTTAAAGAATTTCTGCTTCGCGCCTTTCTCCCTTTATGCTGAACACAGTTCAGATACAGCCAGGAGCTAGGCCAAGATGTTTGGTGTGGCTATATCATACTCCATCAGTCAGCTGGAATCATTTTATGTTGCTATTTTAATTTAAGACAGAAGTTGAGTCTGTTTTTCTTTTCATATTTAATCTGTTAGCTAAGACTTAGCTTTCCCTTTTCCAAAAGCTCATTTAGAATGCAGCTTATTCCACACTTCATTTTGCTTGTATTTCATCTAAATATATTTTTAATGGGTGAACTCTGATTTGTTATACATCCACTGTATGTTTGTATCATAAGTGCCAATTAATTTGGCTTTAAATTTCTCAAAGACTATATAAGAAGAGACAATCTGCTTGGAATGTAAATGCAAATTTTAATTCAGATGGAGGAAGAAGCTTTGTACCTGTTTTACATGAGAAACCCAGAAACTTTAGAACTGGAATTTCCCACAGAATGGTTTCTTGTATCAGCAAATGTTCAATTCCATTCTATGAATACTATCTGTTCAGCGAGTTAAATGCAACACTTTTCAAGAAAGAGAAATAAGATACCTTGACAGCTTCCTAAAGTGCTACATGAGACAAATTGTAAATTCTATTTCTCTATAAAAAATGCAGCTGAACAAACTCCTAGCCATTAGTCCTTTAGTTCTTTCTGTTTGGCAAAGTTTCCTCAATTCAGCTACAGAGGAGGAGGCTGTATTTAAAGTACATTTCACAAAATATTTTTCTACATGCTCCTTCATGGATCATGAAAAGCATTGGTCACTTGCTTATCACTTTTAATATTGTATTATTAGCTCCTAAAAGAGAGTTGTGTAGTGTGTGAGGGAGCAAGTGAGGTCTATCTCATCTGGAACTTCCCTTTATTTCCTTTGAATAGATGAGGTTTTTTTCTGAGACACTGAACACACCGATTTTCAGAACTATTAAGTCAAAAGCAACTTCTGGTTCTCAGCAGCTCTGAAAAGGTCACAAGCATCTCACTTTTCCTATCTTTTTCAGGAAAAAAGACTTAACTAGATATGTAGAAACTATAATTCTTAACCTTGCAGCTTTCATCTCTTACTTAGGGCTTTCATTCCCTCCCTCTAGGCACTCTCTTCATCTCTCCAATATCATCACTTCACTCCATACATGTGTTCTTTTCCTCCAGTTCTTAGTCTCCACCATTCTCTCTCCACTCTCTATCTGACAGTTTCCAAGAAGCTGTCTGTTCTCCAAATTATCCCTATGACTACAGTTAGTGCCTCTCCTTCCTGCTCCCAGCCAATCCTCTCTCTTTCCAGTACACAGGGAAGCTGTCTAGATACTTGGTAAACAAAATTCACATTGAGCAGCAGAGTAACCAATTGTTCCACACCAGCCCTTTCAGCCTAGTAGTGTCATTCAATAAAGTATCTACCCTTGTAAGAAATACCATAAAGATTTTATGACAAATATGCTATGAATTGAGATGCTTGCCTCTGCAAGCGTATTCATATAAAATCATGCGGTGTACAGCTGTTTTTTGCTGGCAACACACTTAAAATGCATGGAGTATTCAATGATTAAACTGAATTATATTGTCCTTTCTAGCTTATAGAAGGGCCCTTTTTTCACTTTTAAAATCTGCCATTCTTCTTCGTATGTTTTCATATTTACTTACAAGAATTTTTTTGTTTAAACAATTTTTTGCACTAAACATCAACTCCTATTTTATTATAGTGATAGAGAACATTATTGGAGTTTGTTAGAAACTGCAAAATAAATTATCTTTCTGCTATAAACAGAGACATACATGTTCAATGATGAACTCTTAATTTTGAATTCTCAGGGATTGGAATAAATTCAGTAGGACTATCTGCTCTGTCACACTAGTAGCCTAGTTATCCACAGGTCACCACCTTTGTAGCAAGAGAGTAGAACACCCCAAAGCTCTACGTTTTTTTTCTATCAAAGCTGTTTTCAAGATGGCAAGGGCCAAGATCTGCAAACATAACCACTTAAAGGCTTAAAGGTACTTTGGCTTAAAGGCAGCAGCCAAACAAGATACTTTAGGAAACCAAGCCCACTTTGAGAATCTCCCAAAGGTGGGTAGGGTTGAAGATCCTCTTTTTCCCCAAGATAGTTAGACTGGAACTTCTCTGCTTTGACTCAGTTTTTAAATCCATTTAACTGTTGAAAGTTTGAAAGTTGACTGGTTATGCAATTCTCCAAACCTGAAGACTATCTCAAGATTTTTAACATGTTTTAGGCTTGTATACTACATAGTTGTATCAGTCAATGACTATTAATGCTTTTCTTTTAAAAGCGCCACCTTACATAAAAAAAACCCAACTTTAATTCATGTCACGATGATTTGTTTGCTCAACAATACTCCAGGTGCTGTTACATTTTGAAGACATCTTTTTACGCCAGTTTATACCTCTCATAAGTCTTAGACTCTTACAGAATAAGAAAGGGCTCATGCAGCTGCCTTGGACTGCTTTACTTGAGTGTCTTGGTACCTTTTATAAATTGATCTGTAGCAACCCATGAAAGATTATGACAAATTGCATTGACTGCTGTCCCTTCTTTTTTTGATTAATACCATCATCATAAATCTGTACATTTGAGGACAAAAAAGAGGATATTGAACATGATGGTGAATAAAAAAATATTAAATAAAATTTAAATTAAAATATTAATAAAATTTAATCAGACTGATACTTCAGTAATTTGAATAGAAAAATTAAACTGGTATGTACATTAAATTTGGAAATTTCCACTCCATATCTTCATTCATTTCACTGAGATGAAACAAATGTGAGTACATAGATTTAGCTAATAGTTAAAGAAGACAAGGACAGAAATACATTCAACCTCAGAAGAGGTCAGCAGGACTCTCTTTTTTTTTTTTTTTTTCTTTTTAATGCAACTGTCTCCTTTGGCTGGATGTCAGTAAAGGAAATATTTTCTTACCAGACATGAACTGCAGTATAGTCTCTGGCAGAGACATTCCTACAAAGACTGCATTACTCTTACACTGTATAAGGAATATTTAACGAAAAAGAACAGGTTTGTGAAATGACCAGAAGGTTTAAGAATTGATATCAAGACACATGAGAACATTCTGACTTCTCTTTAAACATGAAAAAATATTAAATAGTCTCTCTCTTTCTTGGTCATCTCTGATTTGTCACTCAATTTTCATCATACTCTGCAGCAGAAGGTCCCAGCCAGGCCAGTTGACCAACAGCCAATGTAGGCTCAATTCACCAAAAGCATGAAACTATCTCAGAGTATAACAGTAGGGTGCTAGCAATGCACACTGATTTCAGAGTCATGATTCTGTATGAAAAAAATCACTTCCATCACAGCATATACCAATATTCAACTTCACAAAACCAGCAGATAAGAATAGTGTCACCATTTGCTTTTATCCTGCTTCAAAAACACAGATATTATTTATTGTTTCCATATTTGGAAAATAAAACATCCCTTTTCTAACTCAGATTGACTCAAATGTGTTAGAATTAATAACTACAGTTATTATAGTTAAACACTACAATAACCCTTAATGTATATTCTCTAAAATAGATTGAAATGTTATTAATGGTTTTGGTAAGATAAACATTCTTCCCTACATAAGTTTCGAACAACTAGTGAAAACTAGAATGTGACAATAAGAAGCAAATCTGAGAAATCATCTTGAAAATAAAGATAAATGCAGATTTTCTAACTTATTCCCCTTCTCCAGATTTCATAGCAATCATTTTATAAATCATTGCAGAGTACTGCATGATGAAAGCAACAATGCTCCCTGTAATAATATCATATCCATCCAGAGTTTTTCCCTCTTTTCTGGAAGAACACTTATGCATGTGAGACTTATAAGAATGGTTGGAATAATCTACCTCATGGACAGGTGCTGGACAAGCAGCAACTGACCTGGAGCACTGACAGAACACCTCACTATTGGCTGGATGTTTCCACAGCAGAAAGCTTAGCTATAATGTCTGAATTTTACTCATCAGCTACTTTCTTTATTCATCCATTTCTCTTTTTCCTGCCAGTGTTTCCCTTTGAATGTAATGGAGCATTATGCACTGGCTGTTCAGAACCCAATATAAATCTTAATTGTATTCATTCAAACATTGGATGAAACAAGAATAGAGTCAATTTTAAATCCCTAATCAGTGGTAGCAATAGGTATAAAAATTTTCCAGTATTGGAAAATCTGACTGCCTAATACAAAGTCTTTCTTTCAAGGTATGGGATTCCTCTTTTCTGATTAATTTGTGCTTTTTTTTTTTTTTTTTTTCTTTTCTACTCCACAAGCTTATAATTACATTGCTTAGCAGCTTCTCCTAGTGTCTTGGAATGTAATTTCATGCTCTGTTCTATGTTGGAAAGCCCAGGTAGGTTTTTGGTTTTTTTGTTTTGGTTTTTATTTCTTTAACTCCCCCCAAAATAATTACTTAGAAAGCATTTTGGATTGCATATCATGCAAAATTATTTGTTTAATCAAATTTACATTTCATCTGCAAATTTGCAGCAGTTTTACATATCCCTTGCTTTTTAGTGAAGTGTTTCTGATAAAATCATCTTCAAAATCTTTTCCTAATACAGTACCTATGGGGAGAGTTCAAGACTGGTTCAAGACCACAGACTTTGTTTCTCAGGAAAGAGCACTTCATGAAAAGGTTTTGTGGCTCTTGAATTTCAGATTTAGCTCTAATTATAATATTTAATTGACTATGTGATGTTTGATAAAATTCAGTATCAAAGGGTTTGCGTCCCAATGCACACTCATACCAGTCTGGCTTGACCCACAGACAATGTTTATTTTACACCATTTGCAGATTCTGCTCCCTTGATCAACAACTAATTTTCCCAAACTTAGTTATTTCCAAGTCTTGATTCATGCTACTATTGTATTTGAGCCTCTATATACTTTTAACAATTGAACTCTAATCAGACATTTTTCACCAAAATGAATTCCAGCAGCTGGACCATAGATAGAATGCTGCAAGACTACAGTCAGCTCTATTCTTACAGTATATCTTTCTTGTAGAAATATGTTCAGTGCAATACCTTGCATTACTCTTAATTTGGGTGCAAAATTTAATAAACCAAAATTTAATACCATTTGGTTGAATATAGCATTGCTGAATCCACAGACCAGAAATACATGATGTTCACCCTAAGACAGCAATCAACAACTTATATATAATCAACAATATATACATAAGGAATAAATCTTCCAGAAATTCTAAAGTCACAGAACTGCTAGCATCTATACTTACAAATGGAAGGAGATATATAAATGTTACAATACTCCCAAAAGTAAAGGAATTTTATTTACTCTATAACTATCTTTAATAGTAACAAGTATAGTCAGTGGTGAGGAGGCAGTGAAGTAAAGAGAACCTACTGTCCACTCTTACATAAATATATATAGTGACTGTTGTTGTGTCTTTAAATTAAGAAAAAAAAAGTAGAAAGTATAAGGCTTCAATGCAAATCCAATATATAAAACAAAGAAGGTAAATCCATAGGTAATCAATAGGATTAAAGAATTCAAATTATAAACTATCTGCAGGAAAGCTTGGGTGTCAAAATAAAACTAGGAAAAAAATCTTCCTTGTATATATTGCTGCACTGCAATTAAACCATTACATTGAAACATAATGCTATTAGTGTAGTATAATGATCCTGAAAATTTGAAATTGCTACTGCATAATGCCTAACTACTTTGAAGTACTTTTCACCCATAGATATCTAAAAGACTCAAAAGCAAAACAGAAATAGTTTTTCAAAATAATGGGATAAAGGTATTCAATAGCTATTCTGAAACAGCACATTCTAAATAATGTTGCTTTTTAAATCTTTCAGACCTTTGAGTAATGTCAGCAAGCCTGAGGCCCTTGTCATTTCCCTGTCCCTACCGATTTCTCTCTTCCATTGTCTGAATGAATAGTCTATTCACGTAATTTCACATGGATGTGCCTTTTCCCAACATTCAACACGTGCAGGTTCAGAAGAGTTCCCAGTCAAGAAGACTGCTTTGCAGGCCCTTAATCTGGGCATCTTTTCTCTGTATTCATGTGGAATTTTGCATGAGTTTATAATTGGCACAATAACCACACTACAGCTGGAAGTAGATGAACAGCCCTACAGGTGCACAGCACATTGGCATATAAATGAAAGAGAAGACTACGGAATGAAAAGTAATACCTCAGTGAGTTGGGATTTTTTTGCAATTTTATAACTCTAAAATTATAAAATTACAATTATTTTACATGTTTTCATTGCAAAGAGGGAAAAAACCCCCAATGGCTTACCTGTGGAGATGAGGGATTGAAACAGACATTGATTACAGACGCTGTGTGTCTCCCCACTTTATGTAAAAAAGTGCTGGAACGCATTTCATATATGTAAGCCTAAAAAACAATGAGTGGATATTTTGTCTATCAAAAAAATAACCACATTCTAAGAAGCATTAAATTATAGTATAGGAACACTAACTACATAGCCTACAGAGAAGTTAGAACAGACAGCTAAACAGACATGAAAGTCATCAATATCTTAGAATGATTTCTATAATTTGGGATCATTTAGCAAATGCTAAATTAACTCAAACACAAAAAAAGTTTTTAGAAAGAATAATGCACTCTTTCCCCAATAAATAACTAAACATTAGGTGTACTTCAAGAAGCAGGTAAAAAAATACCTTTTTAAAATATATTTTAAATTATGTTATTTGAAATATAAATCCTTTCTTTTAAGTGGAATCTAATACCTCTCTAAATTAGATAACTCCAGTATTAAGTAATTTTTTTCAGTTTCTACACAGATCTTTGCCGTGTTTAAGTGAACAGCATAGGATTCAATAACAATTCAATAATAGTACAACTGCTGCAGGTATCATCAATGAGAAAAAGTATACTGCCTGCTGTTGTTTCTCAAAAGGAAAAGTGCTTTCCAAGGAGAAAATTAAAGTTTTTCTGGTACAGCCTCAAATAATGAAAAAGTGTTGATGCAAAACTGCATCAAGAAACTATCCCAAAATTCACGAAAGTCACGGGCATACTGATATTAGGAAAAGGGTAGTATTGTGATATTAAATCTGCATCATTTTACCAAAAAACTATAGTTTTGAAATAAATCCTGTAGTATAGATTTTCCACACATGAAACGCTTATGAGAGTCACATGCAGACATATGGGATTGTTTTAGACTACTCCTTACCTAGTAAAGTCATTATTTGTAGAATAGACTATGCATACACAAGACACATTACATATCGTCTTATTTGGTACATTATAAATAAGATTTGTATCTCAAAAGATAGAATAAATTGCAAAGTGTGCAAAATATAGTCAAAGATGATAATCCAAACTCTAAAGCTTCAGTAAAAAAATTAAAGATCCATTATCTTTACTAAATCTCTGCCATTAATGAACATGGAATTTAGAACACAACCTGGCATAAACTAAACCAAACTGTTTGGTCAGACTTTATTACAGCAGTATATTACTCTGTGACTGAAGTTTTTTGCTGCTAGTACCCTAAAGTAAGTTTAATCATTTAGACTCCAGGCAGCTGAACTTCCCCTAGCAGACAGCAAATACATACAAAGTACACACAAAAACTTGTGGACTCAACAGTCTTTCCTCCCAATTTATAAAAAAGATTCATGGACCAATGCCAGTTCCGAAAAACCTTTAATGCATCACTCAGGAAACAAATCTTATCATTCAACACCAAAGATTGTCTGGTCCTAACCAGCACTGAGGCAACATTGGATTGTTGTCAGTGTCAAATATTCCACTCACAGCCTTATTCACTGGGAGGCAAAAAAAGAAGCTAAATGTAAATCTACTTAATTGGACTCAGTTTATAAATCTCACATATCCTGGATGAAGACCCTGATATGGAGTTAAAACCATCTACTGGCATAAATGAAGACAGGAATGTTGGTAGCCAATTTTAAACTCTGGATCTTTTGTAGTATTACACACAGATACTGCTGTACTGAGAAAGTAGCTAAGTCTCCAGCAATGGGCTAAAATCATTGTCTCCTTCCTAAAAGGATACAGCAAATGCTTTTAATTACAAATCCTTCTTTAAAAAGTAAGACCTGGTCTAAAATATATCAGGAAATCTGTTATAATAATGAATAGTCTTTGGTAGTGGTAGAACAGCAGCGATTTTTATTTGCTTGTTTTAAAATATATGGCCATAACACAGGTACAGTGACTTCCAACACTTGGAACATGATTAGCTCACAAGAGAACAGAACAGTAAGTAGAGTCCAAACAAGATAAAAGTGATATAATAACACAAAGGGAAAGCATTCTAATGTATATGCACACAAGAAATTCTTTGCTCTAAAGGAAAGTACAAAACCATGTATTAGTATAATCAGGACAGCTCATGTTTTTTGCAATTACCACACATAATCTGAAGAAAAGATCCTTGTAAATACCTCCAGTTGTCTTATAGACATAAAAGAATGAAGAAGCACTATGGGTTATTTACTTCACATCATAAACAGGTTACAATATTGCCTAGTTATTGGGCTTAATCAGAGAAGGTTCAGACTTCCAACATATTAGTACCCTGCCCTTATTTTATCGTGTGTAACACCACATCCATCCATTCTCCTCCCTCCATAGAGGATTTCTATTCTTCATTCTGATGATACTACACTATGACTCAACTGGTACCAAAATTATGAGATGCTGACACTTATGTGATATCTCAGTACCTGTAATATTGTGCTCTCTTCTTCATACCAAGCTTTGTCACACTCTATATCACACAACCCTGTTGTCCAGACTTCCAACAGGTCTTCCTTCCATGAACAGAGTGCTAGAAATGACCTTTGTACTCCAGAAAGGATCAGGTGTAGAGACTGCAGTCAGGTTGCATTTCACCACCACAGTTCCAGAACAAACTACAGAAGTCATGCTCACATAATTAATTGGAACATGCAGGTCTCATGAAAATGAGAGATAAGATGCTGTAGAAGTCCACATTCCAGGGAAACTCCAGAAAGGAAAGGAGTACACTGAGTAAGAGGTGAGCACAAAGCATTACAAGATGCACCCCTCTTTCCAGAACAGGATACTCCTAAACATCTCACTAATGAAAGAGTATTTGTGAAAAGAGGGAGAAGTCATTCTTACCAAACAGCCCTCTGAAATCCCAAGGACCTCTTGCCAAAATGGTTCAATAGTATCAAAATAATTCAGTAATGTCATGACATTTTCAAGTGTTTGCATCATCAAATCAAATCCTATTCCTCACAGCTATTGAAAATATCTATCCCCTTTGGAACTGTGGGAATGACCAAAACAGGACAAATATGTAATGCTTTTTTAACACACTATGGAACTCTGTTAGAAATTAGAACTTAAAGAGAATAGAACTGTACTGTAGATAATAAAATCAAATTTCGTGTGTTTGGTAAATACAATAAATCATCTGGACTCTGCACAACTGACAGATGGTTCTAGTAAAATAGGTTGTCTTACTTCTCTTCAAGCCTACTCTCCTACCTTTTAATGCAAGGAGGAACAAAGAAGAGGTGAAGTCAATGACAGCAAGAATCAAGAGCACAAAATGCTCTGCTTCACAAAGAAACATGTTTCATCTTTTAACCAAGAAAACATATCACAGAGAGGCATGGTTAGTGAAGCTGAAATTTTTCCATCATAATCTAGTGACTTACACAACTTTGCCAGAATAACCCAATAAAAATTAATTTTCCATTCCAGGTCCTCAGTTTAATTTGGGAAGGACAATATTCATTTTTGGCTTAATCTTTCATCCCTGTTCCACTCTGTAAAATGAATGTGATTTCATTATTTTTTGAACAAAACTCCAGTTTGTTAAACCCAGGTATTCTGGTAATTTATGCCCTCTTCCACACAGTCTCTAAAACAACCATTTGGTCCATATCTTTCTTTCAAAAAATGCTGTGAAACAGTCATGCTGTTCATTATAGTCTAGCAAGTGTGTATTTGGTTCTGTAGTCACACTCCTCAGCCTAAAAAGCATTCAAACCCCTACCTCCCACCTTTCAAGAAACGATTCTTAGCCCTGAGCTAGAGGTTGTTGGGATGCAGCACTTTCCCAAACGGTCACATTGTGTAACCAGATTCAGTGGATCAGAGGAAAGCCAAGCAGCTACTGGTAGAAGCCCACCTGTAGCTAACCATTGGAGATATAGGAAAGACCAGATGTGGGAAAGTCTTTTCCTCAAAGACTATGCTCATTTTGAACAACTGCTAGGCAAAACTCACAGAAGATGGCTGGGAGCACAACCTGCCCATCACACATCCCTCTTACAATTCTACTCTAATGGAATTACTGATAAACATCTTTCTGATATACATTCCTAGCTCCATCAGTCTTAAATATTTAGGTATTATGGTTCAACTTCCAACAGAAAAACGGGTAGAGTTTCTAGATACATGCAAGAATACTTTATTACATTGTGGCAGCTATCATCTTTTCAATAACTGAAAAGTAATAGTAATTTTCTGAGTAATTTTGACAAGACAATAAAATCTGATTAAAAGAAAAACATCATCCTATAAAAGCATATAAAACCAGCTTCTGTTTAAGTAGCTCTAGCCACAGATATTTAAACTAGTCAGTGATAGTCTAAGTTCTGAAAATAAAAGCTAACTTGGTTAAAGATTAAAAGTGCATTTATTTCTAACTTCAAAAGTTTAAAAACAAAACAAAGCATAACCCCAAAGAGAATTGTATTTTAACAGAACTAACATTCATAGGAAGAGGAATAACTCCAGTATAAACATTCTTCTACTGTAGTCTGCAACCATTTTAGTTTTGCTCTATTTTCTGATGTCATCCAAATGGTTTTTCTATTCTATAGTCACTAGATTATTTTAGCATAGTCTTCTCTACAGAAAAAAAAGAACAGTAACTGAATTATAAATGATACCATAACACTAGCCACAGAAGAATAAAAAAAACTTGAAATATTAAATCAATGACAGAAGAAGAACAGATTTTCAGCAAACCAAATGTAATGAAAAAGAAAACAAAACAGTCTAGGAAGCACTCAGCAATACTCAAAATGCATATGTGCATATAATGTTTTAGACCTTCGCCAAAGTCAATCCTCTTTTTTTATATTAAGACAAATTTCGTCTAATAAAAATTCTGGTTCAGTAGATATTGGTATTTCCTTTCCATTTCTTGCTGAGGGTCAGCCAAAAGTAAAAATAATTTACCTGTACCAATAGCTTCCAAAGAAGTTTCCTGGACCCATAACCACATACTTACTTGTATTTCCTTTCACTTGACATTTGAAGAACATTTGGAGTAGTCAGTTTTCAGTAACCCAGTGTATTTAGCACCTTAGAAGTATACACAAGCTTCTGCCTTCCTCCCTATCCTTGTACCAAGAGACTGGGAAGAAGGGCAAATGCCTTCCTTGAGTGGAAGAATTTGCATCCAAATGGAAAATTACTTAATTCTTCTGCATTGGTAGACAGAGTGTGCTAGATAAATTGACGCTTTATCTGCAGATTTCCATTCTGCAAATTTTTCTCTCTTTTTTCTCACACTCTAACGTCAAAGGAGACCTGTTTCCATCTGTTCCCATTGCCCCCTAGTCCAACCCATGGCCATATATATTTGTGTCAAACTACTTGCACCCCTACAGACTTCTGGGATAGGAAAGAGGGGGGAAGTAAATCATAAACACTTGATGACAGAAGAATTCTCCTTGTTATCAGCTTTTGCAGGGATCAGAAAAGCAACAATAGTTTCAAGAAAACCCTTTGTTGCTGCTGGGGCTTTAAGCTGAAGCATGTATCTTACAAACAGATCACAGGAAAAGAACATAAATAACAAACCAACAAAAAAGACATTGATATCTAAGATACTAATTTGGCCTTACACAAATAGAGATGTTTTCTTCACTTGTTTTGCATGGATTGGCCAATGTCATCACTTTTCCTTGACTATTTTTCCTAATATTTAAAATGAGCTACAGAAGACAGAAATGTTAAAGTCCCTTAATAGAAAAATAAATGAATAATCTAAAATGCTTTTAATAAGGCATTATTGGCCATTTGCTTCCATCATTGCCATCAAACTTGAATGCATAATTCCGCAGTATATGATATAAGTGTTTGATTTGCACTCCATCACTCCCTATACATACTAGGGCACATATTCCACTGAACCATGTATTTTTCCTCAATTTCAAGCTAAAAAAACTCCTGAACTACTTACACTAAAGAAAAATAACAATTAACCTGAAGCAGACACTGAGCATGGAAAGTTTCAGCCCAAAATGTTCTTACTTATAAGCAACTGAAAACAGAATTATAGTGGAAAGTGTTAGACGACCTTAACTACAGGTATCAGTGCCAAATCCACACATAATAAAACAGATTTCACAAGTATCCTAAGCACTGATTAATGCTCTTCAGTCCCAAGATATCTTATACACTTACCACATGGTAGCATGGAAAGTCTAATCAAGCCTGGCACCAAAATATTGAGTACAGTACACCCTCTCAGAGTCCCTTTCCCTTTTAATGACACTTATGCAGGCTGTCTTTCTGGCAGTCACAGGAGACTTCCCACTACTGTAAGATCCCAGATTTCCTTTGACATAACTAAAAAAATGAGTGACAGCGAACATTATTAATGCCCTATATTATTAAAATAGTTAATATTATACATATCAGTCATCTTTCAAGATGCAAGGGGTATTTTTCAAATGTATCAGTCTTCTGGCAGTTATAGCTAACACATTTGAATTTTTCTTGCTAAAAAAAATTACATAAACCATAGCTGACTTCCCTCTCTAAGCCACCCTTCTATGAAGCTTCTAAATTTCAATTTTTGCCAATTAACTTTCTATTTAATTTGCTAATTTTAAGGCCTCATGTATGTGGTCATTTTTATTCATTTTCATATTGAATTTATGTAGCACTGTGCACCACTGAATTCAGGTTGCCTTAATTTTTATAATACATATAGCATTGTCAGAGTGCAATGTTGTAGAGTATAAGTTGAAGATTTTATTCTAAGAAAATTTATCTCACCTCTCACTATGAAGCAGCATGGTTGTATTGCACCCACTTTGGCTGTTTTCTGACTACTTCTAAGATTCTCTTCTGTATCAACAGTACTGATAATTGCATTTCCTGTTTCTGTGTTGGTGTCGACTATTTGACAGAAGTACTAAAAGATTTAGATGCTGCAAAAGACTTTTAACCAGATTTTTCTCCCAGATGTACCAATGATACTGTCAAGAATTGAGACCAAGAAGTACACATATAGAAAACACAAGTTCTGTGGATTTAAAACTATGTATGTCCACTTTTAGCACCTCACTGCTTTATGCACTCCAAAAATAACATTGGGTATTCACATCTGCATCAGCTTCTTGTTTTGTCTACAGTTGAACATTGGGGTATTTTTAAACAAAATTAGTTTTCTTTAGCTAAAAGGTTAATTTCTCACACTTCCCCCTATCTCTCAAAAATATTAGTAAAATTCAACATTAACACTGTAACAAATTACAGACTCATAAAATTCAGTTTGAAAAAAAAAAAAGTTGTTGTGTAGTAGTTAAATAACACCGTCAGAAAATCCTCCACCTCTCTCAGCTGGCAATCTGGTTTTGTGGTGGTCAGGTCTGAGGTGTAGAAGCCTAGATAAGCAATAACCTGAACTGACCAAAAAGCACACAACAACAATTAATGTGCTCATACTCACACAACTCCATGGTTCATAAAATAACCTACCAAGGCCAAGATTTTCAGTCATCTTCAAAGATGCCCAAAGACACAGTGAAGCAGCAGCATACCCAAAGTCATGACCGTATGGTTAAGAAAGCAGTATTTATCTGTTCACTTCTAGGATAATTGGCCTAACAGCCAGCCATGCTACCAAAGAATCCAAAAAACTTGGGTTCAAGACTCTTTGGAAAGGGGTAGATTTTCTCCATCAACAGCTGGCAGTGGCTGTTGCAGTCTCTGTCATTCATTCTCTGCTATGGATTTTGTTCTGCCAAGCAATGTCAGTCCCGCCTTTTCCACAGCAAACATTACTAATGCTGTTTTCTCCAGATGTTTCCCATTAAAGCCTATCTTAGTTAAACAGTATGGACACATAAGACAAAACCTGAGTAATATACAATTGGAATACCAATCTCACTGAAAACCAAAATATTTCAGATAGTTGCTACCACTGTTTCATATAATATATTCTGTTCTGCAAGGCCTCTGGTAGGAAGTGTCGACCAAGACAATAAATACAATACAATACCAATATCATACATTTCTAAAAGTAATTTTCTGGTAAAGGAACTATCCTCTGTTTTCTCCAAATAAATAATTAAAGCATACTTTATCATAGATCAAATATACCTAATTTAAACCTCAGTGATGCCTTCAAGATACACTCCCAAAAGATATGGAACAAAGCACTCTAGATGATTAACTGGTCCTGCCTCTTCCATTTACATACAGCTATATCAGAATATTTTTCCAGCTCCCTTATTTGTAGTCTTTTACCTAACATTATTAGTACCTAAAAGGTTCTAATGAAGTGGGCTCTTAAAGGGAGAAAAATCAACCACACAATTTTATTATTCACATTTGGAATTTCCTGGGGTGTTTTTTCTTTGGTATCTAAATTGTTTTATGCAATTTTTAACCTAATCAGATGCAATTTTAAAGCTTATCACACCGCAGATAAACAAGGATGGAAGTATTGAATATAAGTAAGACCAGAGCAGTTGATCACAATAGTAAAAAACTGAGACAGGCCTCATCTAAACTCTTCTTTTAAAAACAAGAGGAGAGAAGAAAGATAATATTGCTAATCTCCATTTTATAAATCACAACTAAGCCACAGAAAGACTAATGTGACTAATAATATTTTTATGGGGGGGTGAGAAAGACAATCTTCTTGGCAATGATTATATCGGAAGTAGTGCAGTGCAAAAGAAGTAGATATACAAAACAAAAGAGTGCTGGGAGCCCAACCTCCAAATGTATTTTTCTGGTAGTAAAACATTACAATATATTGCTCAGAAACACTGATATTTTTGAATATCAGCCTCTGTACCTACTTAAAACTAAGATGTCAACTATAAACAAATTTTGCAGCTTCAGCTATGCCTGATGCAGAATCTTGTATTTGAAAATAACTCAGTCTACAAACAATCATTCAGCCACCCCTCACAGGTTTGCAAAACTCTTTGGATATGCCCCTGGACCAGCAGAACTTTCCAGAACCACTTTCCAGCATCACTTACATAACTTACTCTAAAGCCAATTTTGCATGAAGGTTAATATTCAGGGACTCACAAGTGGTTATTAGACTGGTGTTATGTTTAAGAATCAAATTGCTTTATCCTGTCTCCTGCTACTCCTTTCAATGATGCTGCCCTCTGGGGTACAGCCTCGAGTTTTGGTGCTTTTATAGTTGGAAGGCATAAGTTTAATCAGAATGGATTCAGAATGTGTATCAAAGACAGTTTTGTAAGCAAAATCCTAGACTTTGTTGAAAAATATAGAAAAAATAGAAGAGAATGTCATATATTACCCATGTATTATTTTCGTTATTCATGCAGCAACCTGCTATGCTGGAAAACTTCTGGGTTTGTGATACGGGTCAATCTGTGTAAGCTATGAACACAGGCTTTGAGATTTGGCATGGACAGAGAGTTTTATGTTAGAAAATTCAATTTCAGCACTAGGGTCAAAATGCGGCTCTTTAGAGTCTACAGTTCAAAGAGAGCTAGCAGCAATGAGTCTGAAAGCAATTAAAGAAACAAATATTTATTTCTTCATTCCCTACTTCATTCTGGAAACTTGGAATTTATTCAGAGAGCCCTAAGGTCTTCAAAGACAAATATTAAGTGCCTAATTAAGACACAGAGTGAAACAGCTAACTAGAACTACATGGCACAGAAAGAAAATTAGTTCTTTTTATTATCAAAAGTAGCATTTTACACTGTCCAGACATTTCGTGCCTTTTTACACTAAGATTGTTTTAGTCAACAAATTTTCAGGTAAATATTTTTATAGAGAGTCCAGCAAAATGGAAAGCTAAACCAAATTAGGGTATATTTGCCCAACATCCTTAAATAATAGCCAGAAACCTTAGATGTAAAACAGTTAGAAATTACAATATTATGTGCACTCAGTTAAGGAAAACCCAACTAAATTCACTTGTAACCTTAGGTTATTCAGGATGCCGAGAAGATTTGATATGAGAAGTGTTAACAGTCTATATTTTCCAGTCACAATTCATTATAGAAATACAATCACAGGATATTGGTTATCTGCTTGATCAGACTGTCAGGTCCTACACAGGTCTTGGTAAAGATTCTCTTAAGGAAGATGGAGTAGTTAGTTAGGCAAATATTTTTAACCCCAGTGTACAGTATCTACAAATCTCACACTAACACACACCAGAGCAGTTCAAATAAAACCACGTGGCTATTTCAGCCACATAGAAGCTACATCAAGCTCTTATATAAAACAGGTCATACACCCTCGAAGTAGAAAAAAAGGCAGACAGAATTTTCATTTCTTTTTTGACAATAACATATTTTGGTTTGCTGTTTCTATGTCCTGTAGAAATGTGATTTTGCTATTAATCAGGTTAGACAACATATGCCTCTCTGTCAAATACTTCAGATGTTGTGAAATACATAAGGCAGTTTAAGGTCAATGTCTCTCAATTATATTCCAATTATGCCTCTTTTGGCTTTTAAATTAACCACATTTGTTAACCACAGGGTGCAAAAATTGCACTTGATAAAGTAAACTCCAAGATGACTGAAGATGCAATTGCTTCTCAGTGGAAAGTTACATTCCACTATTTCCAGAATGCTCTTTTTGAAGATAACTCTTTGTATCCGCACTACTGATTTTTTATGCAGCTTATTTCAATAGACATTCATTCATATAATCTTCAGAAATATGTGACTTCTCGATACTATTAAAACTGTCCCAGTTGCACATTAAGTCATCTGTCAGGATGTTATTATTTGAAAAATATAAATAGACTATTCAGTGCCACGTTCAATTTTCTGTTTCAAAAGGAACCACAAAAGTATATCCAGGCTCAACACTTCAAAGGGAAGCCTCCTAAAAAACGCCCCAAAACTGCATTTTGTCCCAACAGTACAGCATGAGCAAGAGTCCAAAACTTGACTCAATCTTCCTAAGGGGACAAGAAGAACAATCAAAGTTCTCTACAGACAAACGACGCAAATTATGCAAAATTCCCACCCAGGAGCCACACTGAAATGTATTGACTGGCTCTGTGCCCACCAGGGACCCCACGCCAACTGGAGCAGGATGCATGCCAGCTATTCAGCTTCCTTTGATGACCCACCATGTGCCAAGAATTTGGAGTAAGGGCAAAATCATGCTTTCTTTTCTTGTATCAGCCCTAATTTCAAACAAATACTTTAATGCAAAAGAGAAGACAAAAAGCTCATGTGACTGCTCTTATTTTTATACAATTCAAAAGAAACTTAAAAATACAAAGATATTATTATATCAAAATACAAATATCATAATATAAATAAGTATAAAATATATAATATATATAAAATAAATATATTATTATATCATATATATTAGGACCTGAGATTAATATTAGATGCATTTTTTCCCAAAGAAAAAAGTCCTTCTTTTGTATTGCAAGTTACATTTTGAAATGCTATTTACCAGAAACTTGAAAAATATGTTTTATAATGAAAATGTCAAGAATACAATACCTATTGCCAAACATCCAGCAATCTGCCAATAAAATCTCTAGCCTTCACACATTAGAGCCAGTATTTCAAAACCAGCCAGAAGAGTAAATTCCTCTTGTTCTGAAGCTGAAGTTGACTAGAAACTGTGTCACGTTCTGATGATTAACCTAGAAATACCTAAAATAAATTTAAACAGCATTCCTACCCAATTATTTTGAGAGGATGTGTTTGCAATGAAGCTGACCCCAGTCCAGACCTCAGCTTCAAAGGCCTATAGAACAAGTTAGCAACATCCGCCTCTTCACAAACAGCAAGACAAACATTCTGCCAACATTGCAGGCATTACTGAATTAAAAGTAGATGCAAACTCAAAAAAGGTAGCAATACATGTTTATTCAAGATTCATTTCTAAATAATTTAAATATGATAGACATTGATTCAGAAGAGAACCTCTCTGGGGAGAAAATATATACACAAAGGGTCCAGAAAGTTCTAGTTCCAGTTTAATGACTTCTTTTTTATTTCGCTGATTGGTTCGTAAGAAATCCATACTAAAATATTCATCACCCTGCATTTCGGAGCTTAAGTAAATTAATTTGTATTTGCTACAGAGTTTCTAGTGGTCAGATATATATACAACACATAAAGTTGTGCTACAGGGAAAACCATTCTCCTCATCTTTGATGGCACATCACAGTTCAGAGTCAAATATAGAAATCTACAGAACCAGTATTTTAACTTTGAGCGCTAAGATTTAGCTGCTCTGGGATTTTTCAGGCAAAAAAGTTATGAATCATATGTAACTGCTACATGTGAACAAACTACATAAAAGTATCATAGTAATGCACATTAAAATGAGTCCTAGAATCCTCTAAAAAGACTCCTTTAGGAGGAACATGAACAAAAACTACTTACGTATTTGTCATCTGATCCACTGGCTATAAAGCGTCCACAGGGAGACACTGCAATTCCACATGGATAGCAGCGGCTACTGTGCCCTTCAAAACGACGTTCACACCTACAGAGAAGGTTCAGTGTTATTAACACCAACTAAAAATTACCTCTTTTACTGACATTTTCATTAAATACTCCTGGTCTCATGTTTTTCTTAGTCTACAAATTCATTAAGGCAAATTCACAAATTAAGTTTCAAATATATCGGCAGCAGGATTTTTTTAAAACTAAAAGACTTTAAAGAACACTAATGACTAAAATTAAAAAATAAAATGACAAAACTGCCCCAGGACAATGACCAACCCCTTGCCTTGGGCTTTTTTTAGTTAACAGAGATAGAAACATCAGTAATAATTAGAAATGAGGAGCGGTGATGCCTGTCAGTTAGCTAAGAGGAAGGTGTTGGGAAAGACTGCTCCATGAAGATCTATTAATTTCCCTCAAGTTACTTACATCAAATGAAGATGCAGTATGAGGAATTATAACATAAATAATTATTGCTTGCTTTGTTCACACCCAAATCTGACTAGTTAACTTTTGTTGCCTATTTACATTTATACTCCATACATTAATTTGTTGTGTATGTTAAGTCAAGAAAGATAACATCCAAATGACATTCCAAAGTGAAAAATCTCTCCTCTCTCTCCCTTTCTCTCTGTTCTATAGTTGTCAATAACTTCTTACCTATCTGTGTTAAAACAATCTAAAGGAAGGAATGAATTTAAAATTAATGCAAGGAATTAATGTCCTACTTTCCATGTTAATATTGCAAGAAGCATTGTAGAGTAAGTTTTAAAGAGCTGAGCACACGTGGGCCATTTAAAAATAATAATGTTTTTAATGAGATGAAGATTAATATCCACCTTAAAAAGCACCACATGATTGTAAAGAACCATGATAGTTTTGCAGTCACCACAAAACTGATGTTAAAAAATATGCTATTTAGAGTTTCCTCAATATTAAAAGACATTTTGAGAAAAGTTTCAGCACCACTCAGAGCTGTCATTTACATATGTATACCTCATTTCAGAAGTTTATTTTTATACCTTTGAGGTATTATTTAAAAACAGACTTAAACTAACCTATATTCTTCTTTTTTCTTTATTATGAATGCTGTCAACCAACCCTTCTTAGAAAACAAATTCACATACTTCACCATAACGCAGATGTCAAATATTGTCCTTTTTTTTTTTTAATGTATGCTTGGTCCAGGAACAAATTTGAAATAGTAAAATCTCCTGCCAACTCCTGTGATATACACTTTTTCCTGGCTAGTGAAATCACAGAAGCTATGTAAATTCAATCGACTGAACCTATGTGCAGAAAGCTCTAAATTTTTATACCATACTGTTCTGCTGTAGACACGCATGTATGTGTAAGGATGCACTAAATGCCAAGTTGCTTTCACTCACCCAGGTGAAACAGATGTACTTAAACAAAAACATTACTTTGTGACTGATCTAATTGCATCACTTATTCAAGTATAAAAGAGACACTTTTGAATGCATGAAAATACATCATTTTATAGAGTCTAACTGAACTTTACTGTATGTAACAAAACTACTGATATTAATAGATATTTTGAGCATACAGTAACCAGACACTTCACCTCAGACAAGTTCTATCCTAAAACTGCTAAAATAACCCAACTGAATACAACACTACAGTTCAAGAGAAGCAACTTATGAAGACAGCCAATTACTATGATGTAAAAACATTTTTCAACTTCAGTTTTTTTACATGAACATTCACAGACTTTCAGTAGCCAATGGCCACATTTGGTCTATTGAATAACCTGCCTCTGTTAAAGCTCCCTACTGACAGCCAAGGAGAATACTAGCTACCTCAGTCTCCTCAGCATTTTTCTCCTCAGACAGGCTGCCACATAACATTATTCATTGGGTAGAGTAAAATTCTCTTACAACTTAGCCTCAAGTTCCAGTTACACTGTTTGTGAATTTCAGGGAGATTTTTTTTTTTTTAGTGCCTTTACATAGAGAATTGGAGGAAAAAATTATTTTAATCCTATACTTGTAAGATACATCAGCATCATGTGAAATAAATTTCTTTATGAGAAAAAAACAAAATTCATATCCACTGTCTTTCCTGAAGGTGTCTTCAGGTTCACCGTTCTTCCTTAAGTAGAGCATTGGACATCAAGACTTCTAAATGTTTAAGACATTGTCAGGGCTTGTAAAAGACAATTTCCTCAATGGGGTATTCTTCACAGGAGAGCCTCCTAATAAAGCACTGCAAAAACTTTCTTCCAAAAGAATCTCCTCTGTATTGTGACCAGTAACTCAAATATTTCACCTATAAATACATACAGAAGAACTAACAGGATTCCAAGGATTTCACTGGTCTTTTCTCTGCTATGGCACAGCAGCATAAAGCACTGTCTCAGTCATAGGAAAGTGTCCTTTTCCCTTGTGCCAGTGCAGCCACAGTAACAACCAATACCCTGGACTCTATTTTCTTAATAGTTTTCTTGTTCAACTTTTCCATTATATCAGGATATATGTTCTATTACAAGTTCAGCTACTTCTCCAACCTCTTAAAATCGTACTTTTAAAAGACATTTTAAAATAAAATCAAATTAAAATTTACATAGAATTAAGTAGAAATTTTGTTACTCAATCTTTCAACTCCAGATATCTACAGGTAACACAGCAATGAATAAAAGTGCGGGGAAAAAAATCATGGAATTATTAGATAGATACTATGTCTATGACTTTAGCTTATTTTAGGGATTGTCTT
Source organism: Turdus rufiventris (assembly GCA_013186435.1). Classification (NCBI taxonomy): domain Eukaryota; kingdom Metazoa; phylum Chordata; class Aves; order Passeriformes; family Turdidae; genus Turdus; species Turdus rufiventris. The sequence goes on from PYHW01010457.1 coordinate 1,063,115, forward strand.
CTTTCAGACTTTTTTTTTCATTCTATTTTTTTTTTTAAGTAGCACCAGGTGCTGATCCAAATTATTTTGGATATTGCAGGCTTTACGTGGCCAGCTGGCATGATCTCCAGCCTCCTAAGAATGCTTTTCTGGTCAGAGCTTTTCAGAGTTACCATGACAAACATCTGGTAATTGCATGGGACAGCAAACAGCCAAGTTTTCCCTATGTTCTCCATTGTACATCTTTTAGTCTACATTCCAAAATATGTATTGTTTTATGTTGCAAAAAAAACTTGAATAATATTAGGAAAAAATATACTATTTTTTTTCTATCTTTGGAACAGAAAAATACTGGAATGTGTGTCTCTTTATACATAAGAGAATACTCTCACAAAGAAGTCTATTTCATTCTGCTTGATGCATTAAAAAAATTTCAAACGAAAGTATGGTTTGTTTTGGGTTTTTTAACAACTTTCATTTGTATTCTGTTACTTTTTGCCAGTGCTCTGGTATTTCTTCACAGACTCTTCAGTACCAGCAGATCTACTGAGGCTCTGTAAAATGTGAGTACAACTTGACAGTAGTGGTAGCTACCTTAGATGTACTATACACATGGGTTTCGTTTCGTTGAAACACCAAATCCTTCAGATAGGAGCTCCCAATATTTTCACCATAGAGAAACATTTTCATATTTTCATCCATCAGGGAGCACATCCCTGTGTTCCCCATCCTCCATACTCTCATGCACCTCCAGTCCCAAACTTGGAGGAACTCCAGACACTCTTTTATCCCTCCGAATATGGATAACTAGACTCAAAAGCTCCAAGGGAGGAAAAAAAAAAAAAAAAAAAA
>PYHW01010457.1:1063995-1123740 GCA_013186435.1 Turdus rufiventris
AAAAAAAAAAAAAAAAAAAAAAAAAAAAAAAAAAAACACCAAGGAGAAAAATGGCTAAGATGACTAACCATGGGATCCTCATGTTCACAAGAAACCAAGAAGTAATCAAATTCTGAGTAGATGTACATTTGTATCTTGCTTAGGATGATGTCTAGCAGTTAGTTCACAGTGAAAATGCAAACTGAAAAGTATCTCAAAATTCAAACTATATGTCTGACCCTAAGGTCTCAAAGGGCAATTGTCAGAAAATATGTGAGATGAGTCCCCTGTGGCTGCAGGAATTCTGCTAAAATATGTTGCCAAAGGAGTTTATGATCTAGTTGCATAGCATCATAACACTATTTGGAGATTTTGCCTGAATGTCTAATACTGTCTTCATACAATTGGCAAATTCTTTCAGAGGCTGACAGAAGGTGAAATTGATTTTCTCTGGGATCACACATCAAAGCATTATCATGTAGCTGAGTACTATGCTGAAGCAATTCAGTATATGCAAGTAGTTCAATATTCCTCAAGTTTTTGCTGTGGTCTGATAAGCACCCCCTGCCTTTTTTGTATCTTTCAGGGGATGAAAAATTGCTACTTTGGCAGCAAAGAGCATAGTTCAACAGCTGAACTTCCACTTTTCAGCTGGTCAGTGTGAGTCAGAGGCAGGCAGCTCCTGTCACCATAGGTGTTAGTGTGTTGGGTATTGGGATCTCTTCCTTGTCCCTGCTATTCTTGTTACCTGCAACAGTAATCTCACACCTACCACATCTATCCTCCTCACACTACCATAGTAGCATCCCAAACTTCCAAATTGGGCTGTACTAACTCTTCAATTTCTGGGTGGGTAATAAGCACAGCACATCTGACAGCATGTCCCTTTCCTGTCTTCTAAATTAATTTTCTATTTCAGCTGTTAGTGTATTTCGTGCTCTCTTAGTCGGTATCACATCAGTTCCTCCAGCACTTTTCCCATGCCCTACCTTTTCTGTGGCAAGTAAAGAAAAAATGCTATTTCACAGAATCAAAGTGACATCATGGTTGAGGTTGTTAAGCAGCTCTGGAGTGTCAAGGCTTACCTTTTTTTTCAGGGTCAGGATTAAATGAGCAAGACTGTATTTTTTGCTTAGACTCCGATGTTTATTAGTTCTTATTTATATTACAGTCACACAAACCATGAGTTTTACAGTACTTCAAGTTAGTTAAAAATGGAGCCCTATCTCTCTCTTTACAAGGCCTTTTAACAGTAAACTGCCCAAACATTAAATGCTACCTGAATTATTTTACTTTTAATCCAATAACCAATCCCTGTGGTCCACAATGCAGACTTTTCTACTTTATCCCACAATATTACCCAAACCCATGAAGAAGAAGATGAAGAAGGATTAGCCTCCGCCCTAAAACCTCCATTTTGCTTTATATATATATCACCATATTTTAAAACTTTAAACTCTTAAGTTTTCCACCATGTGATATTACACACTTCTATTCAATCTACACACCTCTAATCTTAGTTCTATCATTCAATTTTGGAACCCTTCTCCACAACCTCAAATCAAAAGCAGTGGTCTCCTGGGGGTCAGTGCCTGTCAGCACAGATAATCTAAAATTCTCAATGACCAGGGTTCCAACACTGGAGGTCATCTTAGCCAACCTCACTGCTCACACAGACCCAGTGTGGCCTTCACCAATGCTAAACAGAGGGGAGGCATCACCTCCCACAACCTGCTGGCAACACTCTTCCTGATACAGCCATCATAAGTTTTCTTGTACCTCAAGGGCACATTTCTGGCTCATGTTCATCTTAGTGTCCTTTTCTGCAAAGCTGTTTTCCACCTAGTTGCCCTCCTCAACATATATATTGGTGCCTGGGGGGTTGCATTTGGTGCCAAGAGGACTTTGCACTTTCCCTTGCTGAACCTCATAAGGCTTCTGTCAGCTCGTTTCTACAGACTTCTACAGCCTGAAGCGAGGAGCACAGAATGCATCGATGGGATTCCGAGGCTGGTCAGGGCAATTAAGGCCCAGTGGTGCAGTGAGGGTCCTCACAATGCAGGCTGTAACTTGAGTAACCATGCATCTGAAAATCTGAGGTCAAGCCAGGTCACGCAATTGCTGACACAAAGAAGGCTGAAGTTTTATTGCATTGCATCTTTAGCCATAATTTACTGATGAGAAAGGAAGGTCCACATAAGTGCCTAAAAGCTTTACAGGGGATCTGAAATCTGCCTTGGGGAAGAAAATTTTACACTACTTCACATTCTAGAACCTCTCTTGAGGATATGGACTCCTTGGAATGAGCCATGCAAGAAAAACTGCAGAAAACCGGATAAACAATTTTTCTCATTATCAGTCAGACATGAAGATATCTGTATTCATGTCTTTCTAGCCAATGTGGGCTGGTGCTACTAAGTATTTAGTCAATATTCTAAATACATGTAACAAAGTGAAGAATCCAACACTATGAATTTATAGTTTCTGTCTGACAGAATGAATGAAAGAAATTTCCTTTCTTCTGGACATTTAAAGCACAGAATTATCTGATCTACAAGAGGGAGAAAGTGAGAAGTTGAAAGGATTCAGATTGGTAAAGCAGAATTAAAAACTGTCATATGAAATTAAAATGATATATGAATATACTAAAGCACCTGATATTTAGTCTAGGCTGATACTGTTGTTATGAGTTTACTTTGTAAGGGAATTGAATGTTCATTAATTCCTAAGTTTCTATATTGGTTCTATGAATTGGTTTTATGGCACTGGGATGCCAAAGCACATCTCACCACCCTATGCGTTCATGAGCATAGCCACTAAGGACAGGCAGGACTGGCAGACAAGGAAGCTTAGTGTATTGGAATTTTCTGATATATCTGGCCTCTGTGGTCTAAAGGACTCAGCAATTTGTGTCATTCCAATCCAGACTTTTCTGAGATATTAAATTTAATTGGTGGAGACAACAGGTACAGCTGAGTATAAATCAATGCTAGATTCCTGACTTCAGAAAGAGTAGCAATGTCTCCAAAATACATTCTATACACACAGCAATATGAGAAAGAAGGGTAAAGTTTCTTGTGTCTTACAGACAAATGAGTCTATAAGGTTTCATCACAAAGAACACTTCAACTCCTTCAAAAATGTAAGAATGTATTAACTTTCTGTACCTCCTGATCATTAAAGGTTTCTTTGGGAATCCTGAACCTGCTGACTATAATGTTCTTCTCATCCAGGTTTCCACAGCATGTCAGCCTAATTCTTGTGTTCACTGCTTTCCCCTTGGACACAAGAGAAAGTAATTTGACTTGTTCTCCATGTAGTCATTCTTTTAGACAATACAGACTTAAATTGCTCTAAAAAATGTCTTGGAAGTTGGTCAAAGGTCATTATCTTACTCTAAAGCATGTCTTCATAAGGTCTCATAGTTCATTATCCTAATCTGGAAGAAGAGTAGCCATAGTTTTCTTCTTCCAAGAAAAACTATTTTCCTTGCTTCTTTATTTCTAAGTCTGTTTTGTAGATCATCTGGACCTTTTCTTAGCTTTAGTTATAAATTAGGAGAATGCAGGAGAAGTATAAAAATATCCAAAATCTTCAGATGAAACTTTACAAATCCATGCATTTCAAAGCAAATGGAGCAGGAGTCTGAGTAAATCCAAGAGCCACTAGCAGTGTCCAAGATTCTCTCATTTATTGGCAAGATGACCTGGCTGTGTGAGGTTGGCTGACAGCATCAGAAAGTTAAAATGTCTTCTCTTGTACCACCTTCAGAGGAACCAATGAGACTTTCTGGCACTCTCTGAAGGAATCTTGGAATGCCTCCAGATCATCAATAGTGAAAGAGACAGACACATTCACAGATTTATCCAGAAAAGATGATGAAAATTGAAGTTGCAAAATAATTTCTCCAAATTCAAGAACATAAGAAAAGTTAAATGAATTTTCACTGGGAAAAAAATGCAGTTTGATAACACAGGTTGGATAGCTAAATTCATGTAGAAATCAGAGCAAAAATATCAATATATTCAAAACTTCTAAACTTGTAGGCCAGATTAACCTGTTTGAAGATTTAATCTACACAGATCAAAAAAGAATATGAGCATCCTGCTATGATTCCTCAGTCAATTGTGAGAAAAGGAATGCATGTCATATGAAAAGGAACCATCATCAAAGAAACTGAATTAAAAAAACCCTTAGGAGTCCAAGGAAATTGTGCAGTTATTCTGCAAATTATTTCCTATGCTTTCAACAGCAGCTTTGAAGAGCACTGAGCTGGAGGGATTTTTTTCCCTCATTTAATCAAAATTTTGCACTTCATGGAATTTCTAAATAAAGTAACAATGGATAGATTCTCAAGGGTAACAAACAGATTAAAGAAAAGCAAAACAATTTCCACTGTGGACATCTAGAAAAAATATTTAGAACAAAATCAACAAACAATAAAGTGGAGATACTGCAGTTAGTGTTACTATCTACAACACTGCAAACAGTATAAATGAGAAGGTGGACTTACCTTTGCTACATTTCAAGAACACTGGACAAAGATTTCACTAAACAAACCCTATTCTGGCAAACCCAAAGCAGAAACAAAGACAGGTCATTCCAGAGGGATTGGAAACAGTTGTTGATGCATCAACTTTACAAATCAACAACTTTAAGAGATTAAAGGTACTGGCCTACCATAAGGTTGTTTAGGAACTAATCTCTCCTGCAAGTACTCAACAGGGCAAGGGATGGACTGGATTTGATTGGACAAAACTTATGAACAAAAGATATAAGCAAAAGCGTTCAGTCTGTGTAACTATAGTAGACCTAACACTTCAGCAGAGACTTGTTCCAACTTCAAGCAGAGCTTTCCAAACTTAGACATTTTAAACTTATTTATGTGAAAAACACCTGGTGAACACATAGGAAAAATTGAACAGTTTTACTCCTTTTGAGAACCCAGGAACAGATTTTAAAATATAGAAGACTCAGTCTCTGGTCTGAGCAATGGCAGAAAATTTCATTTTAAAAAATGTGATTTTTTTTTCTTGAAAATTGCTAGCAAATGAAAAACAATTAATTATTTTTTCTATTTCTTCTCCACATGAGTTAATACTACTGATCACTGTGCAATGTGTAACAAACACACACATATACATAGTACCTCACAAGTACTCTTAAAGTATCTGTCATTAAGGACTTGAACTACTTTTTTGAAGCTTGGCTAATAGAACACAGTGGACATTAGAATACACTGACCTAGCCAAATTAAATATACAGTAAGAACATATATAAATTAGTTCCTCCGTCTCAAGACACATTCATTTAATTGATTGCCCAGATTTTATGCTTTAACTATTTTACCATTCATGGACTTTACTTATATTAGTATTTAGAAACAAAGAGACAGATAAGTGATCTGCGAAAACCTTTCTACTTTTTCATTACTCTTCAGCAACACAGTTTGAGCAGCTTATTAGAAAAACATAAGAAGGTAACAAAGTCCAACCCCAGCAGTCTCTAGTTTCATTACTTTCTGGCATTGAGTGAGGGTAATACAGCAAGGATTTTGGAAAGAACACATATGCCCCCTATAGATTTAATGTATTCTTACCACAGAAAGATGGAAATAAATGAAAGGCTCATTAAGCATTGCTCAAAAAGAAAATTCAGTGCTAGAAAAATTATATGACCTCTTTCCACAGATGTGTTTACATACACAGAAAGCAAATCGGAAATTATTCTTTGAAGCTCAAATATTCTCCTGCCCAAACCCCTTTTCTTTTAAACATAATTATTTTGGCCTGCACAACAGAGTTTGCCCCAGGTATTACTTTTCCTAAGCAATGTTCCCTCCTTGATGTTTTATTCCTCTGTCCTGAGGCTTTCCCAACACTGAAAGTTGTTTAGGCACAGTGTAGCATTTAATTCTGAGTTCATGGTAATATATCATGCAAACTTATAGCACTACATACATGGTTTATAAAAATGCTGTAGCAATTGGCTTGTATTTTTTAAAAGACAGATCATAGAATTTTCTTCAAACAGTAACAGCATGCTGTTTTGGAAATACCATTAGCATTCAGTTCAGTGCACAATTATATATATACTATTGGACCTACAAAGGTGGGTAAACATAGGCGATAAATATTTAATGGCCTCCACATAACTAACTATGATTGAGGGATGAGCACTTACTTGGGTCTCTAAAAACTAGTAAACTTCAATTAGCCTGTAGTTCAGATTCTACATCTAAATTTCTACTGGTTTATGAGAGCAAATATGATAATTCTGAATAAATATAAAGCATGGCTTTTTATTCCAAGGTACCTAATTAATTCTTACCTCAGTGTTCTTAAATCCCACAGTTTGATGCCGTCGCCTGAAGCTGTGGTCAAGAAAAGGTTGTAAGCTTCAAGCTGCTGAGTGCTGAAGGACGATCCCTGTAAAACAATAAATCGGTTTCAGGTAACTATTCTCATGGCATTAATTATTTATAGAATCATAGAATGTCTTGAGATGGAAGAGATCCATAGGAATCATCAAGTCCAACTCTCTGTTCTTTGCACAATTTATGCCATATGATTTAGAGAATTGTCCAGATGCATCTTGAGCTCTGACAAGAATTGGTGCTGGAACCACTTCCCTGAAGAATCTGGTCCAGTGACCAACCACCCTCTCAGTGGAGAATTTAGTCCATCTAAGAAATAAACTGCAAATATTTGTTGGCTTATGTGAAAAAAAACCTTGTCTGCACACACACAAAGGAGCAAAAAGGAAAATGTGTATGTGGAGGATGTCCCATAACCCAGTCAGATAAATGGAGCACAGCCTTGACTCCTCTCAGTGCTGTCCCAGGACAGCCACGAGCCTTTTGATCCAGGCATGACACCCACCAGGATGGTCAGTGAGACAGGTTTTCTGGGGCCTCTCACAGACTGATGGGGATTACTAACATCAGGGTATGGGATAGATCATGTGAAGCAGAGGAAGATCTTTTTGTGATTGCATAAGACATTATAGGATGTTCAGAGAAGAAAACAAGGGCAGTGAAAGGAAGGGAGCAAAGGTTAGTTCTACAATTAATTATAAGACATAGTTAGCCCTTGGCTAAGTGTCCAATTTCCACTGACTTTGGTAGCAATTGCATTTATTCACCACAAGACTAATTTTGGCTTCGTATTCTTAAATAATTAAATCCAGTTTAAAACCTCTGATATTTTAACATCCACATTGGCAAATTCCAGCCTTTTTGCTGTATAAAAACTTCTTTCTCCAGGGAACCAAATCGAAACAGTCAAAACTCTTTCTCTCCTTTCCTTACCATTCACTTTCTTGATTTGGCTGAATACATCACAGAAACCTCAAGGTAATTTCCTGCTATCAGTATTTGACTGCCAGGAATCTTCTATTCATTATGAAAGCTAGTGCATAGCTTGCTCTAAGAAATGAATTAAAATGTACTGTGTACCACATTTCCCAACAAAGTCTACACATTATCACATTAACTCTGTCTAACCATAAAGAAAAGAGTCGTGAAAAAGACAAAGACAGTAGTAGTCCAAAGGACAGTATTCATTAGAAGTTACAGAGCACACTTTTTGTGCTTTTCAAATATTTTCTTCCATCCCTTGCTTTAGTCAGCACTGGTCACAGAGTCCAAAATAAACATTTCTACAGACACAAAGACATTACTTTGTGCATTACTCCTTTACTATAGAACACACAGAATACAGTAAAAAACTAAAGATAAGAAGTACCATCCATTTGTTTCTTCTTTGCCCTGAAATTTTATCAGGAATTTATTTTATTAATACATATTCTTGTATCTTCAAACTACATTAGCTAATCAATATTGATATAGAAGACAAGAAAATATATACTAGTTGGGATAATATGCAAGCTGAGTTTTATTTATCGGGTTTTTTTTTTTATAGTTCATAAATTTATAATAATCTATTATTTATGAGAATCTAGAGTAGTATGTTCCCACACACTCTTGAAAATATCCTTTCATTCTCATAGAAAAATCCCTTTCTTCTTCCCTGTCAGCCTCCTCATCCACCACGGTAATCCCATCTCGGCTTCTCTCTAGATTAACTACATTGCAATCTTCACATAAAATTTGGCCTCAAGGAGGATTTGGTTCTACAGAATCCCTCTTTCCTTCACTAATTCCATATGAGCAGCACTTATGTCATCCAAGGAGTGCAGCCTGCTTATGCTAAAGGATTCGTTCAACAGACATATCAGAAAGCACTCGATATTCTCTGGTGATCTTAGACTTTGGCTAACATGGAACTTTGGTTAGGAAAAAGTTAACTGTCTGAAAGTTTGGGATTACCCATTAGGTTTTTCAGTCTTCACATCAAGCAGGCTTCCTAACCAATGGACCAATGAATTTTGAAACAAAAGGGTCTGAACAGAAAACGGAAAATTTTGCTGTTTCTGTGAAAATGTGTGTACTCTATAACTGTGTGAGCAGAACATAATACCATCCAAATATTTGTGGCTCACAATGACAGATTTCTGTTCAAGGAATATGTTTTTCAGCATTAAAAATGCATTATTAACACTAAAGCTCTGAATCTTTGTGGTCTGATCTCGAATTGCCATCTATTTTGGTATCTCAGATGTTCCTAAACTCTAAAACAGGAAGACGATTTTGATATTTCACTTAATTCATTTTACTATGTCTCTTTAAAAATAGTATAAAAAGCGATGGACTGTTATAATAAGCTCAATCAACACACTGCAAGCTGAGATGAATTTCACATACTGGCAATTGCAAACAATCTCTAGAACAGATCAAAAGAATTAAATCAAGTCATTACATGGCAAATTATATATATTTGCTTACAGCTGTTTCTGTCTAAAATCAAAAAATAGAGAATGTCATGCTGATCATCTAGGTTTCTAGGATATCCTATGTATTTTATAATTTTCTGCCAAGTTTCTCCCACATTTAATCAGAACATACTTTCCCCATTGTCTCCCAAGACCCTCAAAGTAGATTTTCTTTTTTATTCAAGTAAAGAGTAAATTTTACAATTATGCCCATTTACTATTGTCCAGGTGGAATCACAAAACAGTCTTGGAACATGAGAGCTGATTTGCATGAATCTAAACTAGAAAATGCACTTCAAAAATATATATACTGCAATCACAAATTAGCATGTAGTCCACACAATGAGACTAGGAATAGTCCAAACGAAAGCCGTCCTAAATTTTGGGGTGCAGGCACTGGATCCTCAGCATGAACTGTTTCTCTTCACAGATTTGTTTCCATTGAATCAGGTCTCATCACTAGAGAACCTTAGATTCCAGTATGTTTCATACTTTAAACAAGATTTGCACACAGCATTCTGCACATTTTTATGTCTATAAAATATTTTAGCATACCATCTCAAAGAAAATGCATTATATTTTCTCCAATAACTTTGAACTATCCAATGTAATAAAATAGTTGATGTATAATTCTCCTATTGACTTATATAAAGTATTAGTTTTATATAAGTGAAAAAGAAATAGAGAACCTCGATGTCTAAATGTCCCTCCGAAATGGTCAGTTTTCTTTGCTATACCACCTACATCTAGGTTTTTTCCCAAGTGAGTACTTGCCCACAGCTTTAAAGCTTCTCTTGATTAAATAACCTGAACACTAAGCTGACCCAGCAAAAAGAAAAGCCAAAACTTTAAGCCTATATGTGTTACAAACAGTACTGAAATAGTTAGCAAAATTTTAAGTGTTTTACCAGATCACATCTCTAAGGAAAACCCACAAAGAGTTCTACAACAGTAATAACAAGGAACTGTTTTAAACCCACAGAAGCAAGGACTTTCCAGCTGGGAATGAAGCACCAACCAGACCTAACACAGCAGGCATTCCAGAACATATGGTACCATAAAAACTACAGACACTCAAATCAGTCTTCAAGGAAAAAAGAAGAGCAAGGATGAGGGGTTTAAAGTCATCTATTCTATTGTAGTACTCAGAAATTTTTATTTTGGCTGCTGTTTCCAAATTTTCAGAATAAATCACACAATGTCAGATTGAGCTTCAGAAGAGAAAACTTACATAATGAAAAAATCCTGTTCAACTACAGTATTACAGTCTAGCACAAGTAAGGAAAAAGATAATAAACACTTCTCTAATGGGAAGATCATTCCATCAGTCTCACTGCTCCCTCCTTTGCACTAGAGAACAAATGAAATCTGTATGGACATATCACACAGACTCATGTTCTTGCCCATCCTCCCCAACCCATAAAAACTTATCACTTACTATCAATTCTACTTTTACCCTCTGATTTCTTCACTGATGATGTTGTAGTGGTACTACAAATAAAATTCAAAAAAGTATATACCTTATTTTGGCAGATTTGATGGACTGATCTAACATGAGCTTCCTGAATCACTGCTGTGCTGCATCCTGCATTGAGGTCAAAAACTTCCAATGCTCGGTTGCTGCCAGCTGTAAGTACAATATCTGTAGAGTTCTCTGTGTTAAAGTTAAACTTATCTAAAGGAACAAAAGCATACAGACAGATAAAAATACAGATATATAAATAGATATATAAATTCTGTTGTATTTATTGCTGTATGAGGAACACCAAAAATCTTACAACACTAGAAATTTATGTCTAAGGACAAAGTTTGACATCATAAAAAATTACAAGTTTTTTACTCTAATAGAAAATGAGTAGTAAATAATCAAATGTTACTTACTTTAGCTGATGTCATTAAGTCCAAAGAACTACAAAGAAAATAAGAAATACAAAGGATACAAGAATAGAACTCATTTACTGCTGAAAGGCCGGTAATCTCCATTGTCGAAGTCATGGGAAATTTCTCTACCAATTTGCAAATACTCTTCTGTTTGTACCTGCAAAGAATATCAAATGAATGCTAGTGTTAATGAATTAAGATATGATTCGTAGTCACCAGTAAACTCCCACTGGAACCACAAACCAAAATGCTTTCTTTCACTATTAAAAATTAAAGCAACATCTCTTTTGCCCTATTGTTGAACTCTACTTAAAAAACTCATAAACCAAACTCATTTGGATGAAAAAACCACGATCTTCATATATAGAAGACTGATCTTCCATCAACATGAAACACTGAAATAATCCTGTATGCATTCTGAAAATGCTGAAGACAAAAAAACTCTGTAAACTACCTATGTTCAGAAAGCAGATATGCCACTGGTTTCAGAGTAGCATTTAATGTGCTGATGACAGGGCAGCCAAGAAGAAAATGAGGAGAAAACAGTCAGGAAAGAATGAAAACAGTGAGGAAAGAATAATTTCCACTTAGACAGGAGAGGAATAAGGGGCTCATCACACATTACCAAAGAAATTTTGCTTCTCGACATACACAAAAGTCTTTAAGGTCCTGTGGTTTACCTGCCAGTTCCATGCAGAGGTGGCAAACAGGCCAAAACCTCTAAAATCTCTTCAGACATTTTTATACAACATAATACAAAACTGTGTTGTTATTCAACATCCTTAAAACTTTCAGTTTACTGAAAAATATCCACACAAGCAATATGGATCTATTCTTCCAGTAAACAGAAAACATAACTCCGTGGATATGGATATGTGGGGCAAGAAGAGTGTGATCTTCATAGAAGTCACCTAAGGAATACAGAGTTGATAACTTCCTGGGTCTGGTTGGAAGTGAGTTAATTTTCTTCATAGTGGCTTCTATGGCGCTGTGTTTTAGACTTGACATCAAAACAGCACTGATAACACACCAGGGTTTTAGCCATTGCTGGACACTGTCTGCACAGTGTTAAAATAATTCCTGTGTAACAGCTAATATTATGCTTGCATTTTAGCACATTTGTCTAATGAAAGTGCAAAAGTCCATGCGTGACATGCTGTAGGAATCATTACTGTTTCTTTCCAACAATGCTAAAAGTTTGCAAAACTGAGATCATTTGACAAAAGCAATATGGTTGTCAGCCAGATTTGTTAAAAATAAAAATGCTTAGTGTTTTGGTTTTTGCCTTTCGCTGTTATTCTCTAACAGTGGCCTGTTGATCTTTTCACATGGACATCAGAACTAATTTAGCAGTGATGGCGAAGCAGAAGATAACAGTGTTTTGCAATTTAATCCAATAACCTTTTGTAGTTTCCACAAGTAATATATTCAAATAAACTAAAAAATAAACTGCACTAGACTTCAAGAGCAAATTATTAATCTCAATTTTTTGGGTAAACCTACCCAAGCTAACTTTGAATAAGCTGACTGATATAATAGGTACAAAATAATGAAGGCAGTATGAAGTTTCCTCTGCTGAAAGAGGCTGATTAAAACAGTCAAGTTGTTCCCAAATGCAAGAACAATTGTTTGAATTGGCTGAAGTATCTTGCTTCTACACTGCAGACTGCTACACAGATAAATACCTCACAGGGCATGGCCCAGGTAGAATTTCACATAGAAAGCAAATCAACCAACCAACCAACCAAGCAATCAATTAACCATTACACATTCAATTTGAAGTGCAACTCATTTAAAATTCAGGCAGGTTTTGTGGACACTCTGAGCTGGGCACCGTACATTTGTTCTTGTCTCTTAGAAATTGAAGTTTATGTAGCAATTTGGGTTACATTTTTATTGGTGTATTAATATCTCGATAAATTAATAGTTAACTAGTAAAACAAACTAGGCAAGCAGATGATGGAAGAAAACTGTTACATAATTCTGTCTGAACATTTAATGTTTCAGTGAATTTCCACATACCAGGCTCATGCTTCAATCCAGGAAAGCACTCCTAAACATATTTAAGCTTGCTCTTAGTATGTTTTTCTGTGCAGCAGCAAAACTACCAAGGAAACAGAGGAAGGAAATAAACCCGTTTCCAACCTCTAAGGATGCAGTCCAATGTTGTCTAATATCATCAACAGACAGGATATACCATTCACATATCAACTAAGATTTCAGTGTTATAGCCCTAATTCTTTTTGCTCTTCCACTCAAAACAGAGATATTTTGCAAGTACCTTTTACTATTTGTTCAGTTTTTTATCTTCTGTAATATTTTTACCCCCTAAGCTCACCTCAACACACACAAAATCCCAGACTAAACTGTCTAAGTACTTTCACTGGTCTGTAAATAAGAAATGAACTCACCGTTTTAGGTCATCCTTGGTTGTGTCTAGATGGAAACTTAATAAATGAAATTCAGCTCCACAACACAGCAATATAAATGTATCCATAAAATAAAACTGTGCAAAGCGTACAGGCTTATGGAACTTCTCTTTACCCTGAAACATAAAGGAATTTGTTAAGACTGGATTCAAACTGGATTCAAGCATAAATATTTTTTATTTTTTCTGAGATTCCTGTTGTTAAGGCAGAGCCTCCCTGTCATCCTGATGACAGGCCAGGAGGTTAAACTACTACATAGTGGCCCATCTCATTTTTGACATCTATTACTTTCAAAAAAAAAAAATACTTCATTCTGCTTAAATTACCTGGCAGTATATCTGTAGTCAATTGAATCATACAATCTAGCTTCATGCTCTGAACTTATTTTTTAATTGGGGACTAGATTAAAGTCAAGTAGAGCTCAGCCAATGAAAACACAATGTACAGACCAGACAATAAAACCAAAACTTCCAGACATGCACTGTAGTTATGTTTTTAACAAGGTTGATTTTTTCTTTTCCTAAAGTATCATGAGAAAAACCTAATTTGGAGTTACTGGAGATCACCCACATCATTAAAGCAGTGGGAGTTACCACTCAGTAGCTCTAGAAATTGGTTCTTTCTACAAAGCTCTTAAAACAGAAGTAGATTAAAGTGCAAAACTGTGTTCTCTGTGTCCAAATCAATGGAAGTTTCCAATTACCAGAATTAGGACAGGTTTCTCATTGCAGGCTGACCAGACCCTTAAAGTTCTGTCTTCTGATGCAGAAACTAACCACTTCCTGTCATGACTCCAGCCAATAGAGTTAACTGCACCATCATGACCTAATAAAAATAATAATGGAAATATCATAAAGCTCATTTCTTGCATTAATAAATTTCTCTGGAGTTATTTGTATTGTTTTAATATAATTATGCACAACGTTAAAATGCATTCTAAGTACAGGTTTCAAATGGTCAGACTAAAACTGGTAACAGAATACCAGGTATTGAAATTTTCTTCCACCAAAAAACACGGGCAAATGTCTCTCATTAATAAACAGAAAAAGATAAATCCAACTCTCATTTTTCAAAGTTATTGGAAGAGGACTTTAAAAAAATATCCTTGAAATTAAATTTAAGCAAAGATACAGTACTAAAAAAATAATCTGAGTATTATAGCATAATGAAATTTTATAGTAAACATTGTCTGGAAACCCCTTAAGTCATCAAAAATAGTTGGAATACTTCGTTCTATTTAGTAACCTTTTATTACTGAGCTAGCTATTTTTGTCAAAATAGAATGATCATGCCTCTTCAATGGCTAGTTAAAAACAAGATTGTAAACTTACAAAGAAAGAACTTTAAAAGCCAGAAACAATATTCAAAACTCAAATTATTAATTTGTTTGAACATTAAGTTGAAGTTGACAAAAAAGATCAAAAAAGAACATGCCAATCAAATTTTACGGACTTTGATGCATGTTATTGCATTTTTTCAGATGAACTTTGAATGATTTTCATCTATCCTTAAAACATTCAAAGTTCTTATGCTGCCCTCTTGTGCACATTTTATCTTTAGGCAACAGAAATTTTTATATAAAAAATAGTTTTCTTGAAATTACAGGAAGGCTATTAAATCAATTACAGCAATTGAGACATATAGTTTTTTAGACATATGTCTACAAAAAGTCTTATAAATGAGATATTTTCATTGCCAGATACCAAACAGCTGTAGAACTTTCACCAGAAGACTGTACAGGTACTGCACAAATACACGTGTAAGTATTATTCTTATTTGTTCACAACACAAAGCTTTATTTAAAGGTTTTGATTTTCTAAAAATATTTATAAGACTTGAATAATCTGCATTAAAGAAAGAAACCCAAAACCAATCAAACAAACAAACAAACAAAAAAAGAGAACATGCAAAACAGTTTTCCAAAGTGGTAAGGAATCTGAGAAACCTTAGGAAAATCTGAGGTTTGGAAAATTGGAAGAGCCACATAAAAGGCTTAAGAATCTCTGCTCTCCAGGCCTCTCAGTCCCAATGCACAGTGAAGGAGATTCCAGCTGGCTCAAAAGACCCCAGTAAAATTCAAAACAGGTATTATTCAGGGTTCCCCAGTCCTGGAGCACATTGAGAAGAACAGTAGCTGGTTTTGTAAAAAGACTTCTTCGGAAAGGCCATGCTGGCTGTAATTCCTTACAGCTCTTCAGCATTACCTGCGCTTCACTACAGAACACAGACACCCGAAGAGTCACCACTGAAGAAGAATGCAGAACTACTTAAAACTGTAACTGAAGCCTTCAGAGAGCAAGACTGAATAAATCAGGCTGATGGCAAAACTTGTTATACCATTCCTCTGATGCTGCCTTATAAAGCCATGACCTTTGGTAAGCAGCAATATACAGATACTAATGCTGCCTTGAAACTGAAATTTTTTAGGTAAAACTTTTAGATACGATTTCCATTTCTTATTTTACATTGCTATTGGTTGCAGCTCAAAGTAAGAATAATGCATCATGGTTTTTCATGGAAACACATATATTATGACACCTTTAAAACAAGAGTATCAAAAGTTGAAAGTAAACAGGTGACTGCATACATGTAATCTGAAAACAGCACAGAAAAATAACGTGAATGAAACAAGCAGGGAAAATGGGTTTGTGGTTCCTAATCTCATGTATTACTTTACCTGGCAGTTCAAAATTTATGTTGCTTTTGAAAAGAACTACATATACCGTAGAATGTGGTTTACATTGCTTTTCAGACTTGTGCATCATTAAAAAGAAAGACACAAATGATTAAAGGCATCATTGAAATAAATCAGTGAAAAACTTAAGAACTTGTTACTGTAGAAGAAGAAAACCCCATTACTCTGTCCACAAGGCAGAGTACAATCTCCTCACACAAGAAGGATATCGGTAATGTTGCCTCCTTAATGTCTTCTTCTACTAAATATAATGAAAATTACTCAAGAAGAAAAACCGTTTTCACAAATCAGTTGTGAGAGTTATTCACTAAGAAATAATTTTCTAAAATATCTTTAAATAGTCTGGTTTTAATACTTGTTAGGGTCAGCCAGTAAAATCATTCATTTTCCATTATTAGCTTTCACAGAAAATTCATTTAGCAGGACTGATTTAAACAGTTAACATTTAACCAGATAACATTTACAGTTATTAAAAAATTAACAGATTGCTCCTGTAGAAATTTAGACATAATCTGGTATTTAAGACTCATTTAAAAGCAGACATGTTTACATATGCATACACTTTCGTAGTTGTAGATTTCTTCAGAACAATAGTCCCTCCTTGTTTAAATAGTTATTATCTGGAAGTCTGGAGTTGCCAAACCATCACAGTCAATTTCTGGCTAATAAGCTATCAGAATATACTACTACAATATACACATGCATTATTATTGCAATATGTTGCCTTTATTGCCTCTCTTCAATTACTGTGATATATATTATGATGAAGATTTCAGTATATATCATCATAGATTGCTTCTTACCTAGAAAAATTGAGAAATGGGAACACCTGGTAGTCAGTTTAATTCTAGGACAAAATTAAGCATTCAGAGAAATAAGTTTTACATTTTGAATCATCAGTACTCCCTCTCTTTTGTTATCAGGGTGATGTAAGTGGTATCCATACCATTTTAGATCAAACTCAACCATATGCTATATATTTTTGTTATAATTCAACAATTTACCTGAAAGAACATGATGCACATCAGTGAGATTGGAATTGAATATCAGCACAGTGCTGTCAGCCTGGCCACAAGCCAGCAGCTCTCCATCCCCTATGAAGAAGGACATCTAAGGATTTACATCTGAAAGCAAGAAGGAGCTAATACGTTGCTTCTTTTAATCATAAAAATCATGTATGTCACTACAACAAAACAAAACCCAGATATTCATTTCATATGTTTAACACTGATTTTGTATGAACATCACAAATTACTGTTGCAGAATTTGGTAGGATTTTGCAGGTAAATTTATTTCTTGTCCTGACATATTCTCATATTCTCTAAATAATAAATTTTTTAACCCCCCCACAAAAAAAAACCCACAAAAAAAAACCCAAAAAACCCACAAACAAACAAACAAACAAACAAACAAAAAGCAAAAAACCAAAACCTGATATTTTTGCTAAACTGGGGTTATTTAAGCCTGAGTGTGCATGCATGGGTCTGCAAGACAAAGAGAAAAAGAGAGAAATTTGTTTCTTCCTCAGACTAAAAGAAGATTTATACTTAAAATGCACTAGTAAAACTCTCTAGGGAACAGAGATCGCTGGAATATATTTTAGCATAGTTACTGATTGCATCTAATTGCTTTTATTTCCTGAGGATTAAAGTTGTTCCAGTCCTCAAAACATTTACAGAGATTTAACTTCTTAAATATTTTGAAAATATTTTGCCTTGCAGGGTGTATATTGACATAATTACATACATGGTAGAATGCTTAATTGCTAATCTAAGAAGTGCTTTCTGCTTAATCCTATTTATATTGGAACTGACTAAACCTATTGCAAGAGTCATTATCCAAAGCAGTTATGAAAAATGCCTCCCTTTATATCACACAGAATATTTCCTTTTTTAGTATTTCAATTTACAATAATTGAATAATATTTATATAAGAAATATTAGTATTTTGAAATAGAACTTCAATGTTTAATACACTCTAATGAAACTAAGTAAATGTGTTAGAAATAAATTCCTTGGTGACAGAACTCCTAATTTTCAAGTAGTAGTGGGAAAGTCAAAGAACAAATTCAAAAGCAAACAAGACATAAAATCAGAAATAAAATCCTGTCGCATATGTAGCAACCGCTTGCATGGTTTTGCAAGATAAAAAATTATGATCAAACAGTATGTGGTACTGCCAGAAAGTTTTCTGCGAATTCACGCACAGTAAATCCCCAGTCTTTAGAAACTATGCCACAAAAATTTTGAATTTATTTCTGCACACCGATACAAGTGCACTTTTTATAAAGCCTGTACTTACCAGAATATTCAACACAGAAAATTGGGGTTGGTTTACATGTAATAGTGACGTCTTTTGCATACTTGATTGGAGGACAGCTTTCCAACGGATATTCTTTAATTTGACTTTAAAGAAGGAAAAAAGTAAAAAACTAGTACATCTTTATTTCAATTGTGAAATAAATGTGCTTTGGGAACTATTCTAAACATCTTTACATAAATGTTTGCTGGAAAAAATATGCAAAATCCAAGGTAACAGCCAAATTAATTTTAAATTGTCATATATAAATTACTCCTACTACTAAGAGTTGTGAACTTACAAGATCAAGAATTAACATGATCTGGCAAAAAAATAATTTCTTATGTCACATAGCTAGCAAAAGTATTTAAAGAATGTAAACTCTACCTTGTTTACAAAGATCTGGTGACAAAATTTAATATTAACTGGGGAAAAAAGCAATTTAACTTAAAAAAACCACACAAAACTTAAAATAACTAAGTAACTTAACCTATATAAAACAGTGCTAAACCAAAGCTGAAATTATCTGAAATACCCATGTAAAGGCTTCCTATGTGTGCAAGGTTTACAAAAACTTAGTCTTGAGCTATTAAGTGGGTTTCTTAACACTTTATCAGACCTTTTTAAATGAGAAAAATTATGGCATCAATCTTTCTTTACTTTCATGTTTTTATTCCATAAAGAAAAGGCTCTATATAACAGTACAGAGCAAAAATGTGTGCAATATCCCCATTCAACATTCTACACAAATTAACACGAAAACACCAGCTTTAGAAAAACTTCTGTTCTTTGTGACCAGTGATAAAGATTCCACTGGTCAATTCATACTATTACACATACTCTGTTTAAATCCATTGGAGGAAGTTTGCATTAACTTAAGGTAACAATATTTTAGGGGTGAAGGAGGGACATCATCTGAAATCACTCCTCTCTGTGCCACATTCAGTTATTTTTCAGGCTAGAACTGCAGCTTAACAACATGTTGGGACTTGGCTTCCAACCATATTTAGCATTTGTTCTTCCTACCAACACAAATCTAAGAAAACAGATATGCATATTTTCCTTTATATGAAACACTTAAATGTAATTCACAGTCTGATAAACCAAATCACTTGCTGCGGTGATAAATTTTATATCAAATTTACCAAGCCTTTTAGTTCTAGTGGCAATCCTCACTAAAAAGTTCCAATGACAGAAGCAGTTGAAATTTGTTTAATTTGTTTTAATTTATTCCTCCTCTAACAGAGTCATAAAAGTACCTACCATTCACAACTAGCCTTCCACTTTGATGCCTTTTGCTTTTTCAGATTAGCATTTGGAGAAAACATGGTCATTCTATGAGAGAGGAAACAGACACTGTTACATGAAACGTTAAACCTTACATGGAAGAAACAGCTTTTTTAAATAAAAGCAATCCTATTTCCTTCTTACTATTTATGTCTGTGGATAATGTCAGTAGATAAGAGAATGTACACTTTGATGACAATACAAATACCAAAAATTCTAATGCCTGAGTTTGGACTTTGATTTCTGTGAGTTATTTGTAGAATAGCACATTCTGAAGGTCAAAATCTTTACAAATAAAGTTCTCAGAAAATTCTTTCTGAGAGCTGAAAAAACAAGAGTCTAGCCAGATGAAAGAATCAGGATGCCAAATATGGGTTTCAAAAGGAAGTTGGCCGATGACCAGAAGCTGTGAACATTTTGGTTTACAATGTTTTTAAAATTATTTTTTTTGATAGCATCATAATTGTTTTTCACAGGTGATTAATTTCACAGTCTAGAATAGCTAAAATAGTCTTTCACTATGAGATTACATAGTTATGTGAAAAAATATCACATACCAATAAGACAGGGAAAGTAGGGAAATTTCTACTCACCGTGGTGCTGCTGTATATCCTGATGACTTAATTTTATTATGGAACACCAGTGGTTTATCTTTCACTGTTTTCTTCCCTCCTGTAGGAAAAAAATTAATATACATTAAAATGTTTTCCCAGTATTACATTTTTACAGTTCAAGTAGATTGTTTTGCACAATACACATACTTGATGTTTCCTTTTGTTACAAAACACATTTGGGACCAATCATCCTAAAACAATGATTACTGAGAAAAGATATAGGAACATTGTATAACATCCCTCCTCCAATAACATGAATGAGCAGAAACTTCTTTGAAGTAGCAAGAATATTCTTCTGAAACACTTTTTTCACCATTCATTTCCATTAGAAAAGGTGTTTTCTAACTGCCTCTGCTTAGACTTCATATGCATTAGCTATAATGTATTCATACCTTATATTTGGACTCAGGAATGGATCTAAAGATCCTTAATAAGCTGACTGGTGGGTACCTATAAGGATTTGTGTTCCTACACAGCTCAGGTCATAGGTAATGTCTGCATGCCCAGTGCTGTACTAGAAAGCCCAGTGGGCACCCCTCAGCTCCAAACCGAGTATTTCATATCAGAAGAAACAAACTAAACAAATAAATGTTGTAAAAGGGGAAATTCTGTTGATATTCCCAGGAGAGAATCTCAGATGCATAAGGATACATTTCCCTATGCTGAGGGTAGAAGTCCTTTCAAACACCACTAACTATCCTTTCTCTCTATGCAACAATGATGCCCAAAAAGGTCCTTCCTGAGCAGCTCCCAGGACCACACACCTTAAGAGACAAAGGATTTCATTACAGCACTTATTTATCTGATCATGAGATGTCAACAAAGGCAGCACAGTTGTCAGCGCTGGGTGTCCAAGCAGCCTGGAATTCTAGCTGAAACTCTGTAGATGTACTCTGAAAATATCATAAATCCCTAGAGACAGAAGCTTTGACCTTATAAAGGGCACAATAAGTGCAAATGCTGAGGATTAAAACATTTTTTCTAAATATTTTTTGAGCTTTATTGTTACTAACCAAAAAAAGCTGTCAGTGCTTCAATGGCAACTAGACTTGGTCCAAGAGAAGATGGTCAGATCTTCTCTTTATTTAAGCAGTAGAATATTGAGAAAAAAATTAACTTCCTAAACATCTAGTATTGGTAGAAGATTATTCAGAATAATGAAATATACCAAAACATCTGCTTGGTGTATTTCATAACCAAACTTAAGAAAGAAATGACGTTATACAGAAAAACTTACTGCATGCTATGGAAAAATAATTACTTACAAAAATGTAAACCTTCCTACACTCTAATACTTTTAAAATCCACAGAAAGTTCTCAAGCAATGGCTTTTGAAAAAAGAAAAATACTTATAACCATTACTTTCAACTACAATTACATATGTACAATTTGAAATAGTAATAGAAGTGTAAA
Organism: Turdus rufiventris; assembly: GCA_013186435.1. NCBI lineage: Eukaryota > Metazoa > Chordata > Aves > Passeriformes > Turdidae > Turdus > Turdus rufiventris. The sequence continues at coordinate 1,085,424 of PYHW01010457.1, forward strand.
ATTCTTCCTACTGAAGAAAAAAACAATGCAATATATATTTAAAACAAAAATCAATGTACTGATTGTGTTAGGCATAAGTCAGCTGAAGTCAGTTACTGTTATTAAAAATATATGATATTATTAATTAATTTCAGGATTGGTTTATACTCACCAAGTGTGTTACTAGAAGGTTCTTTCATTTTCCTCTCTAAACCTTTACACAATGGAGAATTTGCCAATAAAGTACATCTAAGTTATAAAATGAAGCACAAAAAATTGATCAATGAAATGAAAAAAAAAAAAATTCAGATTAGAAAAAGGTGCCAAAACACCTTTTTACCTATTTGTCTGCATGTGTGTATGTGTACAGATGCAATAGCAATGAAATTTTAATAAAAAAGTTTGGCATAGTGGATCAGTTATCAGCTCAGATACTCAGCAGCACAGACAAGCCTTGGCACTGACCCAGTTCATAGACAATTGCTTTTACATGCTAGATCCCAGTTTTGTAAATATTAACTGATGATTTTATTATAAACACTGGAATCTGGAATTCAGTGTATATTGCAGGGGTTTTGTCATCTTCAAGATGTCAGCATTTTCTCATAAATCATTGCTAGGATTCACAAAGGGGAAGTCACGCTTGATCAGTTTAATAAACTTCTGTGATAAAATGAGTGGCTTGGCAGATGAGGTGAGGGCAGTGGATATTGTCTACTTGGACTCCAGTAAGTTTTTCCACATTGTATCCCCTAAGAACCTCACACAGAAGCTGATAAACTGTGGTCTGGATGGGCACACCGTAAGATGGATTGAAAACCAGATGAACAACCAGACCCTGTGATGATTGGTGGCTCAAAGTCTAGTTGGAAAGCAGGAACTAATGAATAACCCAGAGATTAACTCTATTCCATATAATTCCACAGGTATAATTCCATTTAACATCTGAATTAATAATCTGGATAAGAGAGCAGAGTGTGCCCCCACCATGTTTGCTGATGACTCAAAGCTGAGAGGAGTGTCTTAAAGAGCAGAAGGTTGTGCTGTCATCCAGGGAGACATTTATTGTCTGCATGAATGGACTGGCAGCAACCTTGTGAAGCTCAACAAGGTGAAAGGCAAAGTCCTACAGCAGAGGAGGAACGAGCCCATGCAGAAGGACAACCTGGAGAGCAGACTCTAGAGCCAGGCTCTGTACCCTAAACCCAGCACAAGGACAAGAGGCAATGTGCAAAAATGAATGAAACATGGGAGGTTCTCTCTGAACACTAGGAAACACTTATTTATTGTGAAGGTGACTGAGCACTGGCACAGGCTGACCAGAGAAGTTGTGGTGTCTCCCTTCATGGATGTATTCTAAAGCTGTTTGGACATCATGGTGGGCGAATGACTCCAAGTGCCTCTGCTTGAGCAGGGTGGTTGGACAAGATGACCTGAACAGGTGCCTTACAAACTCAACCATTCTGTGATTCTGTGATTTCTCCCTCTCTATACAACTAAAGCCCGATCGGAAAAGAAGTAAAATTAAGCCATGTCAAAAAGTAGCACTGCAGAAAACATACTTTAGTGCCAGATAAACAAACCTATCATCCAACATGGAAAGAAAACATTTAATTATCCTGTACCTGGCAATAACTGATAGACTTTTCTCATTTCCACGTGGGAGAAAATCACAGTGCTGAGTTCTCACCAATGCAGCAACATTAACTTCCAACACAGCAATCATATCCTCAAACATAGAGGTGATCAAGCATAAAACCTGCAGCAATTATCATAAGTTAACACTCCATTTACTAGAGACAATTTTGCAGTAAGAGTTGTGAGAAAAGAAGCACACATGGAAGAAAGATTTGTTTCAGCAACATGATGAGAACATGCTAAGAGCCTAGATTGAGTTTACTTCTGTAGGAAAACTGCAACATCAAAATTAAGAGTACACAGATGTCTTCCATTTTCTTAAAATCTCTTTTAGTGGTTTTCAACAGAAATTTTCTCACAACCCAAATAATTTTGACAGATCCTTTAGAAGGATTCAAAGTAGCACACCCTGAAATGTTTTTGAGAAACAAGGTATAACAGTGTTTTGGGGCTTTTTCCCTTAAAAGATTTCCTCAGCTTCTCCAATGGTCATTCTTGACATTCAAGGTACACCTTGAACACTGTAATCATTCACCTTTCACTTATTAATCACTTTAGACTGTATATAAACTGTGAGAACTTCAAACTAGCAGATTCAATAATGAAGGATCAACCCTCTTCGAAGAAATTACTGTGTAATTCACATTAAATAAAAAAAAATATGTGTATTCATCTGTTAGCAAAATGTGCAATTAATATTTATTGAAAATAGCTGGAACTGTTCACATTTATTAAAGCAATTTTTACTGTATACTTACCTTTCCATTAGCTGCCTTCCTCATTAATGCACATGATCTGGCAATCCGAATGCTGAGGTCACTGTAATCTTTACCAAGAAGAACAAAGTGCTATAAAATAATATCTGCATTTCAGAAGAAAAAACCTATCTCTAAGACACACACAAAAAAGTCACTCATGCTAATTTGACATGATCCTAATCCACTGTCTTCAGAGTATATACTTCTGTCTCACTTTCAAATTATAATGGAGTAGAATAACGTTTCTTGCATTGAACACTTATGAACTGCAAAATCTCATAGAAATTCATTGCTACCCACTACACAGATCTAGTGCCAACGTGTCTTCTGAGAAAAATCACCAGGGCCAGGAAAACATCCAAAAAATATTAGGAAAAAGCATTTTCTTAAAATATTTGGTTTCTATTGTATTCTGCTATTTCACAATCTAATTCTTACACTATTTATGTCAGATAACAAAAGCAATCACATTATGGTGTAATCATATATCTTATAAACATACCTCTGTAAGATAAAGTAGCTTCCAATTCAAAGTTTGCCAAATTAATTATTAACAAGCCAGTAGAGGTTCCTATCCAAAAATAGCTAGTATTCTGGGAAGAATATCTATTAAATCAAGGAGAAAAACATTTCTGAGTAGGATAAAGAAGCTTTTCTTACTACCATACAACAAACAGCATTTGGGTTTTTAATGCTCATTGCCCAGTCCCACTACAACAATAATAAAGCACACACAGAAAAAATACATTAAATTTAAAGCCATTTTTTTCCAAACCTGAAGCTCAAAGTTTCAAGTAAAACTGGTGAAGTTTTGAAAAATAAGAGCAGAATATCATCCTTGATTTCATGTAAGTGCTTCATGGAACATCTAAAACTGCACAGGAAATACTTTTCTTCAAAAATTACTGTGGTTTGTAAGAGTTGCGAGATGCTGTAAAAGTACTGTATAAGCAAAGAGAAAATTCAAACCAAGACACAAATACACTCATAGTTTACTTTTACCAGTCTTATATGAGCACCCAAACTGCAGAGAAATTCAATGTATGTTTTTACACAATTAAAGCACAAGAGAAAAGCCAGCACAAACTGAGGGGAAAAAACCCCAGGCAAGTCCATAATGTTTGTCTCAGTCTGCGCTTAGGGACAGCACTATTGCAGTTGGGTAATGAAATCCAGCTTGTGCAAGCACCACAGAGTAAACCAACGGGTTACAATTTCAGTCAACACCCTGGCAGAAGAAATGCATTATCAAGCATAAGATAATTGTAACAAAATATCAGTTGTCATTCTCAAAAAACCTAAAATTTTTTTGGTGCCACAATAAATAAAAATTGACATCAACATTTTAATAAATTTTCCAAATAGGAGTCAGCAGACTTATTTGTTTTATTCGTNAAAAAAAAAAAAAAAAAAAAAAAAAAAACACAACAAAAAAACCAAAACCAAAATATACAGTCAAATACGTTAAGAAGCAGACTGGAATAGACAGTTTCATTTCTGGTTTGTGATACTTTTATATGATATTAATAGTTTTATTTGTGGTTTGCACTACTTTCATTACAGCAGTAACAGACTGATTTAATTTGCAAACTCTTTTAATTATTTATAAAGAAGTGTTATCAAGTTATTGTGAACACCATAAAATGATATATCCAGGAAGTTTAACTCACTCAGATTTTACAATAATAAAATTCACTGTGATTAGATTGCTTAACTTCAAAAAGCTTAAGAAAGTGTGAAATGCCAGGTTCCAAAAATATTTCATTGTTGTTTTTCACTGCAGGCAGGAAAAGCAGTATTTCAGAGATTGCTCAATAGCTCAGACAAATCTGAAGCACCCATTGACACATGGTTTTTAAAAAATAAATAGAAAAAAATATTTATAAACATGAAACTCTCACACAAAATACAATGGAACTGAATTAATAGCAATTTAATGGCCATGGCTGAAGAACCAAAGAAAAACAAAACCTTCAACTGCAAAGTGATAGCTGAAATAACAGATAGACCTTAGATGAACAATGTGAAGTAGTAACAGGTGGGTATGGGAGAGTGATGTTATCTCAATTCAGAAAATTATTTCAAATAATCAGATTATTTCAAATAATCTGTGGATCCATTTCAGGCAACCATGTCCTAAAAGAGCATTGAAAAATAAATGAAATTGAGTTTCAGAATATTTCAAAATTAAATGTTAAAAATGTTACACAAAACATGCCTTCTACAAGGTACAAACTATTTTATTCAGAAGTGCAGGGGTAACTTGTTCATGAGCTGTGACTTGCTGTCCAAGGAGGCAAATTGATAGTGACTGGCACTATCAAGTTCAAAAAACATACTGAAAGCCTGCATATGAAAAGAGAGTAATTCAGACTAGAAGTAAAATTGAATGAGTCAGCTCCTGGAACAACTTCATTAGGGACATGGATTGTTTAGCACCACAGAGCTTGTCATCTTTAAAAATGTGCTGCTGTTCAAACCAAACATACAGTTGTAATGAAGACAAAGTTTTGATACTTTGAGAGGGATATTATACAAGCAATAAGACAGACTGTAATAATTCATCATCTAACCTTCAAGTGCTGTCATTGCATTAAAGTATGTCTGAGATATGCATCTTAAAAATTACCACTTCCTCTCAGCGGTGGTACTTCTAAATATGCAGGCATCATGAAAACAACTGTGAATAATTACTTAAATTTGACATTAAAACAAACGAAATTTTCCAAGACTGCTAGATATTTTTCTTCTTTGTTTATCAAAAGTTGTTTATAAATCTAACCAGAGATTAATCAGCTCCATCTGAATAACTCACCACAGAGCAAAGGTTAGGACAAGAGTTTTCTAGAACATGATGTGGCTAAAAAATTTATAGACATGACAATCATAAACTACAACACAAACAGACTGTTCTTTGAAACAGTTCTTGTGGGAGTGTCCTGACCAGATCTCCAGGTGCCTGATAATATGGTTAAACTTCTCTTCAGGAAAGAAATGCAATGTAAGAATTAATTCTACCTGGGTAACCAATTCCATGGGAATGAATAAAAGCATCATGTTCTGAAATATCTGTCCCTCTGCCAGAAGTTTGAGTGGACCAGGTCATGTAACTCAAAAATTATTTCAATTTAGAAGACAAACTGACGTGGTCACACAGTGGCTACACCAGATAATTCTTCAGGAAAGCAAACTCCAAATAAATTTGATTTATTAATTACTTGATAACTCATCTTCCCTGATCAGCTGGTATCAATTGATTCTACAATGGATATTCTCAATGACATTTTTATCGAATTATTTTTCAGATTAAAACCCAGTTTTAACTTTGTATCAGCTTGTGTACATTATCCTCCTAAGAGTAGACCACCAAAAATAGGAGATCATTAAAACATTCTTTGATTTTCCTACTGCATTTTTAAAAAAATACAAATTTGCAGTGAAAATAATCCAAGGACCAATTGGAACTCAAATTTGAGTCAAATACTAGGTGGAATTTTAAAGGACTTACGTGTTTTTTTCATCATGGAAACATACAAAAAAGTCACAATGCTCAATTAAGAGGATAGGCAACGATGTTTCCACTGATCCTTCGGGTTTCATGTTGTCTGTTTTGCAAAGTTTGGAATTATTTTGCCCTTCACCTAGGAAAGTCAACAATACCAGCTATCAGAAAACTATGAAATAAGGGAAATAGACAGGATTCAAAAGAGAATTTGTAGTAATGAAAAATTAAGACCACATTCAAGAAACTTCTCTTTCAAAAGATGGATATTACCTAAAAGCCAGCTTTCCTAATTATTACGTGTTTTTTTTTTCAAAATACTTAGAGACAAAATAAAAAGATCCCACTTATGGACTGAAAAGGAGCTTCATATTTTAGGTGTTTTCATCTCAAGAAGTGACACTGAAAGTCATATTTCAACAATCCTTAAATATTTTGGGTATCTTTCCACTTAGCCTGAAAATTCCCTTGACACCAAAGTTACAACATAATCCAAAAGCAAGATAAAATCCACCTCAGTCCACTGCTTCCAAGGAGTCGCCAATCCATTCTGCATGTGTAATTCACACTCAAGAACTACTAGCATCAAATTCGGCATTAGGCAGAGACATTACATCACTCTTTTCAAACATGAAAGTCAGATCCATAGATGTTAAATAATTACAAGAAATGTAGCAGTCTTTCTCCTTAGGTTAGCAGTTTGGGACTATGGAAGCTGGAACACTAGGCAGGTGACAGTCAACAACAGTCATTGATCCAGAAAAAGAGCAAGTGAGGGAAACCAGATTTCCCTTTCCTTAGGAAAGCCACAGCAGTGCTGAGGGGACAGGGTTCTGAACCTCACCAGAGACAGGGTTGATTCCCATTGTAGCAAGGCTGTTACCTGCTCATGGCCATCCAGAGGCACAACAAGAAAGCTGCCAAACCAGTCTGATACCAGGGAATCACCCTGCTGGGGTTACATGTACGTACTCTGTTATACCAGTAGAAATATCACAGCCAAAGAAATATCATATCTTGAAGTCACTGGTATAGACTTTCAAAAAAGCAAAAAAAGCAAAAAAATAAAGAGAATCCAAGAAACTTCAAAGGTAACTGAGAAATAGTACTCTATTTTGACAAGGGATTAATTCTTAGGCACTGGTTCTGTTCTCACTGAGGCCTCTTATGAATTCAATAAAAAATTCAATAGTGCACATGATTAAATGTTTCATGAACAAATGCACTGGGCAAGAATTTATTATACATACATGCATAATTCCTTCCAGATAAACCAATACTCAACTACATATCAGCTTCAGTAAGAACTTCATGCCACAGTCTAAGACTCATAAGTCTATCACTTACAATAAATTATCATGATAAAAAAAGCACACACTCAGCAGCCAGTAACAACGAGACTATACTATAAACAGCATTCTAGGAGGACTGTGCTACCTATTTCTTTGCCAGATTTCCACAATTTATTACAGAATTTCTCTTGCTCTTTCTTTAAGTCGATATGTGCTACACAACGGTAATTATGACCACTGATTAAACTGAAGATCCAAAGCTGCAAGAAAAAGAAAAAGCAATTGCAATAACCTTTTGACACTAAATATAAAGCTTACATGAACACAAACTAAAGATCCAATATTTAAAACCAAAGATGTAATTACTGAACTTCTGTATATGGCATCTCACCTTGAACAAGAGTTCCAATGATATGTAACCCTAAGATTGTTAATCAAAGATAATATATTCAAAATTAGCAAAAGCATCAGAGATCATCTAATCTAATTCCCAAATTTTTATGTGTTTTGAAAGAAGCTGCTTATAGACTATTTGCCACAATTAAAAATCACAGGTAACATGCATGTAATTGTTCACTGGGTCATGTGCATGAATTTCATTTGTACCTTTCTCAGTTTAGACCCCACTACAGTTAAAGCTTTAATTTTCTTCAGAATTATTGAACAGTAACACTGAAGAAAAATATCTGGAAATTATAATGTAAATATATTCTTACAATTAAAGAAGAGGTGAAATGGATATTCACATTTGCCACATTTTTATTAGAATTTTAGCACGGTGAAATCATAGCCTCTTCCATTTAATTGCCATGCATTTCTTTTTTTGGCCAAAATAGGTGAATCCTATTTCTCATATTTTTTCTTTTAAAACAGATATATTTATAACCTTTCAGTGTGCTCTTCTTACATAAACACTGTTTGTGCTGTTAAAAGTTTTCCTGTTTTTCAGGGAAATGTTTCTGTTATGTAATAGAGGTCTTATTTACTGTTTATTATTTACACTAAAAGCACTGAATTATGCTTCTAACATAACTCTTTTAACAATTAAAAAATTAGGCAGTTTGTGAACCTTTTTAAGAGATAAAAGCATCAATAATAGTTGAGTCTTAACATAGAGACTGAGTTTAATGAACAATTCTTACCTGTCCCTCAGCACATCCAGTGATAATCTGTTTGTTTTCTTCATCAATTAGCAGACTTAGCAAAGGACATGCTGCTCAAAAAAGAAAGATGAAAGCATTTCTAGAGTAGACACAAATCAGATATTTAATTAAAATACATTATTCAAAATTGAATCTTCCTATCTATAAAGACAGCAGGGGAAAGCCCTTACTGCAGGTCTCATGGATGCACAGAGCTTTGTGTGCTTCAGCCTTTGTGCTGCTGAGGGCTTTCAATTTGCAGGTCTCTGACTGCCTGTCACCTAAGCTGCCATGGCAGTGGTTTCCTGCACCCTGTTACCCAAGCTTGTTTATGAAAGTACACTGAAACTATTCACTGGCAAGCAGATTTTAAAGGAAAAACTATTTACTGTATTACCAGAACCCCTATAATAATCATAGATTAATGTTTAGAAATGTTTTTCCTATGAAAAATACATTTAAAAATAGAAAAATATTACCTGCTATTATTCCTGACCGATATATTAACTGGCTGGTAGAATAGTCCCACACCTTTAGATAAAAAAAAAAAATTATAAAGATAGGTATTTACTTAGATATCTATGGAAAACACAACTTTTTACAGCCATCACATGGTGATAAAAGACAAATGAAGGCATTGGAAGTAATATTATTAGGAAAGAATTAGTTTTCAGCACCTGTTGCTATCTATGAAGGGTTTTGTCCAACTGATAAGCATTCCTGTTGAAAAACGGGAAACTCACATGATATAGATACACAAAGTATTATCTTTTCTTAGGTTGATCTCTCAGTGATTTTAGCTAAATTTATGACAATGCATACATGAAAAAAAATAAAAGAAAAGAGGGGAGGGATGCATACAGTAACCCAGTATAATAATCCCAAAAGGAAAAATTCAAATCAATATCAACAGACTCAAAGGGAAATGTTTTCCTTCGGCTCAGCATACCTGTAACACTTCATTACAGCCAAACTGATCAAAATATTTTATATCTATTTGTCAGATGATAATAATCACTTAAGTTAATATTTCAGTGTGGAAAGTTTTGAATATGCTACCTATATTGTTCTTTTTAAAAAGAGTAATTAATTTCTGTTATAACTTCCCAAGTAATTCAAAGAACAATGTCCTTATCTCCATAAAGTCAAATATACTTTTTCCTTAATCTTCAGAGCATATTTAAAGGAGAATAAATAAGATCACATATTCACTAAATTATTCTTTTTAAACTTCATCTCTAAATTTCCTTGCCTTAAAGGTTCTGTCTTCTGATACTGATATGAGCATATTTTTCTCCCATGTGCAAAACTCAGCAGCAGTCACTGGAGCCACGTGTCCATCCAATTCAGCCAGTATAGCTTCCTCCTGTAATTAATCAAGTCAAAAATAAAAACAAAATAGATTTCAACATAAAAATGACAATTAAGTGTTTAATAACTCTTGCTAAGCATTGTCAGATTTGTTTTCAAAGTATAATTCAGTAAGATTTTTCTTATTGAAACCGAAGCCCTCTCTACCATCCCTCTGGCAGACCCACTACATATTACTTTTTCTTCTTCAGACTGAAAGATACAGGAATAATTTTTCAGATGACCTAAGATTATTTTCTACCTCTAAGTTATTGAGATACTGTTTCATTTCAACACTTTAAACCTAGTCTTCTATCTGATATATGATGCATTATCAAGTACCAGTTCCTACTTATTTTATGACACAAAATGAATGTTTTTGCCTAATTTTACATTTCCATATCATTATTTTATTTGAAAGTGAATAAGTAAAAGAAATACCAGTACCAGGGCTACAAAAAAGGCTATCTCACCTTTGCACTTAACATGTAGATCTGATTTCCAGCACATACTGCCACTTGTTGATCATCTGGACTAAATCTTATATGAAGCACCGTTCCCAAAAGGCTTCCAATAACAATTCCTCGAGGTGTAAACCCTGCAGCAATTGTATTGGTAATGAAACTCAATGAAATATAAAAATCTGGTGCAGTGAGATTCTTAGAAACTTTGCATAGCAGTTGCTAACCACAGAGCTGTCCCAGTTTCTGTCAGGAATATGTACAGAAAAACAGCATTGTTTAAATACACCAGGGTATTGGAAAGAAAAGCATAGACATATGGACCACCAGAATTCTTCCATCTGCCTTGTTGCCTAGACATGATCTGGCACTCTTTGTGATATTAATAATTCCCATAAAATCATGTTTTCTTGCTTCCACTGAATATTGCCAGAGAAAGGATTTTTGGAGTAGGGTGATGTGCCCGTGGAACCCACTAGTGCCACAATTCATCTTGGAGGTAAGAAAGCCTAACTGAAGCCCAGAAAAACGCAGCTTTGAAAAACACTTCTGGGAGAATATGCCAGCCACTTAGCCAAAAAGTAAAGAGGATTTTCCTTCTCTGTTTTTAATTTTTCTGTAGGAAAAGGCTGAAAGAGAAAGTACACGACTAAATATTGTTAGAGTCAGATAAGACTAGCTCTAAGAACAAGTCATGTTTCTATCCTGTCTTCATTGATTTCCTACTGGTCATCTCACTGGTCCAAGCAGATTGGTTTCTCCTCATCCCTATTTTATAATGTTGCCTTTAACGATGTGAGGATGATTCGTATATGTCATTAAATTTTAGGATTTGATAGGGAACAAATTATCTAGAATACAAACACAACTACAGGTGTCTTTTCAGGCTTTCATATTAGATGCTGTGGAGTCTTTTTACAGTTGATAAATAGGTCAAGGTCACACAAAGAATTTCTTAACTACTTTGGCACAGTTTCTGAGAAATAATACAAGAAAACATGCCAAGGATGTGCAGAGGACAATATGTGGAGACAAAGTCTCAACAGCATCTTCTGAAGAGCCTGACAATCTGGATGTCAAATACCTTTGTATCAAAAGTACACATACTCTTTAGCTCTCTGCTACTTTCTATTCCTACCTTCCAGTTTTATTCCCCTAAATTCATAGTCCCATTTTACTCCCAGTTTCTGAAGCATCCTTTGATTCTCCATGTTACTCTTACATGGATTAAAATTTAATACTGACTTTTTTTTATAAAAAGCACTGATATTTTAATTTTTTTGTTTACAACGTTAGTTTTCACATTATATAGATCTGCAAATTCGAAGTGGAGCAGAGTTCAAGAGAACTCCCTCACATTAAGTCATCAGTGAATCTCTAACTATAGATAACAAGTAGGAAACTTTTAATAGTGCGGGACAATGCCATGCAACTTTAAATATTGACACCAAAAGGGGACAGACTGCTACTGGGAGTCCAGTGAATCATGACTCTGGTGGGGATCTTGCTCTTTTTTTTTTCCTTTCATTATTCTTCTACTTTCCAATTAATTTAAGCTAGCAGAGAAGCACTGCTCCCCAGAATCTAATGCCATTAGTTGAGGCACCAAACCAAGATGGTGGTCTGGATACAGGGCCATGCACTCTTCTCCCAAATCAGATACTTGCATAGGTTTTTCTCACACACACACACATGAAAACAGAAGGAGAGGCAAAGCAGGAAACAAAACACTAATTCCACAAGTATTGCAGAAAAGGAAGATTTTGGAGGTGCATGCTTAATTATGCGGTACTGCTGTGATCAATTTTTTTCTGTCCGTTTCACCCCATAGTGGCAGAAGGTCGCTGCCTCTGCAGCCTTCTCAGTGCCCGCCCGCACAGCACCTCGGCCAGCTCCCGACCCAGCCCGGCATCGCCGCTGGCTGTGACAATGACAGCACCGGCTGTGCTGCCGGCCGGCAATGCCAACTCGGCGTTGCCGAAGAAGAGCAAGAGAGAAACACAGCATCAATAGGGCAGCTCATGCTGCTGAATCCCAGTGGCTGAGGCGTGAAATACCAATCTTGCTATAGAAGGAGCAATGGGAGAAAAGGAGGTGCTGGGCTGGCCTTTCAAGGTGGCTGCTGCTCAGAAACCAGCTGGATGCTGGTCTGAGTGATTGGTGGTGAATGGCTGCCTTTGCATCACTTCTTTGTTTATATGTATGACAGATATATTATATAAACAATACTATACCTTCTTGCACTTTCTGCGTGCATTCATCAAGATTCCACACTATCACATGTTCATGAGAGGCAGAGCAGATAAGAAGCGGATCAATTTTACTTCCAAATGACAATGCAGAAATTGAGTTATGATGCCCTGACAAATATAATGGCTGACAAATGTAGATAAAGAAGAGTTAAATGAATCACTTCAAACAAAGATTATGAAAAATATAAAGCTACAAATGGATAATGTACATGAAATCAACAAAACAATAACTAATTTTTATTTACAACTTCAAAATCACCTAAACTACAATGTAACTGTACTGGGTTTGGCTGGGATGGAGCTAAATTTTTTCATAGTAGCTTGCGTGGCACAGCGCTTTGGATTTTGATTTTGTGACAAAACCAGGGATGATAACACAGCAATATTTTCGCTGTTGTCAAATACTGTTTGCACAGCATTGAGGCCTTCTCTTTTTTCCCATTTTTTCTGTTTCCCCATCCCAATAATAAGCTGAATATGCATAAGAGGTTGTGAGGAGACACAGCTGGAACAAATATTTCAGTCTGTTGAACTGGTAAAGGTATATTCCCTACCATACGATGGTATTATTCTCAGTATAATATATTATATAATAGTATATTATGCTCAGCAACAGACCTGGGGAATTGCATGCAAGAAGGCGTTGAGGGGCTGGGACATTGACTCTAAGGTTGCTCAAAATCTGTACCGGGATTAGTCTGGTTGCAGGGGGTGGTGACTGCCTTGGTATAGCTTTGTTTTTTCTCTTCCCTTCACTCACTAACCTACTTTTGTCTCTACCCGTGGATTCTCACTTTTTCCCATCTATGCTGCCCCCTGCCCTGCTGGGAAGGAGTCAGCAGGAGATTGGATAATGGTTTAGCTGCCATCCAGGGCCAACCCACCTCAAAAGTTTATTTTATTCTTATCATGATAAAAAAGTTCCAAACAAATGCTAGTACCTTTCCAGCGTTGAAGTGAAACCTGACACTTCTACATACCCTCAAATATTTTATTTATAAATTAGTTTAAAGCAGCAGCCTACGAAGGGCTCTATTCTAGCTTTACCTGAGCAGTGGCTGTGTTCCAGACGCACAACACATTGCGGTGCACAGGGTAGGCACAGCGCTGGTGGCCGCACGCCAGCTGAAAGAGGGGCTCTGGCAGCTTGCCTTTAAACAAGAGCTTTTCGCAGACTACGGCAGCACCGCGGCTTCCTCCGGAGGCGCAGCAGGCCCCGGCGCTCTCCATCCTGCCGCTGCGAGCGGCCCCGCGGCGGAGCCGGACCACCGGGGCCGCCTTCCCCCGCCGGCTGCTTCCTGACCGCGGGGGCCGAGGGGTCACGGCCGCGCCCGGGGCTCCCTCCGGCTGGGAGGCGGAGAGCCTCGGCCCCGGCCCCGGCCCGTAGGCAGGGCAGCGCCGCCGCCGACGGGAGGCCGGGCGGGCCCGCGGCCGCAGCCGCTGTCCCCTCACCTGGCAACGGGCCCCGCGAGTCGCGACAGCCGCCCGGAGCTGCTTCCTGGGTGTCCTGGGCTGCACACAAAGCAGCATGGCCAGAAAGTCCAGGAGTGCCCCGCTCGTGTCCCACTCGTGAGATGCCAGCTGGAGCACTGCGCCCGGCGCTGGGGAACCCAGCACGACACACACAGGGAGCTATTGCAGCAGGACCTTAAGGACAGATGTGAACATCTCTCCTGTAAAGACAGGAGAGATTTGGGGTTCTTCATAGAATCACAGAGTCAGAAGGCGTCAGGTTGGAAGGGACCACAGTGGTTCAAGTGGTTTAACCTGCCTGTTCAAGCAGGGTCATCCTAAAGCACATGGCACAGGTTTGCATCCAGACAGTTCTTGAATATCCCCACATCCATATCTTGAGAGAGACTCCACAACCTCTCTAGGCAATCTATTCCCATGGATGGTCACCTGCATAGTTCCTCCTCATATTCAGGTGGAACTTTTTCAGCCTGGAAAAGAGAAGGCTCCAGGGACACTTTATAGTACCTTGTGAATATATAAAGTGAGCACATAAAGACCATCTTTTTACCAAGACCTTTAGTGTCAGGACAAGGAGCAAAGGCATTAAACTAAGAAGGGTCGATTTGGAGTGGATAGAGGGAGCATATTTTTCCAATGCAGGGATGAGGCACTGGAACAGAGTGCCCAGAGAAGCTGTAGATGCCCTGCCACTGGAAGTGTTCAAGGCCAGGATGGAGGCACTTAGTGATAAACTAGATCCTGGGAAAACCCAATTAGGGTTGCACCAAATCAGTATTTATTTTTTTATATATCATGACAGTCAGTAGTTGAATATCAGAACAAGTTTCTGAAGAGAGGTTGGGGATCTCTATATCTGGTGCTGTCCAGGAGTCAAGTGCACATGGCCCTGAGCAACCCAGTTTAATTAGGTGGACAGGAAGAGTCCAGAAGTCCCCTTCAACCCAAGTTACAATTTTATGATCAAGTTTTTTATTTGCACCAACTTAAACTAGTTTCATACAGATCAGTCAATATCAACTTCAACTTCTTTTCAAACAGATACTTTCTATAGGAATGTCTTTATTGTGTCTGTCTGTAATAAACACTACAAGCATTTTTGTCCTATATAAGCATCTGATATCATTATCACTGACAACGTAGTCTTTCTGTGTTTTGTTAGTTCCACTTGGAGAAAGTATCAGAAAATTCTCTTTTGCGTGTACATGTGAATTTGGATAAAGGCACTGCATTGAGAATCAGCTGCACAGAGGCAACTCAGCGCACTGCATATGACACTGTTTTTCTGAACTGTGACTCATGGCTCGGAATACTAGTGACAATTTTATTGTTAATATGCTGGCAACAATTATATGCTGAGCGATGCAGTCATGAATGTGTTATGATAGTTCAGTCACTGGTAAAGAAAAATAAATGCTGACACAGCAAAAAGGGTGTTGTTCTGACATGAAACCAACCACTGGCAGTCTTAAAGAACTTGTTCTGAAACATGCTGTGCCTCTGTAACTGCTTCTAGGCAGTTAAGCAGTTCTCGTTTTTACAATTTTCACCTGACTTTATGCTAACTTTTCAATGCTTGTACCTACAATACTTTCAACAATCTGCTGTCCTTAACAACTAAGGAACTAGTAGCAATCCAAAGAAGTATCAGAGATCTTGGACTGATTTCCTGACTGATCATTGTTGACATGTAAGTGTGCAGGGAGAATTTTATACCTCTCCACACCCCCATGAAACACCTCTGGCACTGTCCTGTTTCTATGTAACACAATGTTAAAAGACCTTGGCTCCATGTACTCCCACACCTTGGGTATCCACTTAAATCACAGAATCACAGAACCAATTAGGTTGGAAAAGACTTCTGAAATTACTGAGTCCAACCTATGAGTGAACACCACCATGACAACTAGACAATGGCACAAAGTGCCACATCCCGCCTTTTATTAAGCAGTATATATAATACAATATATATTATATTTACAATATGTGTATTGTATACACAGTATATGCAATGTATATTCAAGGGACAGTGACTCCAGTACCTCCCTGGGAAGCCCATTCCAGTGTCTAATCACCCTTTCTGTGATGATTTTTTCCTAATGTCCAACCCACAGCTCCCATGGCACACCTTAAGTCTATTTCCTCTTATCTGGCCTGGGAGAAAAGACCAACCCCAAACAGGCTATAGCCTCCTTCCACATGGTTGTAGAGAGTGATAAGGTCTCCCGAGCCTCCTCTTCTCCAGGATAAACACCCCCAGCTCCCTCACCTACTCCCTACAGCACGTGTGCTCCAGACCCTTGACCAGCTTCATTGCCCTTCTCTGGACTCACTCCAGCACCTCCAGTGAAACTGATGTGGAAAAGGAAAATAACTGGAATGCTGGAAATAAAAGTTGCTTATCACATCATGCTTTTGTGTCCAACAGTATATTTGTAATGTTCTCAATACTCAATCATAAAAAGAACTTTTAAAATGAAGTCTAGTAACTTTAATGTTTTAATGATTTAAGCACAATATAAATTTTTGTATGAACAAAACTGACTCAAAAAGCGCTAAAATTTATCAGAATCTGCATTTGGCAGTCTTATGTAGCCAGTTTGTCTGAGCTAGGAATGAAGATAACAAGTTACACGTATTTATGAAATTAAGGGTTTTGAAGACAGAACATTAGCTCAGTTAGCACAGGGCCCTTGGGTACATACACAGGCTCCCTTGAATCTTAGAACACAGCGCACTCCATGCATTTTGTTTTTCTACTTTCAGCCCTTCACTCTTTGTTATGATTTTAAGCAGCTCAACCAAGTCAAGGAAATTGTTGAAATTGTTGAAATCAAAGGGTATTCAAAAACAGTGTTGGGGTTTTTTTGTCTCGGTCACACTGCTATTCTGTTCTGTGATCTCAGGTCAGGTTTATGCTGATAATAAACTGCGGGTAACCCACAAGGAGGGAAGCCTATCTTCCAGCAAACATCTTACATCCAACCTCAGTGCAGCCGAAGGACGGCTTCTCTAACCGTGGGCTCGCCCGGTGAAAAACGCTGCACGGGGCGCACCGAGCGCTCCCCGTTCCGCCCCCGGTGCTTCCCCGCCCAGCCCCGGCCCTCCCCTCAGCCCGCCCGCCGCGGCTCTCGCGATACCGGGGCCGCGGCCGTGCCGGGCCCGCCCGGCGGTACCGGCGGCTCCTCCCGCCCCCAGCGACTGCCCCCGCGCCGCCGCGGGCCGGGCTCGGTCGGGCGCACCGAGCGGCTCCGGGGGTGCGCAGGGACAGCGGCATCCCGCCCTGCGCGCCGGCTCCTCGGCGCCGGCCTCCTCTCGGCCGCAGCGCTTCCCCGGGGCCCGCCCCGGGGAGGGGCTTTCCCGCGGCGCCCCGGCCGCGCTGCGCTGCCGCACGTCCGCGGAGTCCCCGCTGCTCTTCCGCGCCGTGGCTGCGGCCTCGCCGGAGCCGGAGCCCCGCGGCAGGTCGCAGGTGAGCCGTGCCCCAGCCCCTGGCCCGCAGGGTGACGCCAGGCCCGGCGGGAGCGGCGCGGAGCCTCCCGCGGCCCCCGGAGCCGCCGCTGTCCCCGGCGGGGGTCCCGCCCGCGGAGAGGCGGGGGCGAGCCGGGATGGGCCGAGCTGCTCGTTCGTGGCTCTGTCCAAGGTCTCTTGGAATCGCTTCTCCTCCCGAGCGCTGCGCCAGCGCCAGGACGCTTTCGTTCTTTTCTATATAACTTTAATTATTTTCTGGTCCGATGTGGAGCTCCTCCTGTGGCTCCGCTCGGCTTTTGCATCATTACTTCGATGTACAAGTGACAGAGTCAGCTCCCTCGTACGGGCGAGACAAAAGACTGTTTTCTCCTGTGGCTGCTGGAGTTCTGTCAGTCTGGCAGGTTCAGCGAATGCTGCACCTCGTTCTTTTATGCTGTTTTTGCAGAACTGTGGCCTCGCAGTTGAGAGGCCTCTGGGGCAGGAAACGTCCAACTACAGAAACAGCTGGGCATTTTTTTTCAATGTTTTCTCCCTTGGATCTGTTCAGTTGTAGAACTTAAAACATTTAAGTGGCATCTCAGTGGAAGTAATGCAGTTCGTATTGATGCGAGCAGGGTACAAAAGTTTCTGGTTTCAGATAATTTAGTGTCCTTATGGAAGGAATGAGGGGATGAGAATCTTATTAAACATGAAGGTGTTCAGGCTTTGTGGCTCCAGTGATTTGCATGTCAAATTCAGTCAGCTGTATACTTTGGAAGCCTTCAGCGAGGTTTGGAAGTTGCTGCTTTGCACACAGAGACTGAGTGCAGCTGTTCAGAGGGCTGGAGTGTGGCAGGCACGCTCAGGCTGCCCAGCTGGGAGCATGCAGCAAGGAGGGAATAGGCTGTGAAAGAGCTTTGATCTTGCAGCAGTCCTTTCCATCTTCTCCTTGTCCCAGGACTTGCCTTACCTTTTGCACGCAAGTGCTGTAAAGAGCTGAGCTTTGTACTGTAACAAAACCTTATTAAAAGTAAATGCATTTTTTCAGGGAAAATATGCCAAATTTGGTCCTAGAAACAAGCTGTACATCAGGATCATAAATTAATGTATTTCCTCATTAGATAATTTGCTTTTATTTCTAACTCAATCCCAGTGCAAGTTGGAATGCCTACTGCTTCAAGTTCGCATCCAGATTTGCACCTTTACTGTCTTTTGCAGTTGAGATGAGAGGATGAGGATAGGAGAACAAATAGGATGCTCTAAGTACCTCATATAAAGTTAAGCATCTTCAAGCATGCAAAAGCCTTCCTTTCCTCAACTGTTTTTTTGGGTTTTTTTAAAGCAAAGCTAAAATCATCCTTGGATTTCATCCCTTCTGGGTGTCTGTCAAGTTTGGCATTCATACAGGTAGTATGAAACTAAAGTCTCTATGTCAGTTCTGCTGAAAGAACACTGGCTTGATTAATTTCTCTTTAACTTTTGGAAATTTAAGACATTTTATTCTGACAAAGTTTTGAATCTTAGCACAGGTTTCTGTGACTATTAAAAAATAAAAGTTAATGAACACAATTGGAGCTAACTTTGTATGGACTAGAGAGGATCTATAAGAATTTCCAAATTAAAATAAAATAATAGATTACTTCCAAGAAGGGAATATACTAAAATCTGAATTGTGTTTTGTATTCATAAGGTAGCACACGGGCCACAGGAAGAATCCAAATACAACTGAAGACCATGGCAACATACTGGAGAAGAATCCTGACAGCATTTGTGACAGCTCAAGTACTATTTCTGGTAAATGCCTCTGAGGAAGAGGACGTACCGGAGGAATGGATTCTTCTTCATGTTGTCCAGGGTCAGATTGGAGCAGGAAACTACAGCTATTTGAGACTAAATCACGAGGGAAAGATCGTTCTTCAGATGCGGAGCTTAAAAGGTGACGCAGACTTGTACGTGTCTGATGTGACACTTCACCCCAGCTTCGACGAGTACGAGTTACAGTCCGTAACTTGTGGCCAGGACGTTGTCCATGTGCCCGCGCACTTCCGCCGCCCTGTGGGAATAGGGATTTATGGCCATCCCTCTCACCTGGAGAGCGAGTTTGAAATGAAGGTGTACTATGATCGAACAGTTGTACAGTACCCCTTTGGGGAGGCTTCTTATAACCCTGAGGAGATGGAGGCACACCAGAAATACTCACAGTCTACAGAAGAGGAATCTCAGGATGAGGAGTCTGTTTTCTGGACTATACTTATTGGAATCTTGAAATTAATACTTGAAATCCTTTTTTAAATTGATACACACTGGACTTAAGTCACACTTCATCCTGTGAAATTGGTATGAATGACTCGCTGTAATATTTAATACTTGCTATGTTTCCTGAAGAGATATTCAGGTTACATTTCCTAAACCAGAAAGGAAGTGGGGAGAAAAAGCCATATTTAATTTTATACTGTAAATCCTCCCCAATACATAAAATGAGCAGAACAGCACAGTATTTGCAGTGTTCTTCAGAGATCAGGGCTTAAAAATGAATGTATAGTTGGGATTTTGTTAAAATTCACTTAAAATAGGTGCTTAGAAAAATTAATTCCAATTCAGTATTTTCTATTGTTTTTTATAAAGGAAAATGAATAAACTGCTGCACTTCAGCCCCCCTCTCAGTTGAGAGCACATTTAAAAATAAAACCTGCTTCTTTTCTGGGCAAGCATCTCCAGTAAAACTGATCAGCAATGTGTTTGAGTGTATTCATGAAGTTGAGGAGCTTAGGGTGGAGGAAGGAGAAAACAATCAATCACCTAAGGGAATAAATAGTCTGTATTTTGACTGCTTGTGCTCTACATAACATCAGCCACCTGTCAAACAGAGAGTGGTCCAGCCACTCATCACCACTGCAAATCCATGACCTGAACTAAGTGCATGTTGCTTCTTTGCTATTACTGCAGGGAGAGGGAACCTTCAGCTGTTTTTACTTGTCAATATGACATTTTGTCTCTCATTAAAAGCAACACATCATATAGGTATCTCAAACTTGAGAGGTGCTTTCTTACACTTCCCTTGATAGCTTTTTGTGATTGATATTTTTTTCAAGCACGTATTTATGAATAAGTCATTAGCTTGCAAGGAAAATTTCTGCTGAAAGGGATTTTGTAGGAAGGTCATCTCATATCCACTTTTCCTTAGAAGTTACTTTTACCAGGAATAGTTTTTGCTTTGGTTGAGTTTCAGAATAACAGTTGCTATGCAAATAAAGTACATTTAAATTGCTCTGTAATTTTGTTTTCACAGAGCTTACTGATGAGTGTACTGAAATAAACAAGTATGTTACTATAATTTTATACAATTGCATGTATAATTTAAATTTCATCACTGAAAGACTTCTCTTTTTGGAGTGGGAATTTGGCTTGCCTCTCCCAACACCTGACAGGACATTAGTGACATTGTATCACAAAAAAATCATTATATAGACAAAGTTTATTTAGTAAAAAGGAAAAAAAAAGTGGTATTGCTCCTCTTATAGAGTGGTTGATTAAATAGCACCAAAATATCACTTTAATTTGTGCAGTTAAGTTTTGGACAGCAAGTTTTTAGGGCTTTTTTAGCCCTCCTTGCTGTTTTTCCCCCTTCTTCCTCCTCTTCTGGGTACAGGAGGCTCTTTCTGACAACAATCACAAATCCAGCGACCTAAGAAAAGAAAGTTATTGATTATTAGGAAACTAAGTTTGTTACTCTCTCATCTATTTAGGCAGGTGAATGACTACAGTTCGAGGTCATAAAGTTACCCAGAGCAGGAATGAATGGCAGTTGGGGAAGCATTTAACTGTTTATATTACAACAGCTGGAATCAAAGGCTGCTTTGGAAATTTTATAGTTTTATCTATTTTCATTATATTCTTAGGTCAGCCTCAAAGTGAAATCAGCCACAGAACCGGTACAAAAGTGACAGCTAGCTCCTGTGCTTCCCAGAATGGAGCAGTGCCATGTGTTTTAAGTACTGTCCAGGGAATACTGCCACTGAATTCATGAACTTACCATGGACTTTGAATTACATGTAAAGCAACAGTACCACCTGTTTTTGTCTTTCTACTGCCCTGAGTTGGCCACATGAATATGAGTAACTGGGCAATCTAAAGCTACTGGCTTGCCTGCCTATCAAGGAGGTACTTGTGCTGCAGTTTTGATGTTTAAGAATAAAAAAAGGAATGAAAGGGTTTCAAGAGATATTTAAAACTATTAAATTGAGACAACTATTTCATTTAGAAGCTAAAATGGCACAATTAATATGAAAGCTATACTCTAGCAATAGGCAGCAATATAGTTTCTTTTACAGGTTTCTTCAACGAAAAGAGGTAATTATTCTCAGTATTCTGTGGATATGGAAAAAAATAGTTCTGAGTGAGCCTGTTTGGATTATGCTGTAAAAGCCAATTATATTTCCTGCACGGGAATTGCCAGGTTTAACTGTGCACAACCAAATATACAGAAATAAAGCTTAGTAAAAAATCAGGTCCTATAGTGTAAATGCTTTCCTACAATGTTTCTTACTCTTACCCTTCACACTTGTTTTAAACTATTCTTTCAAAAGCAGTGCACGTATTAATTCTGAGAGTGAGCCCAGGACTCAGAAGAAGTGGGAAGGGAACAAGTAACTCTTATTACCTGAAGGGATAGCATCAAGCCCCACACAAAAAGTGTGATAACCACGGTCACATACATCACAGAACATCATTTCTTCTTCGTGGTGAGGCTGCCCACATATAATGCACGTTTTACACTCCATACATTGCCAAGGGTAAGTCTTAATCATAGCAACAAGCTCCGGGGTCATATCAAGGCAAGAAGGATGGCCTAGATGAAAACCAGTATTATTACTTTTATGCCTGAAATGAAATTTAAAATTAGTTAGACTGTTTGCTTTTACCAAACATGAAGTTTAGCTCACCTCCTGGTGAGATCCCAGAGTGCACTGAGTGTGAGAGCACAAAGAACATGAGAGGTGAGGTCATAACAAAGGACAGAAAAGGCAACTGAACTCTTGCTATACATGGAGTACACCAAATATGTTCACAAACAGATCTGTCAAATTCCCTTAGGAATCCACTTAGTGTATGTAGATACTCACCACTGTTGTCACACTGGGAGCAATGTATAAGAGCTTCAGGTTTTCCTTTCTTGTTGGACTCCTTACCCTTCAGACAAATTCCACATATAGCATTTGGAATGACCTTTGGCTGGAAGGGTAGAAGAGGGCTATAAATTCATTCCAGAAGAATTTACAGATTTAACAGGAAATGTAATCTATCTCCTTAACTATTAAAATTAATAAACTGTCGGGATGTGTGAACCCTGAAACACGTGACAATCACTGACAAACAGTAGCACTGAAAAAAATCATAGATTTAACTACAAAAAATTTTGCATTTGTAATACATAGTGAGTTGTATGTAAATCCAATTGGATCAAAAAGCACATACTTGCCTCTTTCTATTAATTCATGAGTTAACACTCTCCTCATGGTAAAATAAAAGTGACATAGGGTGAAAAATTTCAGGAAGATTCTTCCAATATAGAATACTACTTCATTAACTTCTGTGTGGATTTCCTGTTTATGAAGGAAATTCTATATATTTTTTATTTGCATTACATTTGTTCCTACATATAGAAAATTAATTACAAAAGCAAAATACTCGATTTTTTTCTATCTTCAGTTTCAAATTATCTGGTTAGCTATGCTGTACAGGGCTGTATTTCTTTTATCATTCCTTCTTGTATCCAGTCATAATCATATAAGAAACAAGAGCCTTGCATTTGACTAGAAATTTACATTCATAATTTTTCTAGGTGATCATCTGGAGCGTGTCTGGGTCTATGAGATCCATTTAAAGGGTAAGAGAAATAGCAGGCTGTTACAATGTGGAATATCTGCCTATGTATTCTGTGTGCCAGTTCCATAGATACACCAAGAGTTTCATCCTGATGAGGCCTGAGGAAGAAGTAAGGCATTCTGAATTTCAGAAGCACGGCAGTAGTTTCATTGTTGAGCTTTGACTGCTGCGTAATGAAATTTAGTGAGAAATGTAGTCTACAATTAATGTATTCACTGATGTTAAACTGACTAGTGCCAGTTTTAAAAAGCAATGTTGCTGCAAAATCCCAGCTAGCAGAGGAAGCCGAAAGCTTCTATGCAGCTTGTCAATAAGCAAGAATCTCAGTCAACTACCAACCACAACTGGGGAGAAGAATGAAGTTTAATTTTAAAACAAATTTGAAAAGTGAAAACACAAATAAATAAATAAACAAACAAACAAATAAATAATTACAAAGATTTTTTGCAATACAACTTCTCTTTAAAGTGTGTTTATTTCCCCAGCCAATTTTTGGTAGCACCTAGCAAGGTAATTAGTATTTTGACTCATTTTTAAAGTTTCAGGATGCATTGTTTTAGATTTTCTGAAGTTTTCTGTGTGCTTTTTATGTGAAAACATGGCTACAGCCTGCTTCAAATTGTTTGGTTGAAGGAGTTTTATTCAAGAAAGCAAAACACCACACCATATGTTCATAGGTAACTTCCTTCAAAAGATGACAGAGGCATTCATAGACACTTTTTTTTTTTGCTTATTTATTTTAAAAAAAGCAAAGTCAACCTGTTTTATACATAAATATAATAAAACAATAAAAGAAGTCTAACACACAAACATCTCTACAAAATAATAAATATAATGGAAGCAAAACCACACATAAACTCTTTCACTGTTAACTATACTACATGTCCTACATGTATACCTTTATACCCTGCTCCTCCCAACAAAAGTGGCACATGCTTAGCCTTGTCAGTGTGGCAGCATTTACCCTTCCATTGTTTAGGCTATTTTTTAAAAATTGTATTGTAATCTAAGAAACTGAGCTTTTCTAGAATAGCAAGCACACTTTTCTAATCAGACTTCTGGCTTGCTACAGATTTTATTTTACTGCCTTTAATACACAACAGCACACTCCCCAGCACTCTGACCAAAGTGAGCTGCTTTCTGGACACATCTAAGTGTTACAGGTGTGTGCAGTTCACATTCTGATACACATACCTCTCAAGGTAGACATTGCTACAGATGCATTTATTAACAATGCTTCCATCTAGTAATAGTTCACTAACCTGTATTCATTAGAAACCGTGCATATTAAGGGGGAGGGGGTGAGAATCACAGCCTTTTAATAATAAAGTTTCAACAGTATGGAAGTATTTTTACAAAACAAAAACAAATTTTAAAAATCAGGACTATTCACATTTTAATCCAGTTCCATTCTACCACCATAAATGGCTTTGAGAAATACTATAAAAATGTCTGTCAATTCCAAATGGGAAGTCATAATATCCCATCTCATTAGGAGTAAATTTTGCTTTCTATATCCCCATCTCATTGGGATAAGATAAGAGAGAAAAATGAATGCAGGGTCAAAATGATGACTGTGCTGTGTAGGTTTTCACTTCCATGCTGCTGTGCTGCAGCTCTCAAAGTAAGCTTTCCAACTGCACCATTTTTATAACATCCTATTCTGAATGCAAAGCGTGACATTTTCATATACAGTGACCCAAAACAGAAGTGTTGCAAAATAAAGATATTCAATACATTTCAGTTTTATGTGCAAAAAAAAACCTCCTGTACTTTTAACAGTACCCTGTGTGTGCAATTGTAGCAGTCAGTCCTGCAGCAACAGACTCGCTACTTGTAACATGACAAAATGTAAAACACACGCTAATTGTTCTTCGTTAAAGAACTGACAATAAGAAAGACTCCATATAAAATACAATGGTTTTTTTTACTTGAAAATAACTCAGTGGAAATGTATGGAATCCTGTAATACTCATAACATTGCTATAATACACATATATATGCTGATGCCATAGCAATTGTCCCTCAAATTTAACTACACGTAACCAAAAGATTAGTGTCCTATAAAAATAGTCCAATATTAGAGAACAATATAGAACAAAACTATTATAAATATTTCACAGGGAAAACATTTTGAATCAGTTAAGCCATCGGCTAAAAGTGCCTAAACAAGTAGGCACATATGGCAGGTATATTGTTATCTGGTGTTTTATAGACTCACAAACAAGAATCATTCTGTCTTGTTAAAACAGCTCGTGTAATTTGGCTTATTGCAAGATTTCAAATATTCCCACAAACAAGAAAGCCAATCCTCTCACCCTCCTAACATATCATCATCAACAGCCGTGAACGGTGACGCAGGCAGGGTATGCTGACATTGCAAAGACGTGGCATTCTAATATGTAATTTATAATAACACCTTGTTACTGAGAGAATCAGTGATTTTGAACCAACAAGTAATTGCTATAGGAATCCATTTTCAAAATGCAGTGCTGTATACTATTATTGCTCTTCTACAATTTTAAGTTCAAAACTTTGCTGAAAGTTCTGCTCCACCAGTTCTCTCTCTAGGCATTCATAAGACTATTAAGAAGATTGAACTAATCAAACACTTGGGCATCTCACAGTTAAGTGAAGCTTCTGTAAACCAGTGACAATTTCTAATGTCAAGTTAAACAAGCTAAAGCAAAATTTCAGTCTTCATCTTTGGATTTCATGTTCATGGGAATACTGAAATGCATTCTATGTCTACAACTTCTTGCAAAATTACATATAAAAAATATATATATATATGTGGTAACCACAGTCTAAATCTACAGAGTTCACGCATTTCTTAATAAGTTCCTGAAAACAGAAAATGCAAATGGACCTTGCTGTCTGTAATGAACTTGTACAGACACTGTATGTAGAGGAAATTTATCAAAGCTACCCAATTCTTGTTGGAAATTAGCTTCTTATTGCAAGTTATAGTTTATTTACTATTAACTTGGTAAACACAGACAGTAAGTATTTATAAACATAAAATGCAAGCCATCAATAGCTCACTTTTGCTGAGATAGATTCTCAGTATGTACAAACTTGTCACTGACAAAGTGTTCCTTGTCCCATAACTGTCAATAAGCTTTCCTGACTGATAAACACTCAAACCTATCTTAACTTAGTGTTTTCCCTCTTTATGGGTCTATTCCTGCTCCCACTTAAGTCAATGGAAAATTCTAATTCCTCTCAACAGGTCTAGACAATTATGTGCTTTAAATGTGTTACAGTTTATTTAGATCCTGCCTCAGTATGCAGAATAGTAACACATAAACACAAAAAATGCATGTCTATACCCATTTCTTCTGAAAAGTATTTTTATCATAATTCTCAAAATTATTAGACAGGAATACTGAAGATGAGGGTCCTAGGTTTGGCAATCACTGCTTGATAGCTGAAATATCTTAATATCTTCACCAAATTTCTAGTTTAGATAAAAGCATATTGCCCACAAACATTACTACATAGTATGAACCACATAAAAAGCTCTTTTCCAAATACCGTTACAGGGGTTACAGAGTTGCCTATACAGCTGAAGTAAGCTTTTTGCCTTCCATCCTATACATCATAACATTGCAGGATAAAAGGCTGTATTTAAAATGAATGTCATAACAATATGTTCAGCCACACAGCTGCACTTTACAGGACTGATCTCTAGGTATGCTGCCATACGAAACAGAAAAAAAAGGAACAGTAGTGAGTGCTAGCTTCAAACTGGCACATACTTCTGGCTGCTATGTTAAAGCAGACAGAAACATGTTGAGTTCCAATGATAAATCCACAATGGATTTTTCTACTATTACTGCCTATGAATCTAAGAAGTTAACCCAATAGGAGGCCATTGTACAGCTAGGGTAAAGAAAAGCCCCACACGAAATATAAGCAAAAGGAAATAAGGAAGCAAACAGATGGAGCACACAACAGGAGAACAGCTAGTGAAGTACAGCAAGCAGAAGTTCCACATTATTGAAAAAACCAAATACTTCAGGAAGAAGCTGGTGAATAAAATTCGGTCAGGGGCTTTTTTCTTCTACCTTGTACCCAGGAACTGATTTGGGTAATACAGAACGTTTGGAACCATCTTTTCTTGGAGTAGCACTTTTGTCTCTTGTTTTTTGTCTTCCCTGAAAAGAATCCTCCTGGTTGTCTGTGGCGCAATCACCTTCAGATACATTGCCAGACGAATTGTCCTATAATAAAAATACCATAGCTATATTTTTTTATTTTTTTGGATAGACAGACAAGTCTTTCCTATGCCCCTTAGAGTCAACTAAGGTAAGAGAAGGATATGTCATTCCTTCTGCAAAAGCATGGGGTTTATCACAATCTAGAACACCTTTGTTCACAACATTTATAATCTGGTTTTTTCTGGTTTAAGAGACTGGCATTAGCAACAGCAGTCATGTTTTGGCAGTTGGTCTTTGTACCAGTATGGGGAGCACAACAGTGTAATTCTCTGTAGCGTTTTCATTAGAAGTCAGCAAGAAATCAACTAAATGCAACATGCTGTTTACAACGTAAAGGGCCAGCAAAAAGTTTAAAGTGCCCTTGTCATGCATTTAAAGCGTACAAGGACTGCCTTGAATTAAACATGTGAAGGTTTTTTTCTGCCACCCTCACCTACTCTTTTCACCAGGAGCAATCTAAATATTTGATTTGGACTGCAGCAGAAGAATGCCATCAATGGCAAAACACACTTCCACATTTAATACAGAACCAAACAACAGAATTTATTTTGCAGTTAAAGTTTTTTGTTTTTTTGTTTTTGTTTTTTTTTTTTGAGGAATGAGGAAGCAAGAAAGCGGGGAAGAGGTTCAAAGAGGGTGAGAGATCAATGTAGGCATAATTAAGAGCAGCAGCACAAGACTTTTCTCAGAAAAGTGTTAATAAAGGCTTCCAAAAAGCTCCAGAAGGGAGCAGTATGATTACCCACATTTATTACAATAAAACCCAAGAGGCTAAATAACAATGATGCCCTAGAGTAAAACACACTCTGCAAATAGTAATCAGCCTGTGCCCCAGATCCTGAAATCAAAACAGACAAAACAAACACTGAGCAAATGGCTGAGTGTAACACAAAAGCAGATGGAACTATGCGGCAACAAGAAATTCTATGTTTCACCATTGTTTTAGGGAAAGGGTTATTTACCTCACACCCACTAAAACATCACAGAAAAGGAAACTGCTACCAACTCCAACAACGGAGCTGGGGGGAGGTGTGAAAAAGGAAAAGTTATAAAGCATATTGTGGGGCTCACCAGGGAGATCTGACAAATGGTAGGTAGCCCAAATCTGACAATGTCCTACCTCTGTGGATTTTCTGAACTATATGTCCTCCTCAATGACTAAGTAGCTAAGAACCCCTCCTCCCAAAGCCAAAAGTACTTCACAGGAATCCGATTACTAATCTTCCACACTTCTTTACACTTTTCAAATTCAGGGACATTTTTCCTTCTGCATTCTGTCACAAAAAAAAATTTCTTAGCCTCTCTGAAAAATCAAAAAGGTGGTCTGCTTGGTTCACTTACTTTTCTTTACCATTAATGAGAATGGAAGTCAATAGAAAAGGAAACTAGGAAAAAATGGTTAAAGACCAACTGACCAACTGTAAAAAGATGGAGTGTGATTAAACCAAAATATGATTTGACATTTAGCACGCTATGTTTGTATGATTTATTCAACTCAAAAAATGCAAGCAGAAACAGTGTATTAAACATCTAGCTCTCCTTCTGTTAACCTACAAGCTGACCTCTTCCTTTCTTCAATTATAAGTCTTACAAAGTTCAAAGAAGATAAGTATTTACATGACAAAATTTAGAACTGTACATACCCACTGTCAAATATGTTCATCAATCATGCTAGAAATTGCTAAATGCACTGTGACATTCCACTGCTGTTAAAATTAAGTTTAAACTTCTGGAAAAAGATTGTCACCAACTTAAAAACTGAAGCAATACACCAATGGTTCAGTTGTACTTAGCTAATTTGAATCTCAATTGGCTCTCGAGCATTTAAAGCACTATCAAGGTATGTCTGTGAAAGTTTAACTGTTAGCTGAAACTTAAGGGAATTTTACATTTGCATAAGTGGATAGAACATAAATATCTTTTAGAAGATGCATGGTAAAGCAAAAAACCACAGTGCATTTTACCTTCTTTTTTAATTGGAATGAAGTAACTATTTTTATACTGAGTACTTGCTGCTTCCACATCACACATCGCAAAAAAAAAAAAAAAAAAAAAAGTTGTGAGGTTATCAACACCTTTGCTTTGCGGACAGACTCTGTGGGAGTTCAAACAGCAAAATATACTGTGACTTGAACTACAGTATTCATTCTCCTCAGAAATGCCAGCAACTTCCCCTTGCGAAAAAGAGCATAATGAAGAGCTGCACTGGGAAGTTTCTTCAAAATTTCTTTAAACAAAACAAAACAAACAAAAGAAAATTTTAAAAAGGAAGAAAAGGCCTGAAATGTCAAATATTTGTTCCATTTACTCCAAAAATGGACCAAAATGGAAAGCAATAGAGAGCAATGTCATGAAATAAACAGAAGTACTAAAAAAGGTCTTTCCTTCATTTTGCAAATATTGAAAGATTCCAAGAAATTAATTAAACTAATGAAAGCGAAGGGAAAGGACTATTTTGTTCAAGAATACTTTCAATTTGTCTCACCGAATTGCCTTTGGTTTTCCTTTTATCATCACCTCGCCCCTCCTCTGCATCATCTGAATCTCCATCACTGTCCAGTGTAAGCAGCTCCGGATCCAAAGGAGGTTCATAAAGAGCTGTGTTTAACGGCAAGTAACGAAGTTCATCTGGAGAGTATCTGAAGTTAAATAAATAAAATTCATTAAGTCACAGAGTACACAGGGACTTTAATAAGAAAGAGCCTCTCTTTTTTCAGGAAGGCACACAGAAACATGCAGTTCTGAAAACAACGGAAACACTAATTTCTCTTCCCAAATGTGATACCATGTTTAGTACTTGTCTTCTGTGTAGAGCAGATACTCATGGAACACAGGTGCATTTGCCAAGTTTTAACCAATCCATGTTACTATACCGAACACATCATACACTTTGTTTATAAATGTACAGTGCCCTATAATGTGTACAATTCAAACTCAGGGCACAAAAACATGTCAGACTACAGCTGTATAGCTGACCATTGCGAACAAAAAAATGTGTATGAAAATGTAATTCCAGAAGAACGTAAAGGTGTAATCACATTGCTTATAGCCAGATACAGCTCAACATGCATAATCTACCCTTTTCCTTTTTAACCTTAAAGACTAAGATAAAAGTGAAACTCCTCTTACTGCTGAGGAAAGCATTGCAAGGAACAGGATACTATTTTGCTGCATATAATGAAAAGTAATGTCCTTCACTGAGATGGAAAAGCAGTTTCACCAACAGCTTACTAGTCCAAAATAAACATAATATGAAGTAACTTTAATTCAATTGATTTAATAAAATTGAAGTCCTTCAGGAATGTCCTGTAACATGCAAATTTGGGGTAGGCTGTATGAACACACACTGGAAGGCACATGCAGATAAAGAGCTTGTCTACAAAAAACCAAGCACATATAGCATGAATACCATCTCTATTGTACAACAGTAAGACTTCAGCAAAATCTTCAAATCTGTATGGATTTGTTCAATGGTGGCATGTTGCTAGCAAAATCTTAAATTTATGTCAACAGTCATGTATCACTTTTTCATTAAATTTAAAGGTTCAGCTTCCAATATCTTTCTCTCTTACTTACAAACCCAATGTCAAACTTAACCAGATCGCTTTTTCTTAAATAGTTTCTAAAAATTCAAAATAGAACAGCAAGACTGTCACACAGAAGACATGAGATCACGAGTCAGCATCACAACACTTTCATACAAAAACATTAATTTTAGCACACGTGCAGAGGCAGATGATAAGTAAACAGGAGGGTGGCAGGAGTAAAATCAGTGTCCCTTTTTACCATGGTAAATAACTGAGCAGCCCAAATCTCAGGCACTGCAGCACATCAGCACAGACAGTGCTCTTGCAGTCAGTACAGTTTTGTTGACACAAGCTGTCACACTATGCATCCAAATTTGAAGACTATCAAGTGTCCCAAACTAAAATTAATTTGAAACCTTACAGCAAAGACACTGAAATATTTTCCACCTGCTAGATGCAGATAAAAGAGATCAGTGCAACAGAGCTGGCAGTTGGAATGCTTTTAAAATACCTTTTGTAGTACTCCTGGAACTGGCCGGGTATGAGAGCCACTGGATAAGGACTAACCTTTGTTCTCTCTGTAGGCAAGACTTTGTATTTTCCTTGAGGTACCTGGATAATCTGCATTGTTTAATATAAAACAATGACATTTTTGTTTCACATACAAACAGCAGAGCCATCCTCACCAAATACTCCTCCAAGTATTTTTTAACTTGCCAGTTTTACTGAATTGGAACCTGAATTCTCCCATGAGAAATTCAATTCATTAAAATGCTAAGAGATCCCAGTCACAAAACAGTATCATGGATTAAATCCAACGAACTGAACAAAGATTAAGTAAGACCCCTTTTAACAGTATATTACGAAAATTAGTTTTGAAATTAAAATCTAGCAATTGAAACAGTATACATTAATATTTGTGGCTGACATCTTTAGCACAATTATCACTATTGCTCCATACTGCTTTAGAGTAGAAAGAACACACCCATCTAATTCTGCAACCAGCCTGTACTATTAAAATTCATTAACATAAATATATGGAAAGGAACTTACACAATAAGCCTTCCTTCTCTTAGAAGGAAATAGAAGTAATTATCCACTACTTTGTCTCTAACATGGTCAATACCAGGAAAATGAAAGCTCTCCATAATTTTCTACCAAATAACAATTTGCAGAGAAAACTTTTGCCTTACTGCCTTCATAGAAGCAGAACAGCACTGCTTCAAAATGCCAGATAATTTTTTTTAATCGAGCACAGAGGTATCTAAATATGCAATACAAAAATAATACAACACCTAACAAAAAACAAGGGCATAATACTGACAGGCACACTTTCAGATATTAAACGGTTTTCCTTTTTACTTCAGGTATTGTCAGGTAAAATTGTGGAAGTATTCAAAAGAAGAATTAGCCATTTATATGAATAATCAATGTTCTTAGTTTTATGCTACTACTATCAGAATAAAAGCATGATAACAAAATAACACTGAGATTTTTGGAGCTTCCTCACACAAGAATTTTCAAGTTAAAAAAGTCTGCAGGTTCAATATATTTGAGATTATTATTTTTAGCAGTATAACCCATTTAACAGCAAAACTTTAAGTCTCTGTACGAGCGAGAAAATAATCAACCCCATTGAAAATAGTTAAAATAGTACCAAAACCAATTTCACTAAAACAAGGAGCTCCCCCCTCACAATTGGTAAGAAATTTAAATTTGCCTACATGTGTCTGTAAATCAAAATAGGCTCTTCTTTCTTCCATCCGCTCTCGGTTTAAATTGCTGTTGAATTCTGCAGCTTTCTTGGCAGCTTTTTTAATATATTCTGGAACTTTACTGGCTTCTACTTTCTGTGTGTTCTGCTGCTGCATTTGCTGGAATAAAAACAGTTTTATTAATTCACATCTATTTCACTATCAGTTTGAGAAGAACCTTGTCTCACACTCCCATTGCAGATTTGGTTCATGTAAGTGGTAATTACTTACAGAATACTCTTTGTAATGATCTGTAATTCGCTGCCGTTCTTTCTCTTGCAGTATAACAGAATACTCAGCATGTTTGGCAGGGTATTCTTTAATCATAAGATCAATTACTTCATCACTACGCAAAGCTGTTAGACCTAAAATAAATAAAAGCAAAAATGATGCTAGCTGGCAAAAGTAACTGTAGGTTATTTATATCCCACAATGACCAAGCTACAATGCAGATCTCCTCCCCTGAAGATTCCAACACAACTGATCTCCAAAGATGGACAATAATAGCATAGAATTATTTATGCCACTAGCACTGATGAGAACTATAATTTTAAAAAACAGGGGTAGTTAAGTCAGCACACACCTCTATTGGATATATGACACACAATGTAAGATTTTAATTCTATATATAAAAATTAAATATGGTTCTCTTATGCATAGTTAAGTTAAAAAAAATAAGACAGCTCACAAGTAAGAAAGAAA
The DNA here is from genome assembly GCA_013186435.1 of Turdus rufiventris. NCBI lineage: Eukaryota > Metazoa > Chordata > Aves > Passeriformes > Turdidae > Turdus > Turdus rufiventris. The sequence goes on from PYHW01010457.1 coordinate 1,118,810, forward strand.
GGTGTACTAAAGATTGCTAGCATATAAAATGACATTACATTTTCAAAGACCCATGATACACAGAAAAGAAAAAACATGGCAGCATCATTTAAACTCTAACATGTCCATATCAGAAGAGTAAGAAAGAAACCCTTTCAATAGAAGCCTCAGAAATTACATCAATCCATTTCAAGTATATTCAAGTGCCTTTATATACACTCTTCTAATTTCCAGAAGCTGAGCCATTTAAGATACACTGATGTTTGCAGGGCTCCAATGCAATGCAGGAAAATAAGACTAATGTATATAAAGACACCCTGTACACACATATGCAATATATACCACGATGTAGATATATACATATATACAATGTATATATATGAGACCACACAACTGATCCAAAATATGTTTGTTGATAATAAATCTGGAATACTGATACATGGTGGCCAATTTACTAAGCTAATAATAAACCAGCTTTAATTTCAAAAATTATGCTTCCAGTTGAGAGGGATGCAATTCTTCTCTACCAAACTGAACCCCCTTTTTCAGAGTGCCATACTTTTTTATACTGTAATAAGGAGTCTAACAAATTGTTTTCTTACCTAGTGTGCATTGAGTCTCTGTGATAACATTTAGTTCTCTGAGGTAGAGTTTCTCCTTATGAGATAAATCTCGCCTTTCTAAATCTCAAAAAAACCAAAAAAGAGAAATAAAAATGTGTGCAGTAACTGAAATTCCCCCATAAATACTAAGTATTTCAACAGGTTTGTTTCCAGGCAGCTAGAGCCTGTAGAATACTGGTATCCCAAGAAACATGACAACTTAATAAATTAATTTTAAATATAACAAACAATGTAGGGACATGGTAAATTTTCTTGACCTATAGTAGGTCAAGACCCTGCCTATAGTTATGATTTACAGAAAAACTAAAGAAACCTGGTGTGTAACTTCAGATGCAGAAAATTTTACCAAGCACTAACAGTACAGTCTTTTTTTCTTTTACCATGACTTTAAAAATAAATTCCCCAACAAAAGAGCCAGACTGGACAATTCTGAATAATGGAGCTCAAATACTAGAACTTCCACAAACGTGTTCTTCAATATTCTTCCATAGTGTAGGAATGTTGCCACAATTCAGGAAACAGAATACAGATACATAGTAAGAAATCATCAACAAATCACTAAAAATAAAACTGACACCAGTTTTCAAACAGTGCTTACTGATCTCTCAAATCAGCACTGTTTGCAAATTTCCAGTGGTAATACCACAAAGTCTTGTATTTCTTTGAAAACCAGTGGATACATTATATTTTCAGTAATGAAAATATAAAGCCCAAGTATAATCTGTGTCTGCTTTTCCTGGGTCTTTTTTTTTTTACTAGCTAGCTTATCCTATAACCTAAGAAGCACAGACTACATCCAAACTGTTTAAGGACACAAGCTTTTAGAAGAAAAACTTTAAAAATAAATACCTGGATATTTTCTTTTAAAGGAAGTCACACCCAAATATTCACTGACTTGCTCCTGAAGCATATAGTATTCTCCTGTTTCATCGGGTGGCCATTTGTATTCTATCAAATTTTCAGCAGGAAAATAGCTATACCTAAACATTAGAACAATGTTAGAACAAATCACAACAATCCTTAAGAATAACACTTACATCACTAGAAAATCAGTAATTCCTATTTCATTGTCAATTAAAAATATCTACAAAGTTGGAAAAACACTTTAAAACACTGCACCCTGTTAACTCACTTCAAAAATCACTTTGTTACACCCAGCCTCACATATACTTCCCTAAACCATAATTTACCAACATGCTAAGAGACAGAATCTGAAGAAACTGATATCCATCATAATAGAGAAGACTCCAGGAAAAGCAACTACTATAGAGTCAAAATTCATTCAAGTATGCAATATTTTAAAAACATGTAACCGCGCTTCTGATTGTAAATCCGATGTAGCACTTTTTATGGCACTCTAAAATAAAATGCCTTAAAATATGCTGGCAGCAATACACATTTAGCTGGTTATAGGGCATCACCTCAATTCAGAAAGATGCATAGAGAATACACAAGTAATGAAAAAAGACCTACTATGTAACCATGCTGAACAATAAAGTCAGACTTGCAATAAAAAGTGGGAATTGCAAAAAACAGTACTACCCAAGGTCTTGGCTGGAAGTTTCACAGCTCCGAGAACTGTCCCCTGAGCCCATACGCCGTCTTTTAGATGGCTGGCTGCCATCATTGGAATTTTCTTCTGTATCATCCTGAAATGAAAATAAATATTAAAAAAATTTAACTACTCCCAAGATACTGCAAAACACAAATCAGCATTACAAGGCAATCCACAATTTAAATATACTTGAACTGCTAAGCCATTCTGTGACAGTCTTAACAAACAACTCACAGGACAATCTACATAACATATTATTCTTTGCTATAAACTACCTGCATGACACATGGTAGCCCAGAAGGAGAACTGGGTGGCTTCTCACCTGTGGTGCACTTGGAGCTCTGAATAGACAGAGCTGCAGCTCTGACCACCAAATTCAAAATTCCCGATGTAAACTACTTCTGGAACTTGATCAGACCAAGAGCAAGTGCAAAACAAAAACCCCAATTCCTTGCTGAGAGCTGATGCTTACAAAATTAGGGAAAATATTATCGAAAGCAACACAGGAGTTTATAGGTACAGAGTTAAAATAAAAGGAATGGTATACAGTTTACAAAAAATATCACTACAAGCAAGTAGCAAAGACCTGTGTCTTGAGATTAAAAAATACTAAAAAAAAAAAAAACCAACTTGGCATTACAACAGATACAAAAGAGAACAAAGCTGTTACAAGGGAACATTCAGATAGGTGTCATTATTCAGATTTCATGCGATCAACATAATGAAAGGGAATAAAGAGTAAAGAAGAGGAAAAAAAGACCAAAGCAAAACAAAGATTTCTGTAAAATCCAGAAGACAGTGACTCAGTTGATGGTGTGTTTTCCACTGCTTTGTTGTCCCATAATGCTGTGCAACTCCTACCTGCATTATCAACAACCTCAAAGCGTTTAGTGACCGACACTGCCTAATCATAATTGAGACACAGAAAGCAGAAATCTTTAAGTGAATTGTCTACTGTAACCAGTAGTTGCGTCAAGAACAAAACAGTTATTTAAGTAACTGAATCACTAAAGTGGAGAAGAGTGAATCAATTTCCTAACATCTGTGAAGTTTAAGCAAGAGGAATTAACCTGACAGAAACAAATGGATCAAGCCCAACTATACTTACTTATTTAATAATGACAACAATGACTATTAGGTCTACCTTTGCTAATGTCTTTCATTCTAGTATATTTTACTTAACATATTACTTGAAATATTAATTTAAAAATATTCCAGCAAACAAGAATATGCTACTTTTATTAAGCAACATTCCATGTTATAATCAAGACAGGCCACAGGCAAAAAGCGTTTGTCTCACGGATTTTTGGCTTATTTCTTCTTTTCTGCTATTTTTAGCAAATATTTTTCTTCCTCTTTAAAGAGCAAGAACAACTTTCACACAGTAATAAAAATTCAAAAGCAAAATTTAATGAAACTGCTTTCTTAGTGCTGCCATCCTTGAAGAAGCAGTATGCAGCATCTCCACTCATATTACCAGTAATGCCATTTCTTAGTATTGCTGAGAATACCCTGTATGAACTCAGAAGAATGAAGCAGCAGTCCCCAGTCAAAACAACAGTGCATTAGAGTATTTTGTGACACAGCTATCTCATCGGCAGTTCATTTCTACTTCCCACAAGAATATTAATGCACACCAAATCTTTTTAACTGCTAACACAAATACGTGAACAGGGCCAAAGCAACCCTCTGGTATACCAAAACTTCCAAGAGACTTGAAAACGTCTTTAAAGGACAGATCTCAACCTGACAGTTTGGTGGAAGTGCCTGATATCAGTTTCTCCTTTTGCTTTGTAATTTTTCATTTATTAAACCTGGTACTGTTAAAAACTATGAGCATCTGTATCATAAAGAGCTCAGTTCTCTCCTTTTCCATTTGCTTTCTTATTTGCTTAAAATTTCACGACATTCAATCACACAAGTTTGTTGCAGACGATGAAGCGAAAACATCTGCAATCTAAAGACTAAATGCTGCCCAAATTAAAAAAATAAAATAAATAAATAATTAAAAGAATAGCTCTGTTCTGTGGCTATTTTTACACGAAAAGTTAAACACTGTCCAAAAAAGCCCCTTTCTCCCTGAAAACGGACGTTTCTGTAAAAAGCTTATTAGTCCTTACGAAACACGGTGACCTTACAAACTTTGGTACGTCTATCCCAGTAAGATCGACGTAACGCTCCTTCATTAAGCGATCGAGAAGTCTGAACAACCCGAGAGGTGTTTCACGGAGCGACTGCCGACGTGCGCCGGGAGTCTTTGGCGCCACAAGTGCCCGCGGTGCCCGGGATGCGCGGGAGCAGCCGGCAGGGCCAACGCGGAACTGCCCGCGGCCAGACCCAAACTTTCCCGGCTGCGGCGCTGCCGCGGTGAGCACTCAGCTGCCGCGCCGCCCCCGGGAAGACGCCGAGAGACTTTTGGGAAGAAGGACGGCCCCGGGCACGCAGCCCCACGGACCCGCGCTCAAAGTTCGGCTCAGGGCGCGGGAGGCCGCCCGCCGCCGCCCGGCTCCCTGGCGGGCATGAGGTGAGCCCGGGGCGGGCGGCTCGGGTGGGAGGCGCGGGTCAGGGCGCCCAGGCGCGGGGGCCGTGCGAGGCCTCCCGCCGAAGCGGCAGTTGCACCGCAGCTTCGCGGCAGCCGCCACCCGCTCTCACCTTGAGGGACTGCGCGCCGGGCGTGGCCGGGTCGCTGTCGCAGAGGCGCGGGGACAGCACGGCCGCCATGGCCGCCGCCGGCTGGGCCAACAGGAGCGACGCCGCCGCCGCCGCGCGACCGG
>PYHW01010457.1:1123879-1228995 GCA_013186435.1 Turdus rufiventris
CGCGGGACCGGCGCGGGGGACCCGCCGCCGCCGGTGCTGCCGCCGCGCCCTTCTCCTCCTCCTGCCGCTGCCGCTCGGGCGGCCGCGCGGCCCGGCCGCGAGCGCGGAGCCGAGCCGCCGCGGTAGCGCTTGGGCAGCAGCGCGGGGCGGAGGGGCAGCATCCCCCCGGCGGGGTGGTCAGCGCCGAGCGCGGGAGCTGGCGCCCAGCAGGGCCGGGCTGCTGCGCTCCGCCGGCAGGCTCCCGTCTCCGGGAACGTCAGCCGGGGACGAGCTACGTTTGTGAACCATCAGCCCCCGCAGGAGGGGGGTTCGGGGGGCGGGGGGCGCACTCGGAGGAGCCGCCACGAGCGCGCTCGCCCCTGCGACGGAGGGAGGGCGCGTGCGGCCGCTCCCCGCCGCTGCGCGGTCGCGCCGAGCCGGCTGCGCGCCGCGCCGCCTCCCGGTGCCCGTGCCGGTGCCGCCGGTACGGGCGGGCGGGGCTGAGGCACAGCCCACCCTACCCGCCACGGGAACGACCCTCGTCCCGCCCGCCCGCAGCCGGGCCCCGTAGGCACGCACGGCCCCGCGCCGGTGAACAAAGCGCACGGCCGCGCCCCAGCCCCGGCGCCGCCCCCGGCCGGGGCTCCCCCCGCCTCGCGTGTGCGCCCACCCGCGGCCCGGGCTGCTCACCGCCCCTCGAGGTTTGCCCGGCCGCGGCTCCGAACGCGCTCGGACCCAAGCTGGCCATGGGGCGTTGGGAAGCACCGCCGCTCCGTCCGCGTTGTGTTTTCAGTTCCCAACGATAAAACGGACATGGCAAAGGCACCAACCCCCGATTTCCACGCACGGCAGATCTAGAAGCGGATGTCTCAACACTTCACGGATCTGCCGGAATCTCATTTTACACAATACAATCGGTGCAGCCCTTGCCAGTTACGGACCAATTCTCAATAGCCTCACGATTGATCCCATCGCCCTCCTGCCACTGCCACCAGAAGCCCCTAGACCAAAGTGACCTAACTCGCTCAATTCAGTATTTGTCCACCTACCAGACCCAAGGCGATATTTAACAACTGAACTTTCACTTCATTCAAGGCAAACGGCTGGAAATTTGCACAAGTTCCAAGGACTGCAAACCACAACTTCCCTCCCAGCCAAGTTTCTAGGTGGACTAGCATTTTATCATAAATAGCAACTATGAAAATGAAAAATGAATAATGCTTTTTCTTACAAAGAGCATGCTTTTAAGAAAACTGATACCTGCAACTCCGTATAAGCATTGGTTAACAGTCCCAGGCACCCAAGAGACAAGCAACATTCAAAATTTTGCAATGTTTGGCCTTACACCAGCTGCTCCCACTTCCACAGCAGAGCTTTACAACAGATGAAGCCCATATGTACTTAACCATAAACATTTCCAACGCAGTTTTTTTTTTGGTTTCTTTTTTTTTTAACAGAGCAAAACTGAGCAAAATTATCTCAACTGTGTGTCAGTTGGAATCTGCCAACAGCAACAGGACAAAAAAGAATACTAAAATAATGATGTTTTGAAAATTTTCAAATATACCATGTACTGTGATGCACAAATGCAACTGTGACTTTCAGAGGTTTAGTCGTAATAACAAGCCATTACCAAAGCCAGTGCAATAAATGTATCAGTTTCACATTTAGCTGAAACCCAAGTGTCTCTTTGCACATCCCAGAGGCATCTGCTGGCAACCTAAAGGGATAAAAGAGAAAAAGGTACAAGTGAACCTATATAGAGCAGTTTTACTATTTATTTTTAAAGAACACTCAGCATTATCTAAATGCTTAATCTAATCATATTGGGAGAGTTACAACTATTAACAACAATGTAAAAGTTGAATAAAATTAACAATTCCTATTTGATGTTAAATATGTGTTCTTCACAGTAAAGCTCCCACCCAAATTGCTCCCTCTGTCTACACTCAAACAGATCCAAAAGTCTCAACACCAAACACCCAATTTTGCCTTGTGTTCACTTGTTACAATTTAGCATACTGTAAGAGCACCCCTTCAAAAGCAATACAATGTCTGCGTGAATAGACATTAGTTTTGGGAACACATACAACCAAGAAGTCACATCTCCCATTCCTCCACCTCCAGCTTACTCTAACCCACTTGTAACCATTTATTGGGCTCTCACCCTTTTTGATAAAATTGTTTCCAAAGCTAAATTGTGTGAATTGATGGCTGGAATAAACATATTCCTTGGGAGAAAAAAGTTAACTTGAACCATTTCACTAATCTGTTTGCACCTACAGCTCCTCAGTCAAGGCACCCCTCAGAGCATACTATGAGATGGCACCAGAAAAGCAGATAGATGCAGGCAAATCACAAACTGGATTTAGTACTGAAGCTCAACCCTTCAAATGTTGTTTCATGTAACTCACTAAACACAGGCTGGTTTCAATCAGGTTTCAAGAACTGATGATGAACACTCCCAAGTAGAAGTGTTCTTTGACACTCTATTTAGACATATAGAAGCGTTCTGAAGGCCAACAGGAGCTTGGAGTGCTAAATTTATATACCAACACAGCAAAATCTAGAATCCTTTTATTTTAGGTGCTCCACATTCACATGACTGGTGTTAATTTGAAGTCTCAGGAGCATGTCTGGTGGCAGCTGCAGTTACCATCCCTTTCTTTGCCACCCTTCTGTTCCATGTCACCCCACACTACAACTGCACAGCAATTTGTGCTGAATGTGAGAACCCAAATGGAGATCCAAGTACACCAGACAAAGAAAAACAAAATTTGCTGAACTCATGCAATTGTACTACTATCCATAAAGAACATAAAAGCTTCAGGATGACCTCAAACAAGTTAAGCTGCTGAATGTGAAAGAACACCTAGGAGATAACACAGTTCTAAAAGTTGTTTTTAATTTTCAAAAGGTGTAACAAATAATATGTTTGCTTACAATCATTGCCTGATTTGCCTTTTCCACAATTAGCACTGATACCACATACTTGTAACGGTCATAGTCCAATTCCTTCACAGCCTTTAATATTTCTTCTGAGATTGAAGCACACAAGAAGGGACTAGAAGCTCCATTGTATGTGGCTCCTTGTAGTTTATTCTATCAAAAACAATTTTGAAGGATCTTAGTTTTTGTCCTGGTAGTCTTTTGCAAAAAACACCCTTTACAGTCATTTTCATTGCAAGAACATGAAAATAACTAATGAGTTGAATACTCAGTACAGACAATGGTCTCAAACAGCAAAGAATGCACTGAAGCATTTTATCTGTTTTTTTTTAAAGGTGACACATATGCACTGGAAAACAGTGCTACAAGTATCTGTTCCAAATATCCAAGGTATGTCTTCCAGATAGCAGAATTAAAAAGATCTGGTTGTAACTGTTCAAAATACCACTAACAGCTCTGGATTATCTCAACAGATTGTTCTCTTTAATTTTTGCTTAATCTGTGTACGTAGCAGCCTGATTGTCAAGGATACCAAGTAATTTTCTGCATGTCCTGTGATTTTAGCAGAATGAATAGAAATCCACAGATTTGATGTCATGATCTTTTGCTAACTGGATATTTTGTGCATTATGGTACTTTGAACTGTTCTGTAGCTCAATTTGAGTTAAAAAATGCAGAGTTTATGAAGCTTCAGCTCCACCTAAACAGCACATGCTCTGCAGTGACCTTGCAGAGGCCCTTCTGCACTTTGCAAAACAGAGTACATTTACATTACACTCATGTGCTACAACTCAAAAGACTGCAGAGATTTATGCACGTTTAAGTTTATGCAATATTCACTGTTCTGTAAAAACTTCTGCAAGACAAGCTGCTTTTGCAATGAGACAAGTAATTTTAAATACTACTATACCGTTAGTATCGCTTGAGCTTTGTCTCTTATTAAACCATCCTGAACTTTAGTACGTGGCTCCAGTCTGTATGTGTTACGTGTGTGGGATTTCGGCTTTTCCTCTTCTTCTGCTTCGCCTGAATCATCGTAAGATGCCTTTTTTCCTTTTGACTGTACAAAATAATTTTTAAAAATCCACATCACATGTCAATATTTTAGAATTTAAAGACTCTAAGTAATACTTTATGGTGTAGAGTTAAGAGAACAAAAACCCGAGCAATTAGTGTAGGAATATGTTAACAAAAACCAGAGAAAGCTAGAAGCTGATTATCATCTTCTGGCTGTTTTAACACTACTGTTTTGCCTGAAAAAAAGAGAAGTGGTTAACTTCCACACAATTTAAAATTCTTTCCCAGCAAAATCCAACTGTCACCTAACTTTGCATTTAAACTCGTCAATCAGATGCACCACATTAGCACCCTGAATCCACTCCTTTTTCCAAGTAAAACTTCACAGATATTAACATACTCATGCAAGACTGTTAGCCACAAGTTCAAGCCTTTCATTCAAATAGCCTACACAATACCCAAAAGACAGACTTGGTTCATTTACTGCTTCATTTTACTTGTCCTTCTTCCTTGTTACTAAAATGGTAGCTTATGTATTGATGACCTAATTTGCTAATTAAAAAAAAAAATAAAATAAAAAAAGGTAGGAAGCTCCAATGTGCAAAGCTTTATAATTTTGCTTGGAACTTAAAACCAGATCTCTGAAGATCATGTTTTCTCCCCATGCAGCTGTGTACTCTAGTTCTTGAACACACATAACAAAGCTATGAATGCAAGAAGCAGGTCTGATGTTGCCAAAGAAAAGTCGCCTCCTGTCCACCAGGGTGGCTTAAAATAAAACTGTAAAATAGTAACGAAGACAGAGACAGAAAAGCACAAGGAGCCAATCAGATCGTAACAAATGCCACAGGCAATGGTCTTCCATACCAGCTACTTCCTATCAAACTATTACTAAGTTTCACTGACTCTTCAGTCTCAGCTCCACTTCCTGACTACTGCTAATAACTTAAGAGAAAAATCATCAGTTCCTTTCCAGGAGAGCAGAAAAGAACTTAAAGTTGAAATAACATCACAGTGCAAGGCTTATGCTAAGAAGTGCAGAAAAAAAGGCACTTATGGATAATACAAAAGTCTAATGAGAATTATTTTAAAAGATGCGCCACTCAGGGGCTCACCAATCTTTCTGAGGAGTTTTAAGAATCATGGAAGAAATGAAGTGTCTTCTCTGTGAAATCATTAGTTCTCTCAACAACTGTGGACATTATCTAAAAGCATCCTCTAGCTCCTTAAAAACACTCATGCCGGCAGCCTTAGCGTAAATGACCTGCTGATGTTTGTTGAACTCTGAATAGCACTTACTCTAAAAACACAAGGACCAAACACATTTGCATTTAACCTGTGGACACGCATTATCTACTAACTGCAAACTCAGATCTCAAATGACTACAGCCCTGACATGCTCATCACACCTCACCTAACAGAAGAAAAACCACCTCAACTCTTGCAGCTGAAGTCTTCAAATGAGCATCCCCATCCATGTGAGTAGCAATGAACTTGTGAAAAAGGGCACAGTCCAAACAGTGATTCTTTGCTGACTTGGTTCAGCTTGAGCCACATTACCTTCGACCTCTTTCATTAATGATGGAAGAAAATTCATGTCCATAGCACACAACTTCTATCAACGGTAATACTTAAAAGTTTACCTGCTATTAGTAGTGACAGGAGTTTTCATAATCACTTCCAAGAAGTCATTGCATTCACTAATGAGACAACCAAAACCCTTGATTTCTCTATAGACATGGCTAGTAAATAAACCCATTTCTGTATATCACTGTATAAAATACACAGTAAAACCCCAAGTTTTAGCACTATATTGCAATTACATTTGTGTAAAATAGTTGCACCCTCTGTGAAAAAAACTCAGAAGTTCAAGAACTAACTGCATTTGAGCACTTGACCAAAAAACTTGTTCTTAGGCTGCTCAACTCGAGTACATTGGCTTAACTTTGAACACATGGAAGGAAGTACGCTAGGAGAAAAAAAAAAAAAAGCTTTTGCTATTTAAATGAAATGCTGTCTGTCATAAGTCAAATTTAACAACCAAAAGTTGTTAGTTGCTAAAACAAACAAGAAACAGTTCTTGTCTATTCCTTCAGGAGAGGACACAGCTTCTAGTTTAGAGCAGCACCCCGAGTTGGAGAGACTGCCCCACCGAAGGGAGGATGCCCTTCTCTTTCCCATCCCAGCAGCTCGGCCTCCCGGAGCCAGCACGCAGGGCATGAGCCAACACTACACCTGACCAAGCCGAAAGAGCACGAGCTATCCCGAACCAAGAGGGAACATCACCCCCGATACCAATTTTCACAGCATCCCACGCACCTCTCACACCACATTCTCCACGCTCCATCCTTCTCCCAGCTAAAGCGCTGCAGGCCCGGACCGGCCCCCCCTCCTCAGCCGGGCATCACACCCCCCCTCCGGGGCCGCTGTCCCCGCTCCCGAGGGTGCCCCAAGCCCCGCCAGCTGAGCCCCCCGGAGCCGCCCCTCGCCCCGGTGCCGCTCACTATGTCCTTATCGGGGCGCTTTTTCCCTCCGTCCATGGCTGCGGCTCGGCGGCGTGCGGCGGCCCGGGCCCTGCCCGCGAGCCGGCCGTGACGCGGCGCGCGCGGGCGGCGGTAACGGAGGCGGCGGCGGCCATGGCGGCAGCGGCGGCAGCGGCGGAGCTGGGCCGGGCCCGGGAAGGGCCGAGCTGCGGCCTGCGGGCGGGGCGGGAGGGCACGGCCCTGCCCTGCCCTGCCCTGCCCTGCTGCTGACAGTGCCAGCCCCGCTGGGTGACCTGCTCTCCCGGCAAGGCCACCGCCCCGCACCGCATCCGGCCCCTCTTACTTTAGTAATTGTAATAAAGGGTGGCGGCGGTCGTGCAGGTTTTGTTCAGGCCTTCTGTCCTTGACAGTGAAATTGCGGAAGAAGAGACACAGATTAAGATGGACTGAGTTATATGTCTTAGAAAAACCGTAGGTTTTTAAATTTAATTTTCTTTAAATAGCGGGTAGGCACTCCAGATGGCAGCTAATAGCGGTTTCCGATGGGAACTGTATCCCTTGCTCTGTGCTGATAGCTGTATAAATATTTCCTCTCTCCTTGAAGCCAAGAATTCAGGAATTACATTTGTGATGGTCAATTCTGCCAATTCTGGTCATCTAATTAGAGAGGAAAAATATTTTTAATGTAAATTTAATGGCATATTTTTCATTATTATTATTCTTATTATTAGTTGTAGTACTTAATTATCAAACAATTTCTTGTCTGTCTGATTAATGAAGAAGTGTGACCTTTTTTTTACTAAATCAGAAGCATTTTCATACTTGTTAACATGGGCAGTTTTATCTGCAATTTTTAAAATTTAAGTGCGTGATTCTGAATCAGTCCATTTTTTCTGTTTAGACTAATGTGAAAATAGCATTAATGCTTAAATTGCACTAACATTGCAAAAAAATTCCCCTGCCTTCCTCCAAGGATCTTGCTGGCTGTAAGGACTGATGCTTTTGGTTTACTTGAGGTAGCATCAGTTTCTCTGCTAGCTCAGAGATTAGGCATGACCTTTATATATAAACTGGGGTATTTTGCTTCAGTCTGTCTTGTCATGGTTTCAGTAGATATAACCATTCTGAAATACACTCTCCTGACCTTGTTAAAACAGAGCAATGCTTTCCTCAGTTTTACAAAGGTAGGTCTGGTTGAGAGTTCCTTTCATCAGGTGCCTGGATTAAACTTGCATTGCAAACCCAAACAGTTTTTTTTACAGATGAAGCATTATTGTCTTTGTAGCTGAGCTTATAGGTATGTTTTAATAATGTTTTTTGTTCTTGTGTACTTTCTTGATACAAGGATTCTTTCTCTGTGTGTGCGTTTGTCCTAGATGGAGTTGCCAGACTCGGTCACTACTTGCCTTTCTCAACCTGTGCATTATGCAATTTGCAAACTCGGATTTGAGAAAAAAGACACCTATGACATTAATAATGTTTTATCTGGAAATGGGGAAGTATGTTGGCAAGCTGTTACAGAGCATGTGTGTTACCTTGAATCAGGTTGGTGTTTGCCTGCTATAATAGTGATGCATTTACGACTGATACAGAATTTCAGTACAGTTCATAGCAATCCTAGCTGAGTTGTGACAGTTTGTTACAGTACTGCATTAGCTCTGTACTGCATTACTCTTATGTAGAGTACATATCTACAAAGAGTTTTGAAGTTTTCATCTGCATTTAGTATTTGGATTTTGCTGGCTCCTAAGGTTTGTGTAATTGTGCTACCTAAGTAGCTCCTACTTTGCCTTCATCTTGGTTCCCACCTTGATGTGCCTGTAACATAAGGGGTTCAGGTCTTCTTCTCTCCAACCCCACAATTGCCTTGTTCTGTGTTCTTTATATTCATTTTGCAGTAAATTTAAAAGCCTGGGATCATCAATATCCCTACAGTTTCTTCTGTTTGTGTTTGCCAGCTTTAGGTTGTCTATAAGTATCATCTTGTTTCCCTTCTATGTGGAATAGTTTGTATTGTTTTTTTAACCAAAACAAAGCATTTATGTTCTGACGAATTAATTGAATTTTAATTAACCAAACTGCATCATGCAAGCTCTGTCATTAATTTCCAGAAGTAGTAAAAGTATCTTTCAGTAAGCCCGAAGAATTTATTTTCATATAAAAAGTGTTCTGTAAAAAAGAAGCGATGATACCACTCTGTAAGGTACCACATCCATCTGCCCTCTTTAAAGGCTGTAAGTCATGCAATTTGACTCCTGCTGAGCCTGCACTAGCTTCCAGCTTGATATAAGGAACTTCTACAGAAATTCTGGTAGGTTATTCACATTTCAACAAAAGCAGAGCGTAACAATCCTATTCACTTCCATATTTTATTGTGGTAAGTTTTTGTTGGGGTAGAAGTTTTGGTGTGATTTTTTTGCTCTGTTCAGAGAAAGTGCTTGATCTTCCTGATTTTGCATTGCAGTTTTACTTTTCAATACCTTTTCTGCGTGGTGTTTTATTGGTTGTGCTTAAATAGGATAAAATTGTCTGTGCTAAATATGTACACAAATTGTATCATGTAGTTTTATCCTTAGTGAGTTTTAAAATATTAGACCTTCAGGAAGGTTGGTACCCTAATCACCTTCTGTTTTTCAATTTAAGATCAAAGCGTGGATTATATCAAAAGCATACGATTGTTAGGACCTGTCTGTGAATCTGTTCATTTGTACTTCAAATCTCTGGCCAAGGAGCAATTTGTAATTCAATATGCATCATGGTTCCAGTGGACAAACTGCACAGAGGTATGGAAATTTCTGTTAGCAGTTTGTATTTTGGTACCTGAATCATTTGTGGAAGTTTAATCTGAGAACACAGAAGAGGGATCCATTTTCTAATAACCTGTGCCTAATACCAAGTTTTACCTGGTAAAGTTATTATGGATAATTTTAAAGATGTAAGGCACTAGATATCAAAAGGTGCTCTAAGAAAATTTCTCTCCAGGCATCTACATTTTCATCTCTTTGCCATGGTTTTCCTTCTACGTTTGCATAGCAGCTATCATGGAGGAATATTTAGGTTTCTCTATGTTTTTGGCAAATGTGATCTTTCCTTTTGAATATTGAACACAACATTCTTCCTCTCCCCCATCATGCAGGTATTTCTTGAAATATTTGATGTTTTACAATATACAAAAGCTACAGAAGTTGCTCTTGGCCTAATGAAACTAACATCATGCTTGGAGCGAGCCTTGGGTGACGTAAGTGCCAGCATGAGGAGTCTATTGCTATTGCAGATTTGGCTTCATAAGATGTGAATGAGCTCTTGGATTTAATTGTGCATTGAAAAGAGTGATATTACCCTGTATTGTACACTAATAACCCACATGGATTTTGAGTTGGACCGAGGTTCTTCCCTGGATCCAGTTGTGCTAATGGATACATATGTGGGACTCCTTCACCAGTGCTTCTAGAGTTGCTTGTGTGAATGCTGTTACTAACAAATTTAATTAGGAAAGAGAAGAGTTTGATTTATCAGTGTACATATAGTAAGTCTTTATTAGTTTGATTTATTTAACTGAAGTGAGGCAGCATAGCTTCCACAGAAGATCTGATGGTGTATTAACTTCTGTGAGGGGTGGCATGCAGATGGAAAAAAAGGCTGCTGGGTAGCTTCTTTCTTAGGGAGAAACAGCTATTTAAACAGCTTTTGCTGCTGGGCTGTTTTACAGCCAGGTAAGTTAAAATGTCCAGTAGCTCAATATCTATGAGGATCTCAGGAGAAGGAAATGACAGAGAAAGAGCAATGGGCTAGCTCACAAACCAATTTGCCCAAGTGTGGGGCATGGTAAATTTTGCAGTAAAACAAATCACCAAAGATTGGAAAAAAATGTCAGGGAGGGTACAAATGGAAGATGTGATAGCAGTTGAAACTTGAGATGCTAAGATTGTCCAACAAGGATAAAATCTAGTTTAAAGAACAGTCTGAATCAGAAGACAAACCACAAGTCTCCTCCCTTTCACAATTACAGACCCTATAAATTTCTATTGTAAGAACAAAATACACTGTCCTTGGTAGAGATTATTCCCCTTAATTACATGTTCTTGTTGTGTCTTACTGGTTTTTGTGGGACTTTTGGGAAGATAAAAGCAGTATATAATACAGAAAAGCCTAACTGTGAAAAGCCTAACTATGGTCACATTAAGTAAAATATTCACTCTTTCCTGATATGTTGTCTGAATTTTAATTTATCATGAAATTACAGAATTTAAAGCCTTTTTAAGAATCTGGTGGGTTTTGTTTGGTTAGTGTTTTTACAATAATGAAAATGGTTATTGGGTAAAATAGTCAAGGTATATGTTTGAAATACAAAGGATGCTAAATTATTTATTATCTGTTCTGCTCTTTTTTTCTTAATAGGTGTATTTACTTAAAGGTAATGATTGTCCTTTCCTTCTAAGAGACTTGCTTGCATCTGAGCAACTTGCAGATGTCTTTGGACAAGCTGTAGTAAGTACATAGTTTTAAAATAAGGAATAACTACTGAGCTGGTTTTCTTCCTACCAAATGTACCTTTTATTTGCATTAAATTACACTGAATTTATACAACAAGAAGTAAGAGCTAAATTTGATCTCATTTGTTTGCCTGTCATAACTGTTTGAGACGTCTAATAACTAGTTTGATTCTTTCCATGTTATATTCTATATCCTGTACAAATGAACTGAAATATTTCCTTCAGAGAATACTGTTATTGCAAATAGTTAGTTTGTTACTTTAACAAGTGGTGGCCAGTCAGCTTGACAGGAGACATTTTAGTTTCCCAATAACTTCTGAACTTTTCTGCCAGGGAAAGGTCATAAAAGTAAGAAGGGTTAGAAAGGCAGAAAATAATAGATTTCTTCATGCAGTAATTGCTTTGTTTATTAATTAGATGAATGTCCTGAGGGTATTCATTGGATCTCCACATGGTCTGAACCTCCGTAATGTTTTGTGGCATGGGTTTGCGTCACCACAAGAAATTCCTGCCAAGTAAGTTACCAGGAAAAAACCAATCAGACTTACGAGTTCTTGAAAAGTGGTTAGTAACCACTTACTTCTCTTATGGGAAAAAAAAAAATTTCCCTTGCTGCTTCTGCTTCTTTTGTAAATGGATTTCCATAGAATACTTCAGCCATTACAAAGATGGCCAGTATTAGATCCAGCTGGTTTTGTACTATTAGGGAAAACAAGAAAGTTTAACTATTTTTTTAGAGTCAGGGCAGTGTGGAGTAACTTGGAACAAAAGACAAAGGAATAGTGTAGAAGGAGGAGCAACAGCAGTCAATGTAGAATATGGTGATGCTTTTTTCCTAATTCTTCTCTTTTTATAATG
This sequence comes from Turdus rufiventris, assembly GCA_013186435.1. Taxonomy (NCBI): domain Eukaryota; kingdom Metazoa; phylum Chordata; class Aves; order Passeriformes; family Turdidae; genus Turdus; species Turdus rufiventris. The sequence goes on from PYHW01010457.1 coordinate 1,135,659, forward strand.
CTTGTGAATGCAATTAATAATTAAGTGCCCCTATTTAGATGGAGAGTGTACGTTCTGGGTGTTTTTTAAAAAAGAAAAAAAAAAGCCCCTTTGTTCCTAACTCACAAATGTTGGTTATTTGCAAAAGATTTCTTTGTATAAGCTTTTCTAATATATTGTGGTATTCTCCCTAGATACTGTGCTATGCTGCTTTTTTTAACTGTAGGATTGGGTCAGTTGTTACAGACTTATCTTCTGCAAACTAAAGGTGTTTTAGTACATCGACCTTATGTGATCTTCATTAGCTTAGAGGAACTTGATGCATTTCCAGGCAAGTATTTAAGCACTAGCAAAATTTTTATTATCCTGTTTTGCTATTGTTTCCTTGTCCAAAAGTGCCGTTGAAAATAATGTATTTTCAAGAATTCCAAGATGAAATCTTAACTAAGATACCTGTATACACCATCATTAGATGAACCAATCATGCTTGTAGGGCAACTTCTTAATATGTAGACACTTCACTGACTATTGAGTATAAAACAACTGCATTCTAAAATAATTGTAACACCTTGGAATATGAAATATGCTTGCTTCTAAAAGATTTCAGCTGCATGTTATATTTTTTTGATTGTGAGAGTTAATCTCATGTAACAGTCATCTAGTTTTCCTTTATAAAATTTAACTTTTTTCAGAATCAATGGGTTCCAGCTGCAAGGGTCCCAGCAGGAGTGCCCTGAGTCTTACAGGGCAGGTAATGTTGAAACAGAGTAAAAGATGGTGGTGCATCTTCATTACAATAATACTTTTCTCAGGGAAGGATTTGAAGTGTCAGATTAAAATCTTCTTCCTGTCCGCAGACCTTGTTTGGTTTATTCCTACAATTTTAAGGCAATAACAGCATACAATAACAGCATATAGGGAATCTTGGTGTCAGTGGTGATCATGGTCAATTTGTGCTACGTAGTCAGTGGAACATCTGTCCAAGAAATTGAGACAGGGCTTTTGGGAACCAAATCAGACTGATAACATTTCAATAATTATGTGTTATAAATCCTATAGCTGTTGATTGGCTTTGAAAAAACACCTAATGCAATCAAGTTACACTTATAATTTTAAGCTTTATCTTAGATAAGACATTTATAATGTAAATTTATAAGCATGGGTTTCATTACATGCTAGCATTGAAGCATGAAGTGTTAATTTATTATGCTGTATTTTCAGCGCAGAAAATTGATGAAATAGGAACAATGTGCTCATGTTCAAATGTTCATGCTACTGTACTGATTCTAGTTGAATATAAATTATTAATTTATATTATACTTTTTTTAAAAGTAGGTAGAGAGTGACTCAACAGAAGCTCGATCCAGTTGCTATGTAGTCTTTCAATAAAAAGCAAACATGATTTTTTGAACTGTTTTTACTCTGTAATTTTTTATTATCACCACAAATTCAATCTTGAATATTTAAATTCTGATCTTAAATATGGCTACTGTTGTACTTGCATAGTTAAAATTAATTGGATAACTTTTAAATCTTCCTTTACCAATATTGAAATAATACTATTTTCAATGAAATATTTAAAATTCATTAGTAAAGTGTAGATGATATGTAATTTTTCAATGTTGGTTTTTTTGACTTGCAGATCTTAATGATGAAATACTTTCCATAGCTGAAGAACTTGTAAAACTGTCCAGTTTTGTATTAAAAATTATGATACCATTTTGGATCACTGCTTTAGCAGCTTTCAGGCAAAGCAGGTAAGATATTTTAAAATTGTTTTAAATATAATCTAAAAAGATTATATTCTGTATTTTTATATCTGCATTTGCAGATTCCAAGACTTCATACTAAATAACTTTACAGGATATAGTTATGCTTTGTTATGGTGATCTCTTAGAAATTTTGTTGAGTTACGGCTTTGTTTTGTGCCAACTAAGATTACAAACTGTATTTGGAAGCCCAAAAAGAGCTGTTGGAGATGTACCAAAAAAGGAGAGGTTTACAAAGCAAGTGGAAATAATTCTTCATATGTTAAATCACACATATTTTGAATTTTGTTTTTTAAAGTGCATTGTTTTGTTTTCCTCTCCCATGCTGTCTTTTTGTGAGTTATTCTTTTCTCTGGGCTTGAATTCAGTGGTCAGTTTCTGTTTGGCACAGGTACTTGTTTGGCACTTGTTTGTTTACGAAGTGCATTACAATGGAATTTTGTCAGGGTCGTTTGGCCTGAGACTGTAACTCTGAAATGGTTTATATTTATTAGGAAGAAAAACACCCTTTGGATATCCCTGTTACTTTTTCAGGTATGCTGACAGTGTGATTCTCTTACTTCCTCAGCTGGAAGTTGGACTTAGATTGCTCTTCACTGCAACTAATAAATGTCCAAATCGATTGCTAACAGCGGAGGTAAACTTTTGTCTAGAGTCAATTATTATGTAGTTCTTATAATATTTGAAAAACAGTTATTCCAGAATCATCTATAGGGTCTATAACCATTTATGGATTTACACCAGAAAATTCCAGTCAACTTTGGAGCATTATTTACAAATCTCCGGTTGTGATTCATGAGCGCCGTTAATTTTTTTTAAATGTCTATAAAGGACTGAAAAAGTAGTGAAAGATGAGTGTTCAGAAACAGTTGTTTAGGGTGAAAAGCAGGACATTATATATTTGTTTTTAAAAACTCAGCACAAAATTGCAAAGTCCTTTTTTTCATTCAAAAGGGGACTTTTTCGCTATTCATGCACCTCTGATATCTCCTGCAAATGAATAAAATTAAGTTTTATATATATGCCTAGTTAATTGATTTTATTTGAAAATCAAATAATATTATTTGTGTTTTGTTCCAGTCTTCAGCTTTCTACACCACTTTTGATGAGGTACTGTGATTTTTTAAAAAAATATATTTCAGTGTCAGAATTTAAACCATGAATGTTTCCCATTACTAGAGTTAAGAATGCACTTTCTTTAGTTGAATGTGGCATTATTTCTAACTTTTTTCCCAAATAAAAGATGGACAGTAAGCACTTTAAATTTGGAATGCTCCAGGAAATATCAAAATTAATAAAAATTGTAATAAACAGACTATTTTTTTCTAAATGTTTTTATCTTGACATCTGTTACTCCACAGAAAAAGACATTCTGCTGTTTTTCCTAGATTTAGTTATTCAAAAAAAATAGAAAAAAATATTGCCAGTATAAATCCTCAGTTTTACAAGTTGATTGGATTATTTCAAGTTGTTTGTCAGTAATAATTAGGCATCTTGATTCTAGAGTGGCAGAAGTAATCACATCATATTAGGAAAACTACCTTAGTTGGTGTTTCATCTCTGATTATAAGGTCTTCAATAATTTAATAAGTTTCTATTCAAATTTTTTTTCCTAGATGCTAGCAAAGCATTTGGATAATGAAGAAGTCAACCAGCTACCTGTAGTTCTTGAGGAGCCTGCCATGGAAAGTGTTCTACAGTTTTGTCATCATTGTCTTTTGTTTGTTTGTTTCACTTAGTAATTACTTTTATGATATGCCTAATACTCACTTATTTCATATGAGCATGCCTCATATGGGAAATATATTCTCACACAAGGAAATTTCAAACTTATTTCTGAGTGCTTCTGGGATGCATCTTGCACTATCTGGGCAGATAGAACAAAAACGTGGCTCAAACCTACAAGAGCACATTCTGTATCTTACTACCCAAACAGATTATGAACAGGAGAAGTTTGGGTGCTGAGTTTAGAGTTTTTCTGAGAGTGTAGGGGAGATCTGAGGTTACAGTCCTGTTGCCAGAGGCTGTGGGGCTGTGAAGGGCCTGGGACACAAAGCTGAAGGAAATCTGTTGTTAGCTGTCACAGTATAGAATGTATGTTACAAGTACGGTTTGCACTGGTTTTTTTTCTGAATACCTGAACGCCCCTATCTTATAGACATGATCACTACTTGTCTTTCAGAGATATTCTATACACTGATATATTCAATTATGTGTGGGTACAAATAAAATAGAATTATGTAGAATTGGTGTATGTTTCCACAGGACTTCCTTTGGGATTTCTTGAACCACCAGGAGGGCCCACGTATAAGAGATCGTTTAAGCCATGGAGAGATCAATCTGGAAACTTTTCCCAGAGAAGTAGCTAATCAGATAATTGGATTTGCTATTACTATTCTCTGCAGATTCTCAGATGAGGATATGAATTCTTTTAAGGTAGGGACCAGTATTCTGTTCTCCAATTTTTTTTCAGTTATTTTGGATATGATTTTAGAGAGTTTTATGACTGAATCTTTCTTGACAAATTCTTTTTGTGCACAAGAAATATTGCTCCAAGTAAAAAATTGTGAAGGTATGTTTTTGCCTAGTTTTGCCTAGTGAAATAAGTACAGAAAATTTTCCAAAATATTACCCTTTCTTGCTGTACCTGAATTTGTTGGCTTAACCAGTCCTAATTCACAAGGTTTACCCGTAAATTATAAGGATTCCACTTAATTTTTGCAAATTATATTAATGAACTAGCCTATTTATCTGCAGACTTATCTGAAAGGTATGTAGAACATCTGTAGCTCACCCACTGAGAATGTAGTGTGTAGTTATTGGGATTTTTTTTTCCTGAGACACTGTAAATAGTACTGCCTTGCTAATGGAAGTATTATTTCTATCCATACTTATACTATGAATTTTCAAACACTTTTTGCCTAGCACTATGTTTCTCAGCATTAACAATTATTGTGTTTGCTCTCCCCAGTTTCCTGTTAATATTTGGGATTGTGTCTTTCCATATCACGCAGCAACCTGTGAGATAAATCTTGCATTTATTAGTGGCAGCTCTTTTTTAGTTTCTCCAGATGTGTCATGTGCTGCTGCATGAAGAGAATACTTGGTTGCTTTTCTGTCAGCTGCTGTCAGGTTTCATAGTTAAAATATATGAAATTAAGCTTTAACCACTCACTGGGCTGATTACTTCTTTCAGACCTTAGACATTTGGAAGTGTTTACTGACATCAGTGCTATAGGTGGCATGCATGAAATGAAGTATAAGTCTAAGTCTGCATATGATTAGGACAGCTTAGAGAAACTGTTGAGTATTGTCTGTCATCTTGTAAATCAGGAACACATGGTCCTAAAACCACTGATGAACTGTGCAAGTTGCTACCGATCTCGGTTTCATCCAATTTCCCGACTCAAGAAACAGGTAGGTGCTTCCATCTGTGAAAGCATTGTGGTTCTTGAAATTGTGAATCCCCAAAATTATCTAAGTATTTTCTTCATGCTTTGATTGTCCTAAAAAAAAGTTCAAACCCTATTTTTTTTCCATTTATCAAAACATGAAGGAAATCACAGTTGTGATTGGTGCCTGTTAATACAATTGATACCATTCTAGATCACTAAATAGCTTTATTCTTAACTTTATTCTTAAAAGTGTTTGCTTTTCTGTAGTTTTCCTCATCTCCTTATGCTTTTTTATGTCAGGAACGCTGCTAGGTCCTGTGTCCAGGAGTCTTGGATTAGGCTGTTACTGAGTTTTTTATGGTATGAGGGCCAGCTGATTAAGATTCTGTCATGGCAGCAAAACCTGCTTTCTAATTTCATGGTGGTCCTCTGACAATTGGTTTAATGAACTGCTTGAAGATGTTTCCCTATTGATTAGTGATTGCAGTAGACATATTTAGTTCTTTTGCTTTTCAATAGCATTCAAACAGTATGTTACAAAAGTCATATTAGTTTGGTTTTGGTTTTTGTGGGTTTTTTTTTTTTTTTTTAATTAAAAAAGGCCATAGAATATTAAATTAGTTCATTCAGATAATGTTTTAGCATGGAAGTGTACATCCAGATTTTTTGCCCTAACCTAAATCTTAGCAAATGAAGTTGACTTATACAATTATGACTAGTGAACAAATAACTTAGAGCCTCTTTCAGTTTTTTTTCTTAACTGGGCTACTAAGAAAGGAATGTCAAAGACTATACTTTACAAAACATTTTTCATTATATATTTTTGAGGTGGTGGAATGTATGAAGAGCATCCACTTATGGCCTGAATTGCCAACAGTGCCTGAGGAACAAGTAGAAAAAAATAAAGGGTATGTATGTGCTATATAAGATCACCAGATATAAACCAGCAAATAATTCCTTATTCTGAAAAGGACTTGGTAACCAGTAGGAAACTTTATATGAGATACTGGTTAGAAAAAGAATGTAATGTAATGTAATGTTATTTGAAAAGGAAGAAGTAATTAATAATATCACTGGAAGATATTGTACTTGTTTAAAGCCGAGAGAATAAAATTTAATGCATCTATCATATAATCAGTACATTGTAGGCTTTTTATGAATGGAGGATTAAGAGGAGTTCTGAAGATTGCTGACACTGAGAAAACATTGCTTTAGCTGGAGAAAGAAAGTAATGCTTGTAAGGTAGAGGGGATAGAAATTAGAATGTAAAAGTGGACACTGAATACACTGCTGTCAAAAAAACTGCATCTTGATCTGTGCCATAAAGAAATAATAAGTACTAAGCAATTTTATAATTTCAAATAACTTTTTTCTCTTTTGTTGTTAAGGTTGGAAGGAAATGCTGAAGCTAATACTTTCATTTTGACAATATCTGAAATTATATCTCAGTTGCAGCATTATATACCCCAGAATTTCTGCAGTTCAGATGATCCTATCAATAGTGTTCTCACAGAGAGGTGAGCTTGATGCCCTCTTGGTTCCTGCTGTCAGCTTCTACTTGCAGTCCAATATAAGAATTCTCAAACCTAAGTTATCCTGTCCCTGTTTGCAGAAAAATGCTTGAAATGTTGTATGCACTTTTCTTATGTTGCTGCTGATTTAATCTGAAAATTTTAGGATTGCAGCTGATCATTATCTTTGAAATAAGCATGTGACATTGTACATTTTGGAATTGCAGTAGAGATTTTACTTGGAACCTAGCCTGAAAAGAAAAAGTAACTACTCTTTTTTCTCAGATCACAAAAGCAAAATATTTTAAATATTTGTGTACTTACTATATTAGATTGGTTTTAGTCTAGTTTGTGCTAAAACTGCATCAGAAAATCGTTTTCATGTGCTTGGTGGCACAGCTGTGTATGGCATTCAAAGTGGCAATACACTGCTATGTAATTGTATTTTTCCTGCTTTAATATCAAGATTCAGAAAGTGACAATATCTTGTTATACTTGGTGCCAGACTTGGAATTATGTTAATTCCAATTTTGTCTGACTTAGTATAATGATCAAAATAATTTGACTTCTAATTGCCACTCTTAGAGCAGCCTTAAGAGTCCCACGACTGAATAAATATGTTGGAACAAAACACTCCTTATCAAACCCATTAGGTATGGGCAGCATAAAGCAAAGAGGATTCTCCCTGTTGCTTTACCTATGTATCACGTGGGTCTTCTGCTTGGTACCCACCAATCTGCAAATTTATCATCTGGAAGAATCCTAATTATTGATGTGTTAGAGTTTTCTACCTTTATCACTTGAAGTCATTAATGTTTTGCTATCTCAGGGATAAACTGAGCATGAGGGAGATTAAAAAACACTTCTATAAGAACAGAGTGTTTAAAGTGATGTGTGACACATTAGCGTAGCAGAAATGACAGCAGGAATATATTTGTGTGCTTTAACAAAGCATGATCTGGTGTGGTGTTGATCTAAAAAATGGCCTCACCACCTGCATTTTATGCAATGTTAAGTCTGCTTCTTGTTCTGCCCAGAAGAAAGACCACACACTAATGGGAGTACTAATTAATAGCATTTGTTTCCCTGAGTTTTATTATGGTGGATGTTAATTCATTGTGAGTTGAGCTATGGTGGGAGGCTTCAATCACAGCCCTGCTGTGATTTGATGTGTTCAGTGTATCATTTCAGCCAGGCAGTTTTGTTTATTGTGGTTGTATTTCTTTGATCTGAAATGGGAAACATATTCATCATAATCAATTTTGCATTTATATTCAGTAAAGTGATAGAAAACACAATCACTATTACTACACAGATCCTTGCTTTTTTCAGTCGTGAGGTAAGGGCAGTTTGTTTCCAGATTTTTCTGAATTAAAACATCATGAGTCAAACCGCACTTAATATGAAATGTATCCTATGTTAAATCCAGCTCACAAAAGATTGACGTTAAAAATCCCTTCCTGTTTTGGAGGCTGCTGATGGAACTTTGTGATACACGCATTTGCACGCTGTATTCCCCACGACCTGTCCTGGAAGTAGTGGCAGTACTCCGCAAAATAAGCGCGCAGTGCCATCAAGTGTCCCAACAGGTTATTGCCGGCGCTGGGCTGAGATACACGCAGTGGGTCAACAAGACTCTGCGTTCTCGCCAGAGGCACAACTATCGGCGGATGCTGAACAGGTTGGCTGCTGGTTTTGCTTTACTCTGTGGTTAGGTTTATGAGAGAATGCTGCAGGCTGCTGTTGCTGCCTTTCAGTGGGTTCATTTGGAAGTTTAAAGTCAATAGCACGCCTTCTTGTTAACCATTTCAGAGTCAAGCATCAATCAGATTTCTATTAAACAGCAATGTTGAAATAACAAGAAAATCTCAAATTGGAGAATAATTTAAAGGGCGTTGCTAGATTTTGTCACTGTAAATTACAAGCTTTCAAATTAAGTATTACTTGAATGTTAGTTTGTATTTTTTAGTTTCTGTCTTTTCCTATTTAGTTATATAAATGCCATTCAAATTTTATCTGACTGCAGTAGGTTTAACTGATTTGAAGATTTTATCGACTTTAGTTTACTGCTTTTTGTCATACACCTGAATCAGTCTCTTTATAAATAGAAGAGTTTTTAATATTCTGTTAGTTTTTTTCCTAGTCATAGGGGCTTCCAGAATTTTATAAATATTTTGTCACTGGCAAAGTTATGTTCATAAAAATGTTGAACATACTATTTAAGAAGCATAGCTTAAACTGACAACTGATGATACACATTTCTGATTCAGTTTAACTGTGGTTTATTGTCTATGGATTAATGGGAACTTGCAAGTTTTTCTTTGGAATCTCAGATATTTACCTTCTTTTTCACCCCTCATTATGAGTTTATGGTGTCTGTTTACTTTTCTGGGATTGGTACTGCTTTTTGCTGAAGGACATTTTATAGCCTTTTTTTCCCCCGACTTAGCAATAGCCAGCAATTTAGATTGGGTACAGAAGTCTTAGTAATTTTTTTAAAATATTAATGATTTCTTTTAAATTTTGGTTTTAATTTGTTTAAGTAAGTATTTTTAATTTATTTCTAGCATTAAATTTTTGTCTCCAGTGTTGCGGCTCATCTTACTGTTGATTACTCTGGAACTAGTCAGTGTTCATTCAGTTTGTAAGAAGAATCCTTTTGATTATCAGCAGTATCTAAAGTGAGTATATAAATTTACTTTATGGAAATAGGAATTGCTCCAGAATTCCTGTACTGTAGAGATATTTTATCATTATAGTCATAATTTTACCTTGGACTATGTTCACTCAGGAGCTAAATTAACTTTTTTGTAGTGTAGATAGGGAATATTAATACATCAAAGTTGCATTTAATATGTTGCTGACTATACTCCTTGTGTGTTAATTAACAACTGGTTGGATATCACATACATTGTGAAACATTTGACCAAGAAAGCAAAGGAAGCCATTTGGAGGAAACTATCACACATTTGGTCACTGTATTCTTTCTGTGGTGGTGTTAATTGCAGTTCTGAAGATCTTCCCATTTTACTGTGAGAGGGAGGGAGTGGTTCTCCAAAAGTAGAGCAAACCTTAATGTATTGTTCATCCAGTCCTCCTGAGGGAGATTTGGAAACTTGCAGATGCTTTCAGCTTTAAGTCAGGCATTGCAATATTCTATTTTAATTTTAATTTTTATTTTTATTTTTATTTTTATTTTTAAATCCTTAAAAGAGTTTTTCTCTAATATTGTTTCTCCTAGGTTTTTGAAGTCAGTCTTGCAGTACACTGAGAACTTGGTGACATACACAAGCCCTGAGAAAAACAAGTGGGATGAAACCATGGAACTTACAAAGAAGACTTTGATAGAAATAAAGAAAATCAGTGACAGAAAGCTAATGTTAAGGAATCTAGCTATGTGAACTAAATGGGCTTATGATGGGACATTGTTATATCTAAACAGTTACAGACTTCATATTTGATAAATCTAATTCAAAGAAAAACTTCATAAATCATTATCAAATTTTGGATGCAAAATTTATGTACTCCTTTTATCAGAAGGTAGCTGCTGATACTGGAGATGAAAGATCAAGCTTCCAGATAACAGGTTGTTTACCAAATCCAGTGAAAAAGATTTACTGTGAACTAAATCACGATGATACAAGTTCTACTGTAAATATATCTTGTGTTGTGTACATTGATTTTAATTTTTTTTTAATTTCCTACTGCACTGAAAAATGCCTAAGGAAAAAAAGTGTGAGTAAAAGCTCTGGAAAATTTTAATCAGAAAAGCAATTTATTACTTTGGAATGCATAAGCTGTTGTGTCAGAGACTGTGATCAACTGGTTAAGAAATTATGAACTTTCAGCGTAAAATAGTGCCCATTGCAGCTGCAGTCTGATCTTGCTCTAACTCTGAGGCAGAGCTGGTAACACAGTTACCAGTTATTTATAGATGAGGATTTAAAGAAGACAGGATAGATACTTCTGCAGAAGGATGCTTCAGCACAGTATGTGTTTATTTTGTTTCATTTCATCTGCTCATTCCAATACGTATTTAGTTAAATTCATACAGAATGAATATTGACATGCACATACATGTGCTCACAGACATGTATTCACTGTGGTTTAGAAAGTTACTCTCTTATTGCACACAATATTAATTTGAATATATTAGTTTATTTTATTATATTTTTTAATATTTCAGTTTAGTTTTTCGAGATAATTTCTCCCCTTTTTCATCAACAAAGAGTAGAGCTTCAAAGGAATGCATAAGTTGAAGAACAGATTTACAGAATACCACCAGTGTCTCTGCCTTTGCTTTCTCCTATGGGGTGTAAAACCAGAGGGTAATGTCTGGAGAATGTTTGGCTCTACAAAGGATTAAAGATTCAAGTTACATTTTAATAAGCTTCTTTGCAATGTTTCCTGACTGGAAATCACAGCTAGAGAATTACTAGTTTGGTTTATTCAGTGTGGGGGATGGCTATAAACTAAGATCATATTGCTTGCTTTGTGTTACTCTTGAAATATATTGTGTGTGTTTTAGCTTTGTCACTTCCCAGAGAATCTTTTGTTGTCATGGAACTTAATTATGTGAAGAAGTTTGAACTAGATAAAATAGATTAAATCTAGAAATAGAAAATAATTAGTCTAATGAGTAATAAGCCACTGTCTAAAAATTCAGCTTTTTAAAAACTGAGTCTGCAAATCCTAATTATAATTTTGGAGGCTTATTTTATACCCATTGACTTTGCTTAGATATATTAACTTCTGCTAAGTGTGTCTTGGTAGTGGCATTTATGATCATGCTGGCTTTGATGGTGATAAGTATTCTAAGACAAAAATAATTTAAGTTTTATATATTCATTGTAAGAAAAAGATAAAGAAATTACCACACAGTCATGTTTTGAAAGTACATAAATGGCTGGCACACTTTCTCCTTTTGGAAGTGTGTTCATGTACTAAAAAGCACCTTACAGAAGTGTATTTTCAGCAACATAAGTTCTCCTTTGTTTGATATATTTAAACTTTGGTAAAATTATCTTGCATTCTGTTCACTTCATTTGCTTTTACCTAAGATGGAGCACATTGACAGTTTCTTCTTTCCTAATTAGTGCCACAGATGTGATTTTCTGCTCTAAGTTTGTGGTAAGAAGCATGAAGGATTTCTGGCAATTCTGTCAAAGATGCTTTTTCAGTTTGTTTTCCTACCTCTGAAACTCTCTGATGGGAACACTGCTACCATCTATTGTTAAACAAATCTGGAACAGGCTGGGACAATCCAGTTATTTATTCTGACTTAATGCTGTCATTTACCAGAAGGGCTTATGCATGCAGGGCTTATGGCTTATGACAGGCCTGCATGTCATTTGCATGCAGGGCTTACAGATTTTTCCTGCTGTTAAAAGACTTGTGGAATAGAGCTGTAGAATAAGTGTACATCCTACAATGCACACTGAAAAACAAATGGCAGGAGATGTGGTAGAGGTCATTCGATTTGTCCTTTATCAGTTACTTACTTTTCCACTTCAGTTACTCATCTTTTCCATCTCTTTAAAATCACTTTTAAGATATAAGAGTCTAAACTCTGAACATTCAGCATTCCTGAGAGCAAAAGAAACTTGGAATAACTATGTATCTAGATATATCTAGAACTGTACTAAAAAATGTTTTCTTCCAAGTGTGCTATTTCACCCAAATATTACTTGGATCTGATTTAATTGTTGGCCTTGCTCCCCAGGGTCTGTGTTTTCCTTGAGGTATTCACTCAGTAAATCTATATAGACACAGATTTGGAAGCTGCAACACCCCATGAGGAAAGGTGTTGAGTTATTTTATTTACCTGGATAATGCTAATGAGGGAGTGATGATTCTTAAGTCAGTTCAGTTAGTCAATTTATCACAGAATCACAGAATATGCCAAGTTGGAAGGGACCCAAGAAGATAATTGAGTCAGAATCCTGACTCTGCACAGCACCATCCCCAGGAGTCACACCACATGCCCGAGAGCATTGTCCAAACACTTCTTGAACTCTGTCAGGCTAGTGCTGTGACCACTGCCCTGGCGAGCCTGTTCTAGTGCCCAAAAGCCTCCCGGGTGGAGAACATTTTTCTGTTATCCAACCTAAACCTCGCCTGACATAACTTCAAACCATTTCAATATTTGTGATGTTTGGTACCTTCTAAGGAGCATCAGGATGAACTACAAGTTCGCTGAGGTGGGCATTGCACAAGTACAATGAAATATCTTTTAATGGTTAGGCATCGGTGTGTGACAACAAAGCTTGTTCTTTATGTTCTTTGAGTCATTCTCCAGTTTGTGCTTTCCTCAATGGCAATATGACGGGTTAGAAACAAAACCATGTGTTCTTATTCAAACGTAACACCAGCAATTAAAAGTAATTAAAACCTTTTTGGAGTTGTCATCACTACTGCATTATACTGAAACGTTTACGCAAGAGATAGAGCAACACATTTGATTTATTTTATCTTTTAATACATCCCATCTAGCGGTTTTCAATCAGCCTGATGGCCTTTGAAGTGAACACATGGTGGCAGTGTTTGGTAATTCAAAATAGCACTTCATGTTGACATTCTTATCTCTTAGGATAAAAAAAAAATAAATTAGATTTTCTTCTGATTTCATCAGTTTTTTTGATATTTGTCTCTAATTGTGTCTTCTGTAGAAACATGTTTTCTCATTTGTTTCAGATCACTTTTCTAGAAATTGAATGCAACTGAATAAAGAAAGTTTTGCAAACATTTTAACAGTCAAGTAGGGGTTCTTCACATTTTCCACACTACTTCCTGAGGACTTTTGGGATTTGTCAGAAGTCCATCAGCTGCCCCTCTCCTTATGTAGTTTAAAATAATAAGTTCTTCAAATTTAATAAATAGTTTAACAAAACACTGTTTTTTGCAAAACATAAGTATTGATAATCCTGAAAGAAAAAAATTCAGATTGTCATTAATTGCTCTGAGAGCACCAAAAAAAGTTATTCTCAAAAACAATATATATATTTTGAACAAAAATCATAATTGTCAAGAAATATGTTTATTGAGAAAATTTCACTAATGTCTCAGCCTTTTTGCTGTGGTAGCGATTTTTCAGTCTGTTGAAACTGAAATGTGCTATTCATATGCTACCCTGTGAAGAAGAGCCAGTTGAGCATTGCTTGTTGGGTGGCCTTTGAAAACCTTGTCCACAGTAGCAATTTCAAACCATGCAGAGAGGTTGCAGTTAGAAAAGATTTTCATAGACATGAAGTGATTTTTGTACACTGTGAAATCTTGTGTAGAAATGTTGAAACACCCCAGCAGAGCTTTGTTTTGCCTTACACTACGAGTGCATCTGGTCTGTGTGTGGTGTATCACCTTTTTTTCATAAATCGGTCTACAGATGCAGAGCAGATTCCTGGCTGGTGTAAACTATTCTGTTCCATCTTCTTTGGGGCAGATCCTTTACTCTGGTAAGGATCCTGCCCACATTGTTTCAGTTTCCCTTGGTGGGGGTTGATTTCTAGCTGTACATCATTTTCAGGCTGGTAGGGACTGAAAGAAAGAGCCACGTAGTTTAGATAAAATTGCTGTATAGCAAAACCTCATTAATTTAGAGGCTTGCATTGCAGGGAAGTGAGGATCATGTGTGAGACTTCACAGCTACAAACCACATACTGGATTCTTTAATATCTTTGTGTTTCTGGAAGAACTTTGCTTAGAGTAGAAATGAGTTTTCTTTTTGAGGCATTTTTGGGGCAACGCTGTAGTTAGAGCACCCGATATTTGCTTTTTAAAAAAATTCAAGGATCAATGGAGATCTCTTATTTAAGAAGTCTTTTAAGCCATATAGATTTTCAGATAGAAATTGAAAGGAAAATGCCTGTTGTTTTTCTTCCCTGGGCCTCAGGCAATAGGATGTAAATATGGGTAGTGAATACTGTGTGAGATCAAACTGGCGTTTTTTCTGAAGGTGAGAATCCAAGACAATATACACAATTAAAGCCAACAGCCTTGCCTACCAAAAGGAGTCCATGCCTTCTGGCATTCTCCACTGAATACCTCCTCTGTTCCTCTCCCTTGTATATGCATCTCACAGTTTCTCAAAAAAAAAAAAAAAAAAAAAGAGTGTAGTAGAACCAGCCAGCGCCAGTTTGTTTTCCATGTTTTCTTTTCTTTCTAAGGGATTAGTTGTAGTAACAGATTTCATGTGCCAGAAAGTGGGTGAACATTAACTATTTTGTCATGCACTGATCCTTCCCACAGCCCTGCAAAATTTGAAATGCAGGAATGGTTATTCATTAACATTTCTTTGTGTCTACAGGAAGTACATTTACTATGTAAACATGTTTTATATAGAACATACAGCTGTTTTGAACAAGCACTCAATGAAACATAAGAGTACAGTGCCTACACTGCCACTTCAGAAACTCTGAGATTCCGCAGTATTGTGTTTTGGAAAAGTGAACACACAAAGACTTGGTGGAAGTTTCTTCAAAAAACCAAAAATCTTTGATTTGCTTGATTATTTTGTATCTAAAATGTATCTGCACACTGAACTATTAATGGGCAATTTTTAGAAGGGGATGGGAGGAATGTGTTTCTTTGTGTTGATTTTAGTAGACATTCCATTAAAGAAAGAATAGTCAAGCACCATCAGATAGTCCATTTTTCAAGGCTGTGGAGTATATTGCCACCAGGAAAAAAAATTTATAACATGCAGAAAATGTGCCTAGAATATCTAGAAGAATCACAGGCTGCTTGTTCTGAGAATGTCAGTCTCAAATCTGTGAGGAACTTTACTAGTAAAGCTATATCCTTGGGTAATAGATGGAATTGTGCCAGATATACCCCTCTACAAGCAACTCCACTGGCTGAACTTCACTTTAAGAGCATTTTATGGAATTGGGATGTTTTCTGAAATGGTGAGGAATGATTCTGCTTCCCAGAAGCAGCAGTAAGAGTGTTTTAGCTGTGCTGTTGCCTCTAAGTGAGTGAAGCTGTTTTGCCCCTTCACAGCTGGTGCATTTACCAAGGAGCTTCTCAACCTGTACATTGTAAATATGGGCTGTACACGTTGGTCTTCCCACGCCAAGGTTAGCATTCCTAAAGGACTCTAGGGCCAAAAAGCATAGGTGTGCTGAGGAGAAGGGCTGTGCACAGCAGGCCAAGCCCTTGAACAGCTCTCCCCTGCAGAGGGCAGATGTTGAGGTGCCAAGTTAGCCAGTATTCAGACCATGGGCTGTTATGCTATGAGTTTGTGTATGACCTTTAGGTGTGAGAATCACAGAATCACTGAGGCTGGAAAAGACCTCTGTGATCATTGAGTCCAACAGCTGGTCTAACACTACCTTGTTCAACACTAAAGCATATCCTCAAGTGCCACATCCACACATTATTTTTTAACAGTTCCAGGGATGGTGATTCTGTCACTTCCCTTGACAGCCTGTTGCAATGCCTGGCCACAATTTTGGTGAACAAATTTTTCCTAATATCCAGCCTAAACCATTCCTGGTGCATCTTCAGGCCAATTGCTTCTTGTCTAATTGCTTGTTACATGGGAGAGCACAGTCTTCAATCTCCTTTCAGGTAGTTGCAGAGAGCAATAAAGTTCCTCCTAATAATCCTTGCTCACAAATGCCCAAGATGGAAGCATGGAGTTCTCGTTGTCTAGGCAGTCCTATGTGCACCTTTTATTAAATTTTAAGGAAGGGGAGTGTTTCTGGTAGTATTAATGGGAAAATAATACTGCCCTTAGACTGGCAGGATAGTACAGTGATAGGAGATGACAATTAGATGAGCTCATAAATTTTGAACTAATGGCATCAGTGCAAAAGCAGAAGGTTAATTCTAAACAGTTGATTAAAAAAAAAAAAAAAAAAGCTGCAGTTGACCCTTCAGGATATAATGCACTTGTGTCAACATGGACTCTGCCCAAACATTGTTCTGCTGTGGAAGCAGCTGGATGCCCTGCCCTCTGGTTTATATAGCTCCAAAGGGAAGGGAAAGGGAGAGATGATGTGAGGGAAGAGGGAGAAAAAGAAGCAGGAGAGAAGATAAAGCAAATCCAGCTCACATCTTCAACACCATGGTCTGACTTGAGAATATTCTCCATCTGACCCTCTCAGTGCTCATTTCTTGATATTTAGGAACCTGAATCAGCAAAGAAAGTGTGTCTGCCTCAAAGTCACAGGCGCTGTCACAAGCAAGCCATTTTTCTGCTTCCTTTACAAATATTTTTCTCTGGGAGGGCAGGCAGTGATGAAGAAAGGGGCAGGGTAGAGAATAATGGCTATTTCTGTCTGGCCTCTAATATTCAAGGTCTAATTTATAGTATTCCATGTAGCATGATGGTGTCATTTAAATGGTGTATTAACACTGAAGTCTGGAATATTTATTTGGCTGAAAATGCATCTGATACTAAATACACCTTGGGGACATGGCTGTGGGACGATTACAGAACTGATGGTCATCAAAATGATAGCATTTCTTGGCCCTCCTGAGTCTTCTGCTGTAAAAGTGGGACAGGGTGTTTTCTGGTTAAGAATAATGGTCTCTGTGCTACCCTTGGGGGCAGATGGGTCCCAGCACCTGCTCTCCGGATCCAGGATAAAGAGCTTCTACACAATTATCTTCCAGTTTGCTGTTTACTTCCATTCAAATTAATCAGTAGTTACTCTACATGAAAAATCACATTGTGAGCTTTAAAGCTTTATCACATGCCATTGTTGTTTATGTATTTACAGTCTATTATTCATGATAGAAATACTGAACAATTTAATCTGATTTATACCCTTTTTTTTTTTTTTTTGCTTTAGCTTTAGTGTCCCACGTGATTTGCATATTTATAATGAAGCAGGGTGGGGGGAGAGAAAGGAGGTTACTGTGGGACTAGATTTTTTTTTGTTCATTGTCTATTCCAGCTAATATGAGATAGTACTCAACAGAGTTTCTTAGCACCCTTACTTTTAAGCAGGTGAACATACTGAAACAAGATAGACACCGATCTCAGGAAAGAGCAACCACATATGCAAATACGTGTACTTGATTCGTGGAGTTTAATTTAACATGAGCTGTGTCAAACCTATGCTGTGGATATTCTGAGTCTGTTTTCATTAACATTCAAGCAAGGTGCTGTCCTGTCTGTGGGGAAGACAGGATGTGTGATGGAGGGAGCCCTGCAGCCCAGCATCTGCAGCGTGGTGATCTATGGCTGTGGCTTCTGCAGGCTCAGGGCAAAAGGGGTGTGAGTGTGGGTGCACGGGCCATGTACCTCACTGGGTTGGTGACAGTGGGGATTCTCTTGCCAGCAGCCTTGCTGGATGGCAGGGATTGCAGCTGTTAGCAATCAGGAGGAAGCTTTCATTTCCTTTTGACTTTTACAAACTGGCCTAATAGAAGTTCTATTTATTCAGGTGTTTTTATACAAATTTTCCAAAGATACCAAACCTGACCTTTGTGTATGTAGTTTCCCATCCAATTAGTGAAAACCATTTAGAAATGTCAAGGATGGGACTAGAAGGGACCTCCTAGGTGCTGTCTGCTGCTGGGTCAGTCAACCAGATTGCACACCATCTTTTTCAGCCCTGTCAAATACCAGAAATAATCTCTCTCCTGCTCATCTGTTTGCTATAGTGCTGTACCAGAACCTTGTCCATGTTGCTTAGAAACCCTCTTCTAGTATCCAAGTTTCTTTTCACAGCCCATTCATATTAATTTGTTCTTGTGCCAATATTTTCCTGTAGCTGGACGGCTCTGCTCTCTATCTAATATTTGCATATCACTTCAATGTATTTATAATAAGGAACCATATCCTTTCTCAGACTTCTTCTTTTAAATGTTAAACAAGAACAGCTTTTTTAGTGTCCACTCATAAAATAGGTTTGTTATTTCATGCATATGCCCAGTAACATTTCCCTGCACCTGTTCTTGTTTTAGTTCCTCATCTATAGGACCAGTATTGTCTAAGATTGAGGTCAGATTAACTGAAATAATTCCCACTTCGGTGGTATGCACTCTTACATCTAACATGACATTTTCAGATCCTAATCCAAATTTCTAATATTTATGTGATCTTTGCCTAAGTCAGTACACTTTCTGAGGTGATCATTCATCCACATGGGCTTGATCCCAGCCTCTTGGCCAGAGGTTTGCCATTTCACAGCTATTTTATCTTGAAAGACATTATAAGTTTCATTAGAAATCTCGGTCAATGAGATTTTAAACCCAGTTCACTAGATTACCACAACCCAACGAAACTCTCAGATTTCAGCAGATTCCCAAATTTCATTCCTACCACTTTATTCCATGAGCAGAAGCACAAAAGGAGGAGTTTGTAATGTTTCTGTAAATGCCTGTAGAGTGATTTTGATCTCAGCCCAGCACCCTTGTTGTAGATGACGTGAATGGGCAATGCAGCCTGTGTGCTGCTGCCATGGGCTAGGGCCCTGGGATGGGCAGGTGTTCCCACCTGAGACGGGATGTGCAGATGCAGAGATGAGAGCTCACTCCAGGAGAGATGGACACCCACCCTTGGCTCCATCCCACTCCTGCAGCGGCATGTTTGAACAAGAAGAAAGAACGCGGTTGGTAATGGAATGAGTAAAGTTTTACAAGGAGAGCAGGTGTGCCTGCTTGAAAGATAAACTCTTCCCCCATGCGACGATAAGATAAATGATCCGAACTTGTGATTTAGTTAATGTTTCTGTCTTTAGCCTGCTGTGTACACAGCACCCTGCTGGATAAGCTGCCCAGAACTGCATGCCTCTGTATGCACAGAGCTATAATAGTCAGCAATATCATTCTCTCACCCTGCGTCCTTAACTAAACAGCCTTTAATCATTATACATCGTTATTATATGTTCCTTATTATACAATGCAGCAGCTACCTTGCATTTTAAAAGGCCAGTGCCTACATTAAATATCATCATTGGCTGCGTCCTGAGGATCTTGTTTCCCTGCTATTTCAGGCTGTCACGGTTCTCCGGAGCAGTATTTAAACTATGTCTGAATTTGGGCAAATGCTTTTTGTTCATGTGCCTTGAGAATTAGAGTTAATCCATCTTTCTCACCAAGGGAAAATTCCTCCAGAGGCATCTTGCTCTTGTTTCACTGCTTATTGATTATCACTCCCAGTTTGCACGTTACTGGCTGTGGTGTTCCAGCTGCATTTGAATGAGCAAAAGAAAAGCCAGCTGGTGCTCTGTTGTTCTGATTTTTATATCAGCATTTTGGTTTCAAAGACATTTATCTAATCTTATTAACTGGCTTTACCAAGAGGATTTCCTCACAGATTTAACTGGGAGAAAACAAATAGGCAGTGAGAAGGGGGTGGTAGAGGATGTCTTCTGTTATTTGCCACAGAAGCACATTCTTACCTACTGGGAGAAAAAATAAATCAGGTTTGCCATTGACTCAAATGCTGACACTTTCTGACTAAGGTAAAGCTCTTTATGTTCACTTATGTGAATGCTTCTAAGAAGACAAAACGATAGGCATTTTCTTTCCATACAAGTGCAGAAGGCCCAACTTGCTCCAGAAAAAAAGGCAGGCAGTGAGTCCATGCTCCCACTCAGAGGAATGAGGTCAGGGGACTGGGGACTGTGGCCATGTGCCCGGCACCTCTGTTCTCCCTTTCAGGAAAGAGATCACATGATTTGTACAGGGCTTTCTTGCATAGAAAGCATGACTAAGAGCTGTGTGTGCAGAGTGCAAAAATGGAACAGATTTGGGGAAATTAGTTCTATTGGTGCCTACACATTTGGAATGTCTAAGGTTGAGGGTAGCAAGCATGCAGCCTAAGGTCCAAATTTCCATTGAGACATATGGCCAAGTCGTGGTATTCATAAATTCAGAGTCATATTCAACATAAGGTAAAATACAGTGAATGTACAAGCATTACAAGATTGTGTAGTGACAGGACAAGGGGAAACGGCTACCAGCTGAAACAGAGTAGATTTAGAAGATAAAAAAAAAAATGTGCGGGAGAGACAGCTTCACTTTCTCATGAACAAAATGCAAACAATTGTGCCTGTCCTTATGTTTTATGATCAGTATAGTCAAGGCTCCTGGTGTTGGGTATGGGCTTGCTTGCTTTCCCTTCTTTCTTCTTTTCCTCATCTCTCTCTCTCTTTTGCTGTATACAGATTCTATGCTTACATGAAAAATGTGTTTTGATTCCTAAGGAATCTTTGTACATGTGTTAGCAATGAGGGGCTCTCATTAAAAGCTCTGTTAGGGTTAGCACTGGTGGAAAATAGAGGATGGTCCTGGGCTGAGTCAAGGGAGAGGTAGATGGCTTCTCCTGGGAACAAAAGGGAGTTTCCAGGGAGTTAGTGCCTTAAAGTCCTATGTAGAGCAAGACTGGCAAGAGCTACTAGCTTTTCCGAGATTTCTCTACATGCTGGGAATTGGCCACAAAGGGCACTGTATTATCCTGTATAAAGGGAGAGCTGCACAAGAATGCATTCACATCCTACAAGGATGTGAAAAAGTCCTTGTCAAACTTTACCTTCACCACTGAGTAAGAAGCAATGTTTCCCACCTGTGAGAAATGTTTTTATGTTTCTCACCTGTGAGAAAGGTTTTTGTGTTCATTCAGTGTCAGTCCAAAGTGACACAAAATTGCGTTTAACCAGAATTTTCATCATGGGATATCTCACAGCCCAGTGAGGGGTCCCAGGAAAGGGTCTTGCCTTTGAGGTGTGAACTGTGGACTCCCCCCTGCTGCACATCCAGCCACTTCCAAAGCTGCATCCTTAGGGGTTGTCTGGGGCTGCACACCCAGTACAAGTATACAAGGGCATAGACAGGCTTCGTGCCAGACTCTAACATAGTGTTACAAACTGCTTAGAACATGCGAGAAAGATCTGAAAAATTATAAGCACATGTACACACACACACACACACACACACACACACACACACATATTTGTCTTAATTTTATTTCTTATCCTTCAGAAGAGTTGGGAAGGGGTGAGGGCCTCTAAGTTTTTTAACTTATTTTTCATTTGGTAGTCTTCTTTGAGGATCATGGCTAGGTAGATTTGTTCTTTCTGTCCCTAGAGGGTTCCCTGATTCAACTGAAAGTCCTGCAAAAATGTGTCCCTCCTATTTCCTCTTTTTCATCTGAAGCTTATTATTATTTAGTCCCTCTTAAAGCGGTTTTGCATCCTTCTTCTTACTGACAGTAGCACTACTGCTGTTAATTTGCCTCCATATAGCTGTTGAACCATTTCCTTGCCTAAGCAATCTCTCAGTTTTGGATCAGTGCACAGTTAGTAAGTGATTGATGACAGCAGAGAAGTTCTTCAGTTTCCACAGTAAAAGATGAATTTTATTCCTTCACAATATTTTATGGCTTAAGAGCGCCATCTGAACTGCCTAACTCCTACCATAATTCTTGAATTGTACATAGATAAATAGAAGTGCTACCTTGTGCCACCTGCAATGATAAAACTTTTTTCTCCCCACTGATAAAAATAGATCTAAATATATGCTATATATATAAAAGCCACACACACTTAGTAGAGATTGAAGCCCATAATAAAGATTTCCCACTTCAAACAGCACTTTGAGAAATATCAGTTAATTTTTAATAAATTTAATCTAAGATTTCATATACTCTAGTGTCCTAGTTTCTTAATTGAATGCCATATGGTACCAGGTGAAATGCTTTGTGGAAGAAATCTAAGTCTCCTGTGTCGTTATTTTGCCCTTATTAATCAAATGTACGGCCCAACAGCTGTTGAGCATCCTGTGTGCAATACTTCTTCTATATTTCATCATGGCAAAGTATCCACCTCCAGTCTTGGAACAACTACAGGAGTCAGAGCTTAGAAGACATTTTCTAGGTTTGCACACTAGGCATATTTCTGTCCTGGTTTTTTCTGTGTATTTAATAAATTTTGTGCAAGTATCCAAGCAAGATGAGTGTAATATATTTATAAGGAATTCATTCAAAATTTGGCATTCACTTAGGAAACAGTGACAAGAAGATTTTGCTATCAAATTTTACAGGGATCTCTCTCTGTAGTAGTTTGGAAGAAACACAAGGTCATGACTCCTCCTTTTTTACAGTGAAATATTGTACAGGATGATGACTTGGTGTAGATGAATGCTTATGCTCCACAGCTGGGATGTGACTGATTTAATGAAGTATTTTAATTAGCTCAGGTTCTTTGGACTTGACTATATGTCTAGACCACATATTTCTTCTCATCTAGCAAAGAAGTAATCAGAATTCAGGTCCACCTTAACTTATGGATAAATCTACCTTTGGTTCCAACTTAAATATAAAGTGTTGATTCCCTTCTGAAGTTGGCTATTCCTATGAGTTTCTCTCTAGGCTGTGGATATTTATAGTGCCTTTCCTCTTCTGGAATACTTGTGTGTTAGAGACACAAAGCCACCCTGGTTTCCCCGGTGTGTATTTCCTCCCTTTTTCTTCCCCTTGTTCCCTATTCCCAGCCCTTCTGTCAAGCAGATACCCCGGGAGCATGGGCTGTGGTCTCCACCGGAGGGAGCTGGAGGATGAGCTGGCACCCACCCTGCAGCACCATCTCCCTTTCCCTGGGGCTGGACTGGTGGAACAAGCCCTTAACTACACCACCCATGCTTCCTTTGATGATTTAACTTGTGGGGAAGACAAAACCTGAAAAACAACTGGCCAAAGAACATACATTGCTGGATGAAATATTAATGAATAATATCAGTAAATCTTGCCAGAATATTTCTTGGCTGTACCTCTCAATGCTTCTCTTCTCTGTATATTTCTAGAGATTTTCTTCATCCTTTAACCTATTTTTTGATGCCAAGTAAATCACTGTCCCATGTCACTTGGTTACTCCTTTGAAATGCCATCATCTTGTGAGAGTCTGAGGATAACCATTTGCCATAAGGTGAGACAAGAGCCATCACATATGGCTGAGTTAAGAGGAACTGGATCAAAACCTACCCTTGAGATAGTACCAGTCTTCTCAGGTTATAACATCTTTCAGCTGTAATGCAGAAGCTGCAGTTTTAAGGTGTTTGTTGGAGCCAGTTTACCCAGCTGCCTATGGGTGATGTTTTATACTCAAAGAGAAGTAGCCCTTGCTTCTGTAGGCAATTCTTGTCCACCATCACTGTGTTATCTGAGCATGGCTACCACCCTGCATGAGCATTGAGAAATTTGAGCCTATTTTAGTGAAGTAAATACTTCTCCTGCTCTGTATTTCCAGCAGGTAGAAACCTACAGATGCTGCTTTCTTGAAGAAAACATGCAGGAACAAGCAGCTGTTTTGCATAATAAGGAGCCATCATTTCTGTAAATGACTGGTCACCTGAACTTGGTTTTGCAGGTCACTAAAAGATGACACAAGGTTTATGTGCAAGGACACACCTGGAACACAAGCGATTTTGAGTATGGTGGTGGATTTATGGCCCTCTGTGAAGAAAAAGATTAAACTGCATCTATTACACATGTGCACTCATAATTTGTATAAACCCAGATGTTAAAACACTTGCATATCCCTGCATAAATAAAAAGCAAATGAGGACAAGATTTCTGAATTCAGGATGCCTTTTTAGTGCATGTTCTTCAAGGATTTTTCTTTTCTGAGTATAAAGAGCAATTTCCTTTGAAAAAAGAAAATCAACATGCACCATAAATGACAACTTGTTATGGATGTAAATATTAATTATACACTGAAATTCTGGAACTGTTTTTACTAGAAGCTTGTTAGCTTGTTAATTATCATAATTATCATACAAGGGGAAAGGGAAGAGAGAGAGAGACTGATTAGTGTTGGTAATTTGCCTCATCCTTTCTGATCTGTTGCTTTTTTTTTTTTTTTTTTTCATTTTGGGAAAATTAATTCTGTGAAATTATCACTAGGGTGCTGTGTGCTCCAGGACACGAGGACACGTCTGTATGATGCAGCATTGTTCTGGCAGAATGCAGACTTAATTCCTGCTTGGCACCTTTCCTGTCCCTCTCTTCCATGCCACGTTGGAGTCTGCCAGTCTTGGGCAATACCATATCACGCACTGCTCTACCCTCAAAATAAAACTGAAATAAAAATAGGGACAGACACACAGTGCTCCTGAAACCTCAGGCAAATATGGAAATAAAGGAGAATGGTGGTGGTTTAATTGCAATATAATAGAGGAACATTACTCCTAATAAGGACAAAGCTGTACCAGTGTGTACCAAAACCATCCTCAGTGTTTTGGAGTGGTCTTCAAGTAAGATTTCTCCTCTTGCTGACTTTTAATGGACTCTTTGTGTTTTTATGCTTGCACCTATATGGGTAGGAACAGCCCTGGATACTGAGAGAGGAGAAAGAAAAAAGGAGAGAAAAAAATTTCCCATATAATATTTGCTCTTGTGAGAGTTTTATTTAACTGAGGCAGGAAAAAAAGAAAGCAGGTTTAGATATATGTTTCCTCATAGCAAAAATTTGCCATTCAGATTATTTAAGGATCCATATGACCTTCTGGGTTGCCCAGGATACTCAAGAAAGATCTGGAAATAACGTGGTTGTGAATCCAACAAATCTGCAAAGAATATAGAATTAGACAAATTCTGAAAAGTCTGTGAGCAACTTCAGAGGGACCTTATCTGACTGGATGAATGGGTGACATAGTGTCAAACAAGGTTCAGCTCTGTTCAGACAAAGTGTTGCACACGGAAGGGGAGAAAAAAAATGGATGTGCTCATATGCCTTACAGGGCTCTCAATTACCTGCAGTGGCTTGGGAAAGGCAGCTGAGTGTCACGGTGGACGTCTCAGTGATCATTTGGATGCAGAGCACAGCTCTAATTTATTGGTCAGGCAAGATGTTAGACTGCAAAGGGAACAAGATAGAGAATAATGTGTAAAATGCGAGCAATTAATTATGTAAGTCGATGATGCATTCACATTTGGAATAACATATGCAGGACTGGACACCCAATACTCCCAAGTTTCACAAGAAGCCTGCACCAGAGCAAGACAGAGTTCAGAGAAAGGTGACAGGAATGGAAAAGGGCGTGTGAAATTTCCCATCTGAGAAAAGACTGAAAAGACTGGGTAGTGAAAAAGTGCTGATGTCGTATAAATACCATAAAAATAGGTTGTGATATACTGCTAGCCAACAGAAAACCTATTTGACCTGTGTCACAATTCAGAAATGAGAGGAGTGAGCAAATGGGAAAAATAGAATTTCAGAGCTATTTAATAACAGAAATCATTTAGCACACATATCATTGGCCTCAATGCCACCAGACATCAGTTGCTAAGCCTGTAACTGTGAGTGATTTGTCATGGTAGGAGTGGGCTTGTGGAGGGAATGGCAGGTGCGGGGGACCCACCACCCATGCTTTATGCCCTTGGGACTTTCACATGGGACTACATCTGCTCTGATCCCACAGAACAGACATTCAGTGGAAGCAGCCCATCCATTGCACTCCTGGCATGTGCACTGTGGTTTATATTCATCCACTGGAAAGGCACTTAGTAGAAATGATCACTCCACCTGTGAAGAAAAGTGTGGTACATGAGGACCACAGGGAGAAACAATTCAAAATCACATCTCAGGTTCAAAATCAAATGTTAATGTAGATGCATCTTCTGAGCCCAAGATTATACTGAGACTCAAAGTAAGGCTTGACATTTATAGTATAAAGAGAATGTCAGAATTATACTAAAGAAATCTGGAAGCTAATAGCATTTTATTTTATTCTGATTTATTTTATTTTATTTTATTTTTTAATGTTTTTATTTTTAATGCTTTTATTTTTCTTTTCACTGAGCGGCAATGAGGATGTAACATTTTGGGTTAAGGACCTAGGAAAACTCCTATGACAGGAGTCTCTGTTGTGTCTTCATAGCAATGAAGTTAAATATTCAAGTAGGTTTAATACAAACTGTTATAAACTTGTGAATGCTTGACATGCATGTCTTTAGATAAATGCCTAGGGTGGTTTTTGTGCCGCTGTTTCTTTCTTGCTCTTGCCAACAGCGCAGACTCTGGAGTAGCTTTTGAAGTGAAAGCAGTCATACACTATACCAAATCCAATAGATTAATTTTTTAAGAAAATATTTGCTGTTTTCAGGTTGTCAGACATATTCACAACTTTCAGAGAACAGCTAGATCCAGGCTGAGGAGACTGTACAGAAGCTGCAGGCAGTATGAACACATGGGGTTTGAGATGACTGCTGTCACCTGATCTAGTCCATCAGGACACACACATAAGCTTCACTCTTGAGGTGTGGGTTGACCCTGGCTCATTGCCAGGTGTCCACCAAAGCCACTCCTCCCTACTAAGCTGGGCAGGGGGCAGAAAATATAACAAAAGGCTTGTGGGTCAAGATAAGGGTAGAGAGAGATCACTCACTGATGACTGTCATGGGCAAAACAGACTTCAGCTGGGGAAATTATTACCAAACAAATCAGAGTATGATAAAGAGAAATAAAATCTTAAAACTTCTTCCTCATCATGCCTCACTTCATCTCAGTCTCAACTTCCCTCTCGATTTTTCTCTACCTCCTCCACCCCAGTGGTGCAGCAGGAGGGGAATGGGGGCTCTGTTACCAGTTTAACAGAAAGCAGCTCAGCCCAGTTAGTGTGAGTTCAGGGAGGGCAAGCGAAGACCACTGGGCTGTTTGGTCCCTGATGGGTCTCAGCAGCTCCCCTGCAGCCCCTTCCTGCAGCCAGCACATCCCAACAAAAGGTCTTGGGAAATTGCCCTGTGGAGACCGCAGTGTGACATCTGGAAGATGCACCTATCTCTGGAGGAGAGTAGCTCTACCATAATTATTCAGGTCTGATAATTAACTGGGATGTAATTAGATATAATCACCCTGACAACAGTGTGCACCTTTTTCAACAGACAAGGAGGAGGCCTTGTTGTCCACCTGTGTCTGATCAAAAGGGATAATAGAGGAGCAAGCCATTAGTGTGCACGTGGTAAGGGAGCTGGGCCAGTGCTCCCATTGAAGGCCTGATAAGTGATACAGCCGGGCATGGGAGAAAATAATTAATTCATGATATTTTTTTAAACCGTCTTTGCCATCATGATCTCAGTTGTCAGTAGCCAACCTGTTTGAATAATACCACATTAAAGAAAAAAAAGGCCGGAAAAAAAAAGCCAGGGCGGCTAAAAGAGAAGAGAAACATTTTCTGCACTATCAGCAGGGTTCAGTGAAATTATTGTGTCCTTTTGTTGCAGCAAACAACAAGGGAACAGCTGAAATGCTCTACATCCATCTGCACATGGCATCTACCCAAAACCCGCTTAACACAAACGCGCCAGGGCCCATGACAAGGGCCCTGTCCTCTGCTCATCCAGAACGGCCAGGGCCGTGCATGGAAACACCCTGCCCGTGGAAGGAAGGCTTAAAACTCTGAGCTGGGAGTGTCTGGTGCCTGCCTGAGCCTTGCTTTGAGGGTGGTGGAGGTACCAGGGGAGCTGCACATAGGGAAGAGCAGGAGTAGGGCCTTGGATCTTTGCCGGGGATGCCTCCACACCCTGAGCAGCTTTAGGTGAATTACCAAAAGCATCACTGTTTTCTGGAGCATCACCACCAGCAGCTTTCTGCCTCCACTCACTGTTACAGCTGTGCCACCCCTGTCAAGGCACAGAAACACGGAGCATTCTCCCTTCCCATGGAATGGTGTCCTATCAGGCCCTACTGGAGAGCAAAGTGAGCACCTGTAGATATGTGCACAGGGATGCCCTGGCACCCGAAAATGTTGTTTTACAGGGTTCCTCTCAGGAGATGCTGCTGTCAGCCTGCTTGCTGAGGCTCATTCCACCCATGACAGGGACCCAGAGAAAAAGTATTTCCTAGAAGGAGTCAGGCACACAACTTTGGTGTACTGGACCACACACACAAAAATTGTATCAGAATGGAACCTTTCTTTTGCAGGAAGAGAGGGACAGGATCCAGCAATCAAATCTCTGAAATAAGATGAAGTTCATGCTTGGTACTCAGGCCTAAAGGCTGAGGTGAACTCTGTATACCCAACATTTCTGGCCTTCTGATTCACATCTGCGCAGAGCAGAAGTTTTTCCCTTAGCACCTTTGAATGATTTTTCAGGATGACAAAATATAACTGGCTTGTACCTGAACTGCAAGTCAAGGTTTTCCAAAGAACAACAGCTCCTCAAAGACTCTTAAAGCAGAATTTTTCCTTATGCTTTATATCAGAAATAATTAGAAATTGATACATTTCTGTAGAGAATGCTGTTAACTGGTTTTGTGATGGGCTCGTTGCTACATGCACATGAAAAAGCCATGCTGGGGTCAGAGCCAGAGCACTGATAACATCAATTTCTGGAGCCAAAGAAGTCTAGCTAGAAGTTAGTCTCTGTTTAAACCACCCAGCCGCTGCACTAGAAGTTTTTTTTTTCTCCTCCAAGGGTTGAACATGTGGGTCTTAGGCTCAGTGATGTTGTCCGCCCATGCTTGATTCACTCTTACAGTGCGAGTTCTGGATGACCACCAGCTCCCCCATCTGTGCAGAGTGGCACAGAGACAAACTCTCTACAGCCATCTGCCTTTAAACCAACTAGCTCAATGTACTTGGTGTTCCCCCATTCCCCCTTGACACACATTTTATTTCTTTTTCTCTTTTTTTTTTAATTTATTTTTCAGTTGCCCCTGGATCCTGCTGCATTTTCCTCCAAGGACAGTGTAGGCAAATTGCCCTTTCATAAATTCACAGATGTGTAATTTTGTTATTGATATCTTGAAAATATTTGATGAGACTATAAGCTAGTTTTTTTGTTACTTATAACTGAAGTTCCCTTACCCCTTTGTTTTCCAAGATTCACTTGCTTCTTTCTATGTTTCCACTTTGTCTTTTCTAACTGTGGTGATGCTTTAAGTTTTAGCTTTCATGTTTTTCAGATTCTGTGCTGCCTAGGTGTGTAGCTCTGAGCTTCATATTAAGTATTAGCAAGTTCTCTTCACAGGGTAGGTAGACAAAACAATCCTTTTCAAGCTTGAGACCAAGGACAACCATTACACTCTTCAGGCCCAAAAAGCATAAACAATGGAGAACTGAAGAGAGCAAACAAGGAGGATGGGACTTCATGCCCTGAAACTGTAATTGGACAATTAACCCCAATATGTAAATGGACCAAAACTTATAAAAGTATAAAAACTCGTGACCAGGATCTATCTTGGATCCACCCTGAGTGTAGCCTTAGCCGAGGTGTATCCTTTGAAAGCCTTTCAATAAATGCCTACTTTATTCCTTTAGCTCTGTCTAGTCTCTGTTGCAGGTCTCTAGGCATCAGTCCACCCTGACATGTACCACCATGCAAATACTGCAGGCCGTTCAGGAGACTCCTCACCATATTAAGCAGAAATGTCTCTATGGGTGCAACCAAAGTCTAAAATCTTGTTTTTTCCAGACATTTCCTAGTATTTACTACATTTTGGCAATCGATGCTGCATTCATAGAAAGCAGGTACTTAAGCAGCATGAATACCATTGATATCTAGATGCTTTAAAATACCATAAAGAAGTCTTTTAGAAGTTTCCTGAGCTGCTAGGGTTTTTGTGGGGCTTTTTTTGTCAATACTTAGGAGTTTGGTTTAAGGCTTTGTGATACTGCTGGGGAGGAAGCTTTGTGTGGGGGGAATGAGCTGGAGGGGAGAGCTGAACTGTGCACGCTGGGCACACTACAGCAGCCACCCTGTCCTACTGTGACTCCTTGCTCACACTTCCCACTCCCGTGCTGCTGCCCATGTGCTTCCTGGCTTTTTGGAACAGGGATGGTCTCCATCCTGACTCACACTGCCACAGCTCCAAATGGAACAGCACCAAGGGGACCTGTAGGAGCTGTTTTAACACAAACATCTGTTTTTTGCTTTCAGTAGCACTGAGTCGATCAGCCAAGCTTCATTTGGTAGATTTGTGCTCACCAGAGAGTCTCCTCAGGATCAGGTGTCCATACCAATTCAAACTTTTAAGACATCCTTGTCCCCTCAAAAAAAATCACCCAGTTATCGCTGCATTGTGGCACTTTGGTCAGAATGCTGGAGGGGAGAGTAATTTCCACCACTACCTCAGACATGATACAGATGCCTGATGAAGCAGGGAAGAAAGCAGGGCTAACAACAGCCAGCCCAATTAGTGCAGCACCCTGGGCAGGGCATTTCATCTGGGCCCTCCGCACCGCCTGCCGGGACGGGTGCAGATGTGCGAGCGGTGAGTGACAGGCAGAGGAGCTGGGACCTGACTACATTCAAAATCCTTCCCTGAGATTTTCCTGCTTCCTTTTTCTCTTTCTCCCCTTTCACCACGTGAAACGCGCAGTGGGCTGTATATGCAAACACTGACAGATGGTGACACTCGGCTCCAGCTCAGGCAGATTAGAAAGGGAACTCAGTGTTCAAGGGACCAATTACCACTCTGTCCCCTCGGGGAAGAGCATATCAGATGTTTACTGGGGGTTAATAATAAATGAATTGAAAAAAAAATTGCTCTTCGAACACCATATTCTGTGTATTCATGTCAGCAGGTTGTAATTAGCTAATTAAATGCTTGGACTGACAGAACGGCCCCAGTGGGGGTTGCAACATTGCAGACCGCTCCTGAAATATGAGCAGGAAACATCTTGGAATATGTAGGCAGGAGAACAGTTAACACCTCACATTTAATGGGAAACTTCTTCCTGCAAAGGTTACTGGGAGAGCTGGGAGGAGGACTTGGACAAATCCTGTGTCTGCAGAGCTTGCTGCCAAACAAGCTGGGGACAGCCTGTGAGTGAGGGGGGCACGCTAGATAAGGAAACTAGCAATCATGGCCTCGTGGCAAGCAAGACATGAAGAAAAAAGGATGAAGCATGTGAAATGAGTATACAATTCAATATTAATTTCAACTAGCTGATAACTCCCAGCCCCTCCTTAAGAAGGTAGAAGCTCCATAGTGGTGGGAGAGCTCCCAGGAGGCACAATCTACTCTAAATATAGGTGTCCAACCATGTGTGATTAGTTTGAGTCATCAGAGCCAAAGCTACACTTAAGGAACATGAAAGGCCCACCTTTAACCTCCTGAAGCAGAGGAAATGAGAAGGCACATTCAAGCTCTTGGCTGCCGTTCGGGTATTAGCTCATGCCTTACACCCCTGCCCTCACTGCTGGCCTTCAGAGACAAGAGTTTTGTACCACTGGCATGTCATACTGCTTGTTTGCTTTCCTGGCTCCTTAGTAGCAGTAGGGTTGGGTTCATGACCAGCAAGGCACCTGGCACACTATACAAATAGGGGAGCAAAATCCATGCCAAAATTTCAGCACAGATAATGCATCTGTCTGGAACGTCTCAAAGGAGGCATTTGCAGCACTGGCAGTGAAAATGACAGTGTCATAGTATTTTTCAAGCCCCAGGTTTCTTTGGTCTCACTTTCTAGACACAGTAAAAAATGCTTGCAAGGAACCAGCCTGGAAATGTCCATAATAATCCACACTCACTCTCAGCAGCTACATTTTGGTTGTGCAAAATGACACAAAGCATGGTGTGCCTGACCTGCAGCCTGCAGCATGTTTTAGATACACAGGAGAGTTTTCATCTGCCCTGGGGCAGAGTGACTTGATGCTACAGGAGTTTATTACAGATCAAAGTCTGTGTAGGTGAAAGGGGTGAGAAACATGCTAAAGATGCCTCCAAAATGTAAACCATGAGATATCTACAGAACCTGAAAAATCAAGGGTAAACACACACCCTTCATTCATTACTGCACCAGAAGTTGGGGATACACAAGGCATCTCATTTGAAAAGTTTTTTGAGAGATGCATTAGACTGTATATCAAGACAGAAGAAGAGCCAGCAGATCAGGGCTGTATGCTTGGTGGTGCTGGTGTACACAGGACACAGGGGGGACCACACCCTGCTGTACCCTCTGTGCAAGAGGTTGCTTGCTGTAGGTAGGTGTCATCTGCCTCCCAAAATCAGGAATACTCTGATGAACTCAGGAGGTCTAACCAAACTTTTCTTTGCTGCAGCTGTGATGCTTTCCTTGTGCCCCTGCTAGTGCTCGGTGCTCTGTGTTGTAAACATGCCCACCCAAAGAGCCTGAGAGAGGATGGCTGTGATGCATTGCTGCAAGACCGGAGTGTATGTTTGCACTATGAAAGCTTGTTGAGATTCCTTTCCTCTCTCTCCTAATGCTTATTATGATTGCAGAGTAAAATCACTGCTGTGCCATGTATGCCAACCTGAAATGTCCCTGCCCCATGTTCTCCCACTCTTCCAGGGTGTCATCCAACCTTGGGGGTCAGCCTGAGGGGGTAGCTGCAGGAATAAACAGTGTTCTTTGTTTCCTTCCCCTTCTTGTGAGGGAATAAAGCAGGTTACTTTGCCCATGCTTAATTTTTGAAGACTTTCCTTTGATGAGCCAGCCTCACAATATTGAAGTTGTTTAGACTCTTCTAAGGGTTTTTTATCACTTACTTGCCAGGCAAATCACTGAAATAGCCTTTTTAATAGTATGTTGGCCATCTGGGACAAATTCATCCCTCCCTTCTAAGCCAGTAAGCCCATGGGTGACAGAAGAAGTGTAATTTTATCAGGTGAAGGTACAACCTTGGTAACTTGAAGGCTGCGTATGGGGTTCCTCTTCTACATCCATCATCCATGGGCAACCTTTGCAGCACATGGAGGCTTGGAGGCAGTGGAGTCTGGGTAAGATAGTCCTTCATGGAGGTGCCTGTCCTGATGTCTGTCCTGATGGCTCCACAGGTTAGTAGTAGTCTTCCCATACTGCTGCCCAAAACCTGGGGAAAAGTCACCTCTGAGCCTGCCCTGCCCTGGGTGAGCTCTGCACCTCTCCAGGATGCTTGACAGGATGCTCTGGTCCCCAGTGAAGCCAGGAGTTCTAAAACTTGTGACATCAGGGCACACCCAGCTGGTGACTGCTTTGCAAAGGACTCATGAGAGTGCCCTTAGCAGAATAACAGACTTATCTTTTGGGTTTCAATTCCCATGTAGTCACAGTCAGAATAGCCCCTTGCACTTTCCACTGTGGGACTTAAGGTTGAATTAAAAAAAAAGCCTCCAGGAGCTACACCAGAAGGGCAAGGGAGTATACAACATCAGCAGGCTGGCTCCTGACCACAGGGAGCAGCCATCCTGCTGCCTGCATCCTCCCTATCACCAGTTGCCATACTTATCCCTGCTGAGGTACCATGTGATTATGTTTTTTGGTTTTTTTAGATCCTCACTTCCTCAAGTTCGCTAGGTTCTTTCTCTGAATAGGTACCACCATTTTTGCATACCTGTAAGGGTTCAGGACCACAATTTGTGCTTTGCACACTGTTTCTGGAGTCTCAGACTCTTCTACAAGCACCTGCACTCTACCTACTTCTACACCCATTCCAGTGGAGTAAGTGATGCTTACAATTCATCATGCTTCTAAGAGCTTTCCCAGATCCTGGCCATATAGCTTGACTCTTTGCAGAAATTATTTCTACAGGTTATGTTGGCACTGTTACAGGTAGTAAGATATTTTCTGCACAAATATGCATTAGAGAATGTGCTCTTTATCACACCCAATGAGCTGCCTGTGAGAACGGAAGGAAAGCAGGCAGCACCCTCCGAGGGGGAGGAACGCCTGGTGAATCTGCCAGCTCCTTGTTACCAAGCTGTGACTAGCTGGTGCAATCCTGCCCAACCATAATATTTCAGAACTGAGTCATCCAACAACATCAGCTACACTTGTAATTGCCATCTCAAATAACCACATATATTTATTATTTACCAGCACATGTTTTATTGGTGCTCATTACAAGCCATTAATGAGGTGTCTGTTTTAATGGTATTTGTGGAGCTAACAAGCTGGAGGTGGAAGAAGCCTGCCCTTTGCCAATGCATATGATTTCTCTGTTGGCTTTTGGGCTGCCATATATCCCATTCACAAATGCCACATGCAGGATTGTGGGGTCAGCCTCAAACACACCTGCTGTTGCCTCATTTTTGCAGGGTGTGGGGGAACAGGGGTTGGGAAACTGGAGGCTGTGTGTGGCTGAGGACGAGGCAAAGAGGTGAAAGGTGTGACCCATAGAGAGGCCAGGGCAGTGAGAGGAGCGATGCTCCCCCAGCAGGTCCCCCAGCCTGTGCAGGCCCACTGTGACCCCAGGAATGCCTGTGGCACACAACCCCTTCCATGGCAGCCGTGGAATTGTGTGGGGTACAGACAGCTGCTGGCAGCATGGCCACCCCACACAGGCGGCACTCAGCTGTTTCACATTTTGCAGTGTTTTAGGAGAAACACGTGTCTCCCCCATGGGCCCATCCCACACAGGCACAACCACATGGGGTGTGGGACCCAGCTGCCTGCTGAGGAGCCCCTCTCTCCATGTCACCCTGCCTGGGCTGCCTTGAGGACCTCACTCATTGACACGATGCTTTGCCAGCTCAGACTGTAGGCTTGAAGCAAATCAGGAGAAATTCTCGGCCTTTAGACTTCCAGGTGCCCCCAGATGCAGAGATTGCAGAGGCTGAGCCCGTGCAGCATGTGCAGCCCTGCTCCCATCCCCATGGGGCAGGGGCTGTGGGTACCCGCTGGCTCTCTCAGCTCCATCCTTCATCCCCAAAGCGGGAAAGAGGCCATCCCAGCCAGCGATGCCTCCTTCATTGCCCTCCTGCCCAGATTTCCCTCCCTGGGACAGGAGGAGAGGCAGTGCTGGCAAGGGAAGGTGTGCAGGAAGAGAGCAGGCATGGCACAGGCTCGGGGTGGTGGCAGCTCTGCCAAGCTAGCTCCAGGGGCAGAGCAACAGATGCAAGGCAGGCACTAAGAGTGGAGGCTCCCATTATTTTGGCCTTGGGCACTTTCTGAGCTTGGCGGTCTTGAGAGTCACCCAGCGTTTGGCCAGATCCCCAGTGGCTTTGCACATTCCTTTTCTTTCCATGAATGAATGGTCTAATCTGGCTGGAGGGCATTGCAAGACCCAATAGCCAGTTTGCTGCACCTGCTCATCAGGGATAGAAACACCTGCCGTGGCCGGGGCTTAGCATTTAAGTGCTGCTATTTGAAGACAAATCTCGTCTTTTGTCTCTGCCAGAGCCTTCTTTCAGCTTCCCCCTCCCCCTAATAGAAAACAAAGGAAAAAAAGGAAAACTGGGAAGAGAAAAAAAAAAAGGCTGTGATGGGTGTTTTTTTGGACAAGCCCTATTTTTCCTTCAGTTTCCTAGAGATGCCACCCTTGCTTTCCACATTAGGTGCATTGCTGGGAAATGTTATTCACACAGGCAAAAAGCACTGTTATTTTACTCACAGCTGTTTAAAAGGCTCATGCTGATGTTAAAATGTGGGAGCCTTGGGTGGTTTCACTCTGAAGCACTGCTGTATCTTCCTGGTACTGACAATTAATGCTATGCAATAAACTGATGCTTTTAGTGAGAACAGATGTTCTTCCACACAGCCTCCTACCTATATTCAGCATTCAGCCTTTTTTTTTTTTTTAGTTCCTTTCTTGTGACAACAAGCAAGTAATGTTGAATCAATAGCTAATGTGATATTTACCTAATGGGGAATTAGAAAATTAGAAGGCAGTTGTATGGTTTCTGCCAGCAAATAAGGAAGTAAGGAAATAGATTTTAGCCAAGCAATGTGATTTCTGTCTTCTTTTAAGTCAATTTACATATTTGGGTGACTAAGACTCTTGGACTGTGTATGGAAGCCTTGTTCTTGCTAGATTTGTTAATGAAGAGGCTAGAAAGATATGCACTAGATGAATTGGACAGGAACCAGCTGATACATCTCCAAAGTTAACAGAAAGCAGAAAATAACTTTCTAGTGGCTCTCAACTGTCTTCTTGAATCAAGTTCATTAATACTTTTATCAGTGATCTGGAAGAAAAATGAAAGTTGTGTGATATGCGAAGATTGTTAGAGAGCAAAGTTTGCAACAGAGACAGGCTTCAGGGCAGGGAGCTGGACAGAGCCACAGTCTTGAGTGGAAAACAAGGAAATGTCTTTCTCCAGTGCAGCAGCAAGGGCTCCTGCCCTGCCCAAGCACCTTCCCTGGGAAAGGAAATCTGGCAGTGCATCAGCCTCAGTCTGCCAGAGGACAACAAAACCTAAAGCAAGGAATTGAAATTAGGCAGATGCAAGCTAAAGGGTAGATTTGCAACAGAGGACAATGAACCACTGAAATTACTTACTGAGGATTCTCTATTACCCGAGACTTTCAAAGCACATATTTTTTCTCATCTCTTTGCCCACCTCCCAAAAAGAAAAAAAAAAAAGATAATTTACTTGATTCAGAGGACTTTTAGGTACTGTGTTAAGGGAAATCAGACAGGCTGATCACAGTGATGTTGCTTTTATAATCTGTGAAAATGTTTGATCAGAAAACAATTTAAAGAGAAGACAAACTCCTAAAAATCTTGATCTTATTTCACTTTGATTTATCATAAAATAAGTTTTGGATACCTAAGAGATATGAAGGGAAGGCTAATTTATTCATTTTAGAGGTATTTCTTGGGCAATCATAACATCATGTTAAATAAATGAAGAATAAAAATAGGTCCAGTATAAGAAGAGGCTCATGAATGCACTGATGGTCAACCCGCAAAATTCTCTACATTGTGGGCAAAACAAGAAATCAGACTGTTAACTTTTTGGGAATAGATCCTAATAAAAGAAGAGCAGAAGATCCTGTGTTCATCTGCACAATAAGCTGAACTTGCCTCAGGGCACAGATCAATTGCTAGAAGGTTTAAAAGAAATTTTTCCCATAGGTAACTTAGGAAGAGTGATATGGGCTCCATTAATTCCTTGAGAGGCAGGAGAAGCCCACTTTAGTTCACTGAGAGCTTAGCCTAAGTCTGCTTTTTGAAAGACACCAAGAGTTTTGTTAAGAATTTCAATCAACTGAGTCCTCATACAGTTTTATATAGTGGTGCCCTTGATTTCTTTGTGATCCTGGTATTTTTGCAGCTAAAGGATGAGGGACTGCCCACGGGGAGCAAGGTTTGGTTTGGCACTTTCTGTTATTGTCTTTGCCCGGAGCATCTAGTGGGAGGCCGCTGCTGGAGGTACGATGTCAGCTGTGATGTGATCTGGCACAGGTTTCACTGCTATAATTCCCTTGGCTATTGCCTCTCAGAGGCTATACCAGAAAAAAAAGAACAGAACATAAAACAAAGTAAAGATCAGAGACAACTCCACTTACACATTCTTAGCAGTACAGAGAGAATATCTTAATTATCTTTTGCCTGTGAGATTAATCATACAGGACTGTTGTCCTTTCCAATTGCCTGTGAATTTAAAATAGTGCTGTCTCTTAGAAAATATTAAAGGAAAAGAAATTTCGCATCACTCTACCTAGATGTGCCTGTATCTTTGTCCTCCATATGGCATCACTCCTTCTTTTCCAGCAACATGGCAGTGGAATGGGTTGTGTTCTAGACACAGAGTTCACAAAACAGCCCACAGTGCCAGAGGGACCCAAGCATGAATTTTGGTCTGGCTCAGGTGTGAATTCAAGTTACCATGTATTTTGTTACACTGTGAGTGTCCAGCTAATTTAATTCTCAATTAACAGCAGTTTTAAAAAAAAAAAGCCAGCAAGGGTCAGTGGCTTTGAAGCAGATGATGCTATCCTTGTAACACATCACAGAGAGTTACTGGTTACAGTGAGGTGGGTAAAGCCACTGCAGGT
Organism: Turdus rufiventris; assembly: GCA_013186435.1. Classification (NCBI taxonomy): domain Eukaryota; kingdom Metazoa; phylum Chordata; class Aves; order Passeriformes; family Turdidae; genus Turdus; species Turdus rufiventris. The sequence goes on from PYHW01010457.1 coordinate 1,173,930, forward strand.
GTTTCCCAGTGAGGCCAGAATCAGACAGATAGAGGTAAATAGAGGACAGAGGGCTCCCCTGTCCTGGGGAGTGAAAAGGGTTCTGTGCTGAGGAGGACAATGCTGCAGCTGAAAGAAAGATGTGCCTGCTTTTATCTGTGACATTATCTTCATGCAATCAGCAGAACAAGGTTCTTGGCTCCAGTAATAAGGAAAGAAGTCTGCATGCTTGAGGACTATACTGCACAGTGAAGATTTAGGGAGGGCAGAGGCTGTAGGACCACAGTTTGCAAGCTTGCCAAGGAATAGAAACAAATTATTTGCAGGGATGTTAAAAAAAAAAAAAGTCTTAAAAGTAGATTTTGTTTGGATTTTTGAAGATGTTTCGGTAGTTTGCATCATGAGCTGTCTTGACAAGAGTAGCTCTGACCCTACCAAATTAACTGGTATTTCTCCCCTGGAATGGAAAAGTGCATAACATAAAAGAAACAGTGGAAAAGAGGGTGTGCTTTGAAAATGGGAGAAGAGGGAACAGAAAGGGACATACTTCCTGAAACTTTCAAAAAATGTGCTCTCCCTTCCCCATAGCCAGTGAAGGTGAGCCTGTTTAGCTCTTTAGTTCTTAGAGTTTCCCCACTGGTTAGGGGTGAGAGCTGTTGGCAAGATAAAACGTGTTGAGTGTGCTGTAACGCAGTTTATTTCTGTGGGGGGTCCAGGAGAGAAACCCATATAAACACTACCCAGTATAAAGCTTTTCTGTGCTGTCCATTGAAGCAAACCCTTTCCCATCCATTATTCCTTGCTAGAAGTCTCACTGGTATGCTGTGGTGGCTTTTTTTCCTAGCTTAAGAAGCAATTTGTAATTAGCTTTCCTCTACCATACTCCCTCTCTGCCAAAACAAACTTGTCAATAAAAGCCTGATGTTTAGATGCAAAAAATATGTACATTTAATTAAATGCAAAGTTGTTTTGTGAGAATGGAACATGTGAAGAAGCCACTAAAGAGCATCACACAGAGTGCAGAGCTGGAAGCAAATGTTTGAAGAAAAGGAACAGTGTGGATATTATGATTTCAAGCCACAAACATTGTAGCAGTGAAGCGAATTGTAAAGCAAGCAATTTCTGGATAGTTCAAAAAAAAAAAAAAAANCTGAGCTTGAGACGTGTGTGGAGTGAAGCAAATCCGGTGTGTGAGGTCCTGTGGGACTCCATGTGTGATGTGTGTTATGAGAAGGCTCGATTTCCAAGTCTTCGTTAGCTTTGCTAAACAAACACGCATTCTTGTTAAACATTTCTCCTGAGATGACAACTATTGATAATTCATCATCCTGAAGCATACGACAGTTATCAAACAAATAGTTGACACTTTGCAAAGTTTCCATTATTCTCTGATTGTTGAAGAAGCTGGAGGGTAGAGCAGGGCACTTGGCATTGGGAGCACTTTAGCAGTTAATGTTTTGCACAAAATTTGCTAAGTGTAGATACTCCACTGAAATGCCTGAAGTGTTGATTCTGTGGAAGCATCAGTTTGGGGCCTGCTGTTAAAATCTGGGGAGATACATGCTCTCTGGGAAAGCCATGCACATCAGCAGCAGTTTAATATCATGAAAGCTAATGTTAGGAGTCACGTTCATTTAAGCTTGTTGGGTGTTTCACACCCTTTTCATCTCATGGTTCTAAAGGCAGACAGTGCAGACTGGGGGGGGAAAACTAGATTGCTCATTTCTGTTCCATCTTCAAATGTGCACACAAGAGGCTCCATTTAGATCTCTGTACAGAGGAGGATGCTGTTGTGAGACTCCTATGTGGTCTGAGCCTAGCTCTGACACGGTGTTTCATTAACCTGAAATCAGCACAGCATGTGCACAACAGTGAGGACAATAAAGCTGATTTTCTTACTTTGAGAGAATCATATAAAACACCTCAAAATTAAAGAAGCTTAAAATCCTCCTCAAAAATGTGAGAAAACATAAAACAGTCAACAACAAAAATGAATTGTTTAGAGACATTATTTGCAAAAAAATCCCCCAAAACCAAACTGCAGCTAACAGCCACTATATTTGGGTGGAGCACCTTACCAAAACCATGGTCAACAATGTTGATGTATGTGAATACATGTCCCTAATGTTGGGTCAAACTCATTTTCCAGGGAAAGCAGAATAAAAAGAGAAGCACTGGAACAATTTCTCTTTGGTCATATCAGCTAAAAATGCTATTTATGGAGCAGAGAAACATGCTGAATCATTTACTTAATTTACAATTTTTTTATACTCAATTGTCTAAACTGATATATAGCCATGGGAAGTCTTCTTTCTTGCTTCTTTTTAGGCTGCAAATCAGAGCTGAAGATAAACAGCCTTCAAATTGCATCTTGTTCAACACAAACAATTACAGGAAAATAGACAAATAAAAGTGTATACATGAAAGTAGTTTAACTTAATACACGATAGTATACACAATCTATTGAAGAGGGCTGTCTCAACACCATTTTCCATGACAGCAAAAAACCTGAAAATGTTGTTGGTTCAATGCTGGTTTTCGTCACCACTGTTGAAATGCTGGCTGGAAGGACCTCCAGAACCCCTGGCAGGGATCCACTTCTGGTCCTTTGAGGCTGTGGGTTTGCCTGACCCTGTGCTTAAATATTAGTGAAGGGGATTTCGGTCTCACAAACCACTCTGCTCCAACGATGTATCCAATGACTGTACCAAACAAGTCTATTACACCTTTTTAGTTATTATGTTTTTCTCTCTGCATTGCTTTTATCTCCTTTGTTGCCTCATAATGCAGTTAATCTTGTCACAGTGCCAGAGGTGATGAGGAATGGCTGATCTTACTCATTAAAACAACAATCCCTTTATACACAGGGATGTTCTCCTTGTAGCACTTTTTACTCTCTCTCCTCCCCAGGAAGGCAAACCTATTTCTGTCAATGTCTCCTTGAAGCCTTCTGTGGTGCCTCAACTTTGTAATTTTGGCCTGCCTTCTAGTATCAGAACCCAAACCCAGGCTCACTGCCCCAGCTAAGACCTAAGAAGCATTTGAAATAAATATTTTCAATGGCTGTTATAGGACAAAAGTGTTACTTAGTCAAGGTTGTGGTTTTTCACTTTTTGAAAAAAATTGTCAGAGGTGACATGGTGCTGCTTGCTCAGTGTGAGGCATGCTGTGATTACCAGGTGTTTTCAGCAATGCTACTGCTTACCCAGTCTGCACATTTGAATCATTTTCTTTCCTGTTTCCAACAGACAACATGACAAGACTATCACGGGAGGAGCTGACATGTGGTTCACATGAGCCAAAGCGAGCTCCTAATCTCTACATTTTGCATCCTGGTTTACAATGACAGCAGTAGCAATGACCCAGTGCAGCAGCACTGGTGTTACTGGGAAATCAGGGTTGCCACATGGGGAGGGCTGTATGGGCTGCCTGGCCTGTGGTGGTGGTTTCCAGCTCCTGCTCACTACAGCAATACGGTGCAGAAAGCCTCAGGTGCCCTGTGGGGCTGGAGCAGGGTGTTGGCCCCCTGCTTCCCCCTGACCTCAGATCTTTCAGGAGCCTAAAGGCTGTGTGTGCACTGTGTGCAGTGGGTACTCAGCTGTACTGGCCCTGTAATGCCCTGTAAGGCTTTCTCCTTGCTGTGTTGCTCTGTGCTGCTTGCCCCATACCGCTAAGGACATCACTACTCTGTTTCCACACTAGTAGCTGTATCGACGCGTGCAGGGAAGCCACATTTATCTCTCATTCTGCACCACAGACACAACGCAATGTGTTAAAAGGCAGATACAACCACAAGAGAAATTTTTTTTCCTGTGGTCCAGAGATTAAACTGCAGCTGCCAGTGGTTTTGCTGCAAGTACAGCAATTGCCAGGCAGGAGATTACGCCACAACATTGGGCTTGCACCCCAGCCTCCTCGCTCAAGTTTTCTAGGAACATCCTGCCAAGATTCCTTTAGTGTAGCTCCCTCCCCAGTTCTGGACACCCTTGTACCATGTCTGCCATTACTGCAGAAGTTTCAGAGCCAGCCCTGTCCCAGCCAGTCAGTCCTGATGCAGCAATGGTTCAGTGTTTCAGGGCTGGGAGAAAGCTCTGGCTGCAGTTTCAGCCTGGTCTGGACCCCCAGAGGCACCTTGTCAAATGCACCATCAGACACAGCTGGTTGTTGCTGAGGAGCAACCTCTACCCTGTATACAGGGGCATGGAGTTACAGGCTGGCTTGGGTTGGAACAACCATACATTAAATTATTTCTTATTTCAAAGACTATTTTCCAGCAATATCAAACACACTGCCTTCTCCATCCCTCCATTCCCTTTTCATTCCTGCCTACACCAGCACAAGACATATTGCTCAACTCAAAGGGAGCCACTGCATCACTACTAGCCCAGACCCCCCACAAGCAGGACTGGCAGGATGCAGAGAGCCAAGCCAGCCTTTTTGTTTGCCCATTGCTGAGATGTCTTCTGCATCTGTGACCCTGAGCCAAGCCTGCAGCCTTGAGCAGCTAGGAGATGCTGATGCTTGTCAGCTTAGGGTCTTCGACACTCAAAGCTTTTTTGTAACCAATCTGCCATCTATAAGCATAAATGGGGAAAGAAAAAAGAAAGGATCTGCTCCTGCTGCTCTCTCAGGAAAGCACAGTAGATGAATGTGCCAGGTAGCATGAAGGGATGTCTCTATACTCATAAAATTATCCTGGGAAGCTCATCCTCAGGTTTCCACAGCACCCACCTGTTAAATACATCTGCTGAGTATCAGGTGTGCACCCCACAAAAATCCCCATCTGCTGTTGTGGGGACTGCTGTCCCTCATCCTTTCTGAATGTTACCGGTTCCACCATCTGAGAAACCACAAAGTTTAAGAACAAAGCAGGGTGGCACTGTGCCATGGGCTGGACCAACAGAGGACAAAAAAGGCCATCTCTGCCCCCAGAAAACTAAAACTCCAGCAGGGAGCAGCGCAAAGGGACAAACACAGAGGGGTCAGAAGTGGGCTATGTCCTCCACTCTGTCTCCCCCTCCTCTGCCCCCACCAAAAACTTGCTCAATAATGTTCCAGTGAGAGGTTAGTGACTAGGGAAGGAATAGCTCCTCAGGGTCTTCAGCACCTCTCTGCATGGCAATTTTTATAAAGAAATGTTTTAATGCTATAAAGCAAACAAAGCCAAAAATATGTCTCGTTTTCAGTATTTCATGATTAAAATCTAAAACATTATGAATATGAGATTTGCCAAACACAGGTCTCAGCTTGAGTAAATTTTTTTTCTGCCATACAACATAAAATATCTGGAATATGGTAATCTTGCATTGAGCTAATTTGAAAAATACACTTGAAAATTTGTTTCAAATCCTTTTGTACTATTTAAACTTATTAAAAATGGATAGTGGATTTAAAAAGAAAATTAAGTAAAACAGTGGGAGATTTAGTCTGATGTTTAAAAGAAAATGCTCTGCATGTTTAAAGGAAAAACACACTTAGGCACTGTGACATTCAGTTTTTAAGAAACCCAGTTTAATTATATTTTCCCTAATTAAGGATTTCATTATAGGGGATCACATGATTTAATTATATCAATACCCCAAAGACCTGATTGTGAACATAAAATGTGGATTAAAAGGATGCCTCATCACTTAATTACCTGCTAGATTGGAACAGATCCATGTTGTAGGTCAAAAGGGACATAAAATGCAGGCTTCTGCCTCCCTCTTTGTTGTGTGTGAAGGGCTCTGTGCATGGGGAGAGAAGGAGGGGGGAGCACTCTTATATCTGTACAGGGAGTGACAATTATCTGTGAGCAGTTTTCCAAGTATATATTGAGATGGATGGATGATGGATGGATGGATAGATAGATGGATAGATAGAGAGATAGATAGATAGATAGATAGATAGATAGATAGATAGATAGATAGATATTTAAAGTTGTTAATATCTTTTAATGCTTTAGCAAGTCTGTAATGGAGGTGAGCTGCATATTTCAGCTTAGAGTCTAATGGAAGCCTGTGTATGTCTTCTCAAAATGTAAGGTCTTGTCTTTCAGAAGGAAAATGTCAAGCAGTTGGTAATATTAGGCTGTCCTGTAATATTTTAGGCTGTCCCAAAGTGAGCAGATGGATACCCAGTGCTGTAGCAGGGGCTGGGGCTGTCTCTCCCTGCATCCAGACATCATGAGGCTCCTGGAGTGGCTGCTCTTCTGGAGCTTCCCCATCACTGATTAATGGGGCTGATCTGGGAGATGGAGGGGATAAAACATTTTGGGACATTGGTATAAAGCCGAAGGACAAAGTTTAACCAGCCCAAACCTTGCTTTCCACACACCTCTCTTCCCCACCCTCTAGCCAGCTCCCAGCTGCTGCTCCCAGAAAGAGGCTTTGGCAGGGAGCACTGAGCACATCAAGGTGGAAAACCTGCATCAGTCACTGTGATATGGCTTTTCTTCTGTCATTCAAAATGCCTTCTCACTTCCATAACCCTTACAAGCTCCTACCTAGCAAAGCTAGTAATCTCGCCCTTGTACCCAGTGGTCCCAAAGTACAGAGCAAATTCTGTCAGCAAGAAAAGGTCCCATGGGGGCCAAGTGCAATTTTATCAGGGCACATGGCAGCATTGCATGCTGTGGACTGAGCCAGTTGCAAACCTCCTACAACACAGCTCCCCAGAGCTTTCTAAGGGGGCTGAAGGGTTGCAGGATATCTAACATAAGGTTAGGGTTTTCTCCTCCAACATGCCATAAAAAGGAGAATTCCCTGCAGTCCTGCCCTGGCAGTATCCTCCTTTTTCTCTAGTACCCTAGCAGACTCTGTTAGGTACAAATGGGGCAGCAGATCCATGGTTACATTGCTGCTTCAAACACTGCAGTGTGCCAAAAGCCAGCTTTGCTTGTATCCATTCTCTACTCTGATGGGGAGAGTAACTCTTGAAAGAAATACTCCAAGGCCACCAGGAGGGCTGATCTGGAAATAGAGGGCAGAGTTTTCCTTTTCCTAGGAAAGATATCCTCAGACACATGGGAGTGGGCAATTCCTTAAGCAAGGGGACAGCCTTCAAAATGTCCCTTTGCTCTCTGGGGGCAGCTGGTGGCTGAAGTGCATTCTCAGATGACATCCTGCAAGTGCTGCTGCAGTGGTGGTGTTACTGCCTGGCACAAGATAAGAAACCAAATCCTGTGCCCAGTTTGGGTAGCGAGGCTAGGTAAGAACAAGGTCTCTTGAAACTGCTGCCAACAGCTGATGCTGATATAGCCCAAGTCCTTTCTAGGGCTTTTCCAGAGGCACCAGGGAGGATACAGAACTGGATTGTCCAGCTGTGCAGCACTATTCCAAACCAAGCAACTCTGACACCTCATCACTGGAATGATAAAGATCTGCACCCCAAAGCAAGCCCAGCAGCTGCCAGCTGCCCTGTAGATGGTGCCAGCCTGTGCTGCCACTGCTGGGCACAGCCACCCTGCTCTGCCTGCCCCCTGGGCACAGCCCAGGACATGGACACCCTGACCTGCCTGCCTCTGGCCAGACCCTGGAGGAGGCTTTGTACACACGCTGTGGCAGTATGCCTTGGCCCTGAGAAATAAGGGAGCACATCTGACTGCTAAATTATCATCTACAAGTGGTACAGTGCTATGGGATGAAGACCCATTTCTTTTACTTTGATTTGATCTCATTTTCCTAGGCAGGGAAATGCCCCAGTGACAGTATCGCTGCAGATGGCATCACAAAGCCCCGGCTGGCACCAACTGAGTTGGCACAGTCAGATTATCATGCTCGAGTTTGTGTCTGTCTTTTCCTTTTTCCCTGCTTTGCTGTGCTAATAGCATTTCTATTACCATATAGGCTTCAGTCAGCTCCTTCAGGAACTGGAGGATCAACACGAAAACTAAATTTCATTATCACCAGCAAAAAGGATGGGTGACAGAAAAACCTAAATGATGCTAGTCTATCTTTATAATTCTTTCCTTTTTTTCTCCCTCCCTTTCTCTCTCTCTCATCTGGACTTAAAGGGAAACTGGAATTGAAGTTGCAGGGTCTCCAGGGCAGTATTGCAGAGCAGCGCTGCTTAATGGGGCAGCTGGTGGAGAGAGCTGAGCACGTTTCCTTTGCAGTTTTCATCTTCATACTTCACAGGGCCTAGGGACTGATTGATGGAATTCTTTTTTTTTTTTTTTTTTAACATAGCTTTCTTGAGGCCTAGAGGCTGCCACACTGAACATATGTCCACATATTCCCTTGGGCAGTATTTAAATGTGTGCATCCATGTGACTGTATTTGTTTAGTGTGTGCTCCCACTGATCTAATGGGACCTTTCCCATGACCCATTGCTTCCCTAAGTTTGCCACTTGCTGCTGTCAGGCGAGAGAGGCTTTAACTTGGATGGCTGTATCTGTAAATGAATGGGACTTTTTTTTCCCTTTCAGTCCTTTCGACTGAACCCTCTTGCTGATGGATCATCTAATGCAGTTTAGTTGAGGACCCTTCCTCATGCTGTTAAAAAAAGCCAAACCTAAACAGACCCCATCTGTTGCAATCCTATGTCTATTTATGTGAATGCAAAATTTGTTGGGCTGCTTTCTGCTTGTTAATAAGCCATCCTCTGAGAACAAAATCCATCCCTGGAAAATTCCCACTAAGATGTGCATTGATTGCTACACTGGATACTTCTAATGCTAACGTTTCTTGGGAACAAAAAAAGCAGTGTTTGCACACTGCACTCACTTTCCATTGGGGAAAATGTAAAATTCTGGACGGTATTTAGTGTCCTCCAGGCAGGCAGCTTGGTAAAACATAAATTGGAATACAACTATTATTAAGACATCTCCAGTATACACAACCTGCTTGAGTAACACCCAACACTGCTCAGAGGAGGAGACTAGAAGCAGATTATTTACATTTCCCACTGTTGCAGCTTTGTGCAAAAGCCTGATTATATTTTACCTTTGGTCTGTCTTTCTATTTCAGCAAAAAGCCTGCAAACTCCACAGAATGAGACAAGGCCAGGAGGTGTTTGAATGGGTTCAGGAACTGTGGCTGACTAAAAGAGTTAAAAACTATGTAAATATTCCACAAGCAGCATTTGCACATATTTAAGGCAGTTCTAGGAAATACCGTAATGCATGCAAAAAACATAGGAAATGTAAATCAAAACCAGATTAGTTGTATTGTGTGCTAGAGCTCTTGTTCAAGAGTGGAGCTTTCCTGCCCAGCACCATCCCTGCCCTAAAGAACTTAAGGGAAACCTTGGAGGGCTGGGAGCTGCGAGGGACTGCCCTCACTTCCCTGCCAAGCTGCATATGGAGTACCTCCCCTCCAGCCTTCTAGCAAATCAGCCCAGGGAATTCATGCTGGACTTTCAAATATCACTTGTGAACCTAAAGTCAGGTCTGCCTTTTAGCTTGACATAGGTTTGGGGAAAAAAATCAGTCAAAGAATAGTAGTAAATATACAAAATGGAGAGTGTTTGTTAAATATGATATTTTCTATTAAATAAAGAATAGTTTTACCAGCAATATCAGTGGGACTGAGGAACACCACCAGAGAATTCAGTCATCCTAAGCCTAAAACGACTTTCCTAAGAAAAAATTATTTACTAAACAAAAGTGGAGCCTTCAGGTTATCTCAGGGGCTGACAAATAACTACATGTTATTATATATGGTAAGTGATGCTATGAGAGATGCTGTCTTGAACTTGTGTTCAGTTATTAATCACCAGTGGTTTTGTTCCTTTCAAAAGAAAGTGTAAGGTGATTGATTGGCTTTTTTACCCCTTCCAAGAAAATAGTTATTTACCAGTTGATTTTCAGCCTTGCTTTCTTTAGTCTCCTGAGCAATGCTTCTGCTGGAAAATAGTTTGAAAATGGGTGACTAGTTTAGCATCCTGGTTTTGCTAAAATTTTATGGTTTGTTTTGGTATTTTTAATTCTTTGTTTCTAGGATACTGACCCCAGGAGTTTAGCAGGCACTGTTGCATGCCCAGGGTAGGTGTAACCATCCTTCCACATTGCCATCCTCAAGGGGTCAGGGCTGGTTGGAGATGCCAGTGATGTGTGTACGTACTTCGGAAGCTTTTACTGAAAAAACCTTAAAGGTGCATTCCAAATAGAGCTATAATGTCCTCATGAGGCAGGAAGAAAAGTTTGAGCACCTATACCCTAGCTGGATTTTCCAGTCTATAACTCAGCCAAAGAAATAAAGCATGGCCTCCTGCTGGTTGTAAAATAAGATGAGTTGGTAGCATGAAAATGGAAACAGATTTATACCCTTTGGTATGTTCTACGGGGATTTTTCCAGTCAAAATGACACCGTAAAATAAGGAAATTAATTACTAATTTCATCAACACTTTTAGCCTTTGTTGTTAAATCTGGATGGCTGCTTGAAAAGTTGCCTACCTAAACTTGGATGTCTAAAAGTTGATCAGCTAAGTAAACCCTGTCTCCTATAAGCCCATGTTGATTGTGTCAATGACAGTAATGAAATTTCTACTCTTGCTTGCACGAACCACTCCATTATTCAGCACCAGGTTATCCAATTTAGATTTTTAATATAGAAACAACATAAAATTCTTTCCCAATTCATCACAGCATCATCTGTGCATCAAGATTATTTTATAAAAATCATGGTGAATGAAGAGATCTTGGGTGACTCCTTTGACAACCCTTGAATCTATCTGGGCTTTTTACTATAGTATCTATTGCTGAATAGCTTTCATAATCACCCTTGAAACAGAAAATAGCTCTCGTTTTGAAATTCATATATCATCTGACTTTTTGCCAAAGTAATTCACTTTTCATCAATACAAGAGATGAAAAGTGTTTCAGTTAAGGTTCTAAATGTTTACAAGGGGCCTTCTCAATTGGATTGTGAAGGAGAAAATACTTTTCCAGCAGCTAGAGAAGAGGCTACCTTTTTAATTTTAAATAATATTCCCTTCCTCATCTTTGCACCAAGTTGTTTCTGGTGCCCTTTCATTTGTAAAACAAACAGCACTTTTTAAATGAAGCAACACCATATGTGGAGAGGTAAAGGGGATGCTGTGGGAGCTGATGCTGAGATGAAGAGTTGACCCACTTGTGAGTATCTACACCCTACACCCTGAGCCCCTCTCTGCTACTCACCAGGGACACTCCTGGTCTTACAGCCCCCATGTCAGCCTTGCCTTTCAAGTGTGTTTTTCCACTGTCACATGGCAATCATCAGTTTTCATTCACCTTTTCTGATCCATTAAAAATGTGGTTCAATCCCACTTTCTTTGACTATCTATACGCATTTCATGAATTTTTAATTCTTTTGTTAACCTGGAATCTATTCTGTGGAATTCAACACAATTGGAATATGGGAGCACAAGGATCTATCAGTGCTGCTGCAGTCTATGTCAGTCTCTGATGGGGTGTTTCTGTAATTCTGCCATATTTATTTTTTATGATGTCATCTGTGCAATGCAAGGTCAGCAAGATCAGAAATAACCCTTCCTTAGGCATTTGTTTTGATGCCAAGTGAAATTTACCTTTCCTCAAGACCACTTCTTTTGGGTCCATTTCAGAAATTGGGTGCCCTTTGCTGGTAGTTTCTGTGACCCCACTGTTCACTGCCCACAGCCATCTCCTTCCTCTCTGCTGAACTTGCCAGTCATTTTGGTAGCCTTGATTGTACATCCTAGCTCTGTTTAGGTGCCCCTCCCTAAACTGAGGGGAGATTCATAAATACCTGGCCATTGTGGAGCAGGATAGACCCAACTGCTAAACTCAAATCCCAGTTTCATCAGAAAGTGTCTTGCTAAGAGTTTAAAGTGCTCAGAGCCATGAAGTGAGCCATAGCAGAGCACTACAATTTAGTTCAAGTGCAATTGGTGTGATCTTCTTTTGGCTTTCTGTGAGGAAATGGTCATTTCTGACTCAGAGAAAGCCTGCTTTCCCCTCGGTAGAGGATAACTTTGCTCTGTTTTCGCAAAGTGAAATGCAAAGTATAATGGGAGTACTGATCATAATAAGGCAAGAAAAGTAACTCCTCTGTGCTGAAGGTCTCAGCAGGAGTGTTGTATCCAGGCTGGGGCACCACACTTCAAGAGGGATGTGGACCAACTGGAATCAATCCAGGAACAGCGATGAGAGAGCTTAAAAACATAACCTATGAAAGAAGGCTGAAAGAACTGAGGTTGTTTAGACTAAGAGGACTAAGAGGAGATGCAATAACATAAATGCAGTTATGTAAGTGGTTGCTGCAAAGAGGGAGGAAATAAACTCTTCTCTTGACTTGGACTAGAAAAGAAAAAGGGGCGCTAGTGGAGAACTGTAGATGGATATAAATTTGACTTTCTGGTGGAGCATTGGGCTGAATTTGTGGGAGACTGTCTGAGCAGTGGGGAAAGGGGAAAATCCATGGCTTGGGTTATCCCTCACCAGTGTAGTCCACACCTGTAAATGTAACATGTTAGACCAAGAGCAGAGAAGGAGCCTGAGGCTGGAAGGAATGATGACAATCAGGCCAGCTGTGGGGAGAAACAAAATGTTTGTTTGGACAATTTGCATCTGTTGCTTTTTTTAACCGGATAAGAGAGTACACTATGTAATATACACACACCAGCCTCACTTACCAACAGAGACTTAAAATATTTATATCACGGACAAACAATGCCAAGGAACTCCCCTACAAATGCAGTGATTTAATAAACACAGTACTGTAATGTAGCATTTATCTTTATTATATATAATCAGCTGTTGCTTTTACTTGGGTAGAAATAATGTCAAACTGAGCCAAGGTAAGATGGGAAGGTTGGAAGGTTCCCATTTCCCCAGTCCCAGACATACATACCTTTTTAGTTTTTGCAAGTACAAATGGGCTTTGAGACTGTGTGAGGGACAGCAAAGAACTTCCTGCTGTGGCCCCACAAAGGACTGTGCCTCTCACAGACCTCTTGAGGTCTCACATAGCAGATAGCTCCTCTCCTGGGTTTCCATTAATCTCATGGAATATTCATCTTCCATAACACCATTGAATAAACATGTATGTATGTATCTAGCCAAAAGATGTGCATTGCTTCCCAAGCAAAGGTCAGCAAGGTATCTATCTGAAAACACAGATTACATTCTACCCAAAGATTTTTATACTGGGCAACAGGTACCTGATGCTCAGACAAACCCAATCCTGTACTCAGTGTTCACTACAATGCTCAATACAACATTAAAAAAACAGTGAAGGTGGTACACTCTGACTTTATTGACAGTTCCTAATCACATGATAATCCTAATCCCATGCTAATATGATATAAACCACTGATGGAATGGTTGGCTGAGTGAACTGTCTATTGCAAGGGTTTTTTCTTCCTGAGCAAAATGCTATTAGTACACAAGAAAAAACCCAAATGTAAGAGTTAGAGAGATGGCCACTTCTCAAAGGCATTTACATTCTCCTTAATGGATGCATTTTCCCATATGCTCATGAATGTGATGCAATCTGTAACTTTATCTTTTTTCTGTAGCAATGTTTCTGTGTTCTTCCACTTTCATATAAAATAGGGAATTGCCCCAAAGAACATTTAATCAAGAAACCACAGTTCTAAATGAAGCTTTGCTTCTGAAGAAAGAACTTCACAAATTGCTGGAAGGTCAGAGTAGGAGTTGGCCCGTACTTTGCAGACTTGTGAGAACACGATGCCAGCAGGCTCTGAGAGCAGTATGAACAGTGATTGTGCAGTTTGAAGATGCAAATGGATGTAAACACACAAACATTACACATATGGAAAACTTTCTCCTTGGGCAACATGATGGGGTCATTAGCAGATATTGCTCCCTGTGACTTTATCCCATCTCACAGTCACAACAGTGAGGACTCATCACCAGATCCTTGTCACCTCCATACCCAACTCACATACCTCATATTAATACACCCAAATTAGACTGTCCTGCATGATCTTTAGTTCTTTATGAGACAGGGTTGGGTTTTTCACTTCCCTTCTCAGTGAATGTTCACCTAGACAGCAACTATTTCCATGTCAAAGCAAGGATACAGTTGCCAAAATGGACATCACCAGGGATGGCATCGTCTGAATAAGACTGAATGCTTCACAAGCAGAGGCACCAGTGTAATCTCATCATAAATTATCTTAATTGAAAGCAGAATAGCCTCCTCCTGAAGAGTCAATTACTTGCTCTTACCTGATCTGTTGGGAAAGTACCTGGCTGTGGTGTCTCTCAGTGTTGGGACCTCTGGAGATCTCTGGAGTGAAGGAAGGGATATTTTAGGTAGTACATGGGTTATCTGAATTTACCAACCATTCAGGAATAAGTGAGCTTCTTGAGGAGAGCACTTACAAGCACTGTCAAGGTTCCCAGACAAAGGTCATAAGTGGTCTTTCTATCAGTTTCTGGTGAGTTCCCATAACAGTGTCTGTATGTCACCTGGGTCTGGAAGATGTCTGACTGTGAGGTGTGAAATATGTCTGAATTACCACCTTTGGAGAAGTGTTGGAGTGGTTTTCCAGGCTGTGCTGACACAGGGTGGGACTAATGGGCTTTTCAGAGCATGGCGCAGGAGGGTCCCTCTGATGTCAGGCAGGGGAGAGAATAGATCTAGGCTTCCTTCCAGAGTAGATAAGGACATGCAGGGTTAGGCATGAGATAACACTGCATGTGGCACCCTGAGCAGGACTGCAGAGCAACCCTCTGCAGACATGAGTTCTGCTGTTCAGGACACATTCACAAAGCTCCTCAGTGAGGCTTCTGGCACCAATGTCAAAGTGTTATCAGGGAGCTTAAGGAAAATAGCATTGTGTCAAAACTATAGTGCCAAGCCTTCTGCAAAGCCCAGCTGCTGTTCAGCAATGGAGGACCTACAAGATAGCCTGTTTAATGATTTTTTTTCTTTCCCTATGTCCTGGATACCTGAAAAGTCCCTTCTGACTCCTGGCTTTTCTTGGAGGAGCCTTGGAATATCCCATATGGCAACAGGGAAGCCAACAAGGAGTGCTTTTCTCTAGAGTCTAAGATCAGAGCTGGACACCTTACCCACAGCAAAGCATGGACCACTGAAACAGAGGAAAGTCATCCCGGCCAGGGATCATCCCCATAACCATTATCCTTGATCACAGACAGGACAGTGGGAGGTGTAGGGCAATTATGTGGAAAGTTCTTGCTGGAACAGGGCATTTGACCCCCATTGGCAGCTGTCAGTAAATATCTGGTTCCTCAGATACTGTGTGGGGAGAAGAGGTGCAGCCACTGCTTAATGGAGCAGTAACTTCATAGAAGGAGGCCAGGACACTGTGCAGGTGCTCTCAGGTGCTGGGTGGTTCCCAAAGACTAATGAATTAGTCATCTGTTCTGCTTTGTGCCTACAGGCATTAAAGTGATAGTGCTGCAGTGGGGTTGTAGCTCCTTAAAGCTGTGTTGTGATCACAGGTGCCAATGAAGGTGTTAGAACAGAGAGGAGAGTACTGTCAAGGAACTACATGATAGAGGACAGGGATGTGGAGGCAGTCAGGAGTGCAGCAGGAGCAGAGCCAGCTGTCCAAAAGCTTGGAGCCCCCAAGGCACATTCACACAGTGGCAGAGCACAGGCAGGCAATTACACTCCCCCCAAAAAACCTTCATCTGCTGTTTGGTGTTTTTACTAGAAGTCCATTGTCATGTCTCAGCAAATCGTGGGCTGTGCCTCATCAAGGCAAAAATGTGTTTCTTCCTCCTTTCTTATTTTGATGTATTTCACTTCCATATAATGTCCAGAGGGATAATTTAGCATGTTCAAACGCCTTATTGAGGAAGGACTGCATTGTTCTTCCAGCCTTTGCGTCGCATCGGAATGTGCCTCTTCCTGAGCGCCCCTGCGCATGGCCAGCCCGCGATAAAGCCCAGGTTGCTTTTCTTTCATTGTTTCTCCTTGCCTTCGCCTTTCTCCTCCCAGCTTCATTTGCCCGAATACTAATTTGTGTTTATAACAAGAAGTGGTTCCCGCACCTCCCCTTTGTTGCTTAATTGAAGGGAAACTGAGCAACAGGTGGATCTCAGGAAATATCATTAATCTCTTTCAATTGTTTTTGGCACTTCTTTGAAAGAAAAGTTCAGCTCAATGCAACTGGCTGTTAGCTGTTTCTAGGCTAATTACTGCAGGTCCCAAATGAGGAACATATTTGAACAAATCTAATTTAAAGAAGGTGAGCTGCTCATCCAGCTTGGTATTATTTACAGGCTTAGAGTTGCACGAGTTAAGGACTTTGATAAGCTGTGTCCTATAACCAAACCTCTAAAGAAAATAAATCCTTTGAGTATTGCATAGCATAGAAGTACCATTGGTGCACAGGAACACAGCCAGCCACAACCCAGCGTGTTCATGTTTATGTAAGGGCTTCCTTTTAGCCTATTCTTTTGTTCATAGAGAATAGAAACCATGTATAAGGACAAAAGTATTGTTGTATGTTTGATTTTGAGAGGTGCTTGTCAGTGGAGCCTGTAACTGGAAAAGAAAAGCCAACCAGGGAGGCTTCTTCCTCATCTCCTTGGCTCACAAATCTGAAAAGTCAGACAAGGGAGAAGGATGCTAAAGAAAACAAGCAGCATGATCCTTCAGTGTATGGTTTTAGCCCAGCAATTCCCAGTAGGACAAAAGCGGCAAGATCTCACAGTGTGCTCCTTCTATCCCTTTGTAGGCAGAGCTCTGATTTCTGCTATTTTTAAAACCAGAACCCTGGGGGAATATTTCACCATTGAAAATCAGCCAAATGCATTAACAAAGTGCTCCACCTGTTACAAGAATGCAAGCAAAGCGCTGGATGATGGCAGCTCTCACTTGATGGTCAGCAATCAGGATATTCCTTACATGTGATATACCGTGATTTTTGACCAGCTGAAAATCTTGCCATCTGCTTTGTATTTCAGGGCTTGAACAGCTAAGCAAGTCAGAGGAAAAGAAGACAGATGATAACATGTTTAATTTCAAGGGTAATTAAAGAAGATGGTAGGTACACAGAACCTAAGAATGCAAAAAAGTTATTTAAATATAACTGGCTTAGTGATACTGAGCTCTCACCATTGTCCAAAATGTAGCTGCTTCTCGTTTCTTTCCACTGAGAAACTGGGAAGCTCAGCATAGAAATCTTCTGACATGCAATGTGTCATGGGCTGTTTGGAGCAGGAGTAATCAGTGGGTGTTGACAGCAGTAGGGCAAGAAGTGTACAGCAAAAACACACACACTCTTGACTACAAAAGCTGGGAAAACCAAGGACAGTGAAATCATGATTAAACAAGCATTTCTCCCCCTGACATGGGAACAGGGATGCAAGTAGAAAAGCCCTGGCCTTTCAGCAATGCCTTTATGGATTTATAACTGTAAATACCCCCTTTTATAAAGGATGTATTTAGGAAGCAAAATGGTTCGCTTTTGTGAATGATCTATTTTACAGGGCTTAAAAATATGTCAAGGTTTGCTGCAGTAAATCCTCCTCATGCTGTAACTGAGTAATGTAAGCAACTTGGGTTGCCTTTTAAACAATTCCCAGTGTGTGGCATGGCCAGTGCAGTTTGAAATGCCTCTGTCTATCTAAACAGAAACAGATGTTTGAACAGCAGAGCTGTGCAGAAGTAATTCTTCAAACAGTAGATTAAAACATCTGTCAGGACCATTGGATGGGACCAGACAAGCAGCAGCAGTGTCAGCTGGGACTGCCAGTCACTTCTACCTTCCCCTGGAGGTGGAAGGCAAAGGATGGGGAAATTCCGTCTGCTCTTTGCGAGTGACGCCCTCTTATTTTACCACACTTCTCTAGCAATTCAGAAGATTACAGGCCCGGCTGTGCAGAAAAGCTCACAACCTCTCTCAGCATTGCCTGCTGTAACAGAGGTCTTCTAGGTTTTCACTCTTCCCGTTAATGTCTTTTTCTGCCACTGCTGGCAGTCGGTATGAAAGCTGTGAAGTGTTGGTGACATGCCAGGTTACAGCATTTTACAGTTATTTCCATCTGTCCTTCATGTTTCAGCATTTGACCAGTTTAGTGGCATTGCTAGCAAATTCTTCAGGCCTCATTGGGTCAAACAGATGACAGCCGACTAATCTCCTGCAACTTGCCCGCAGGAGCTGTGCCACAGGCAGTGTATTCATTTCCAGCTGAGCAAGAGGCCAAACCAAACCCTTGGATTAACACCTCTTTTGCACTCACCCCCACCCCAAAACCAGAGCCAAGAAAGTGATACAGAGTCAAGAAATTGCTCCAAACATTTTGGTGAATCAAGTCAAAGCTCTGAATTCTAACAGCCCCTCAAGGATATAATTTTTACAGTCTGCATCTGAAATCTTAGTCTTGAATCCACTCTCTGTTTCCAGCCCAGATTTATTCTTAGTTCTTGTTTTAGCATCCAGAGGAATAAGCAAGGACAGCCCTACCCTCTGGACTGCTCTTTTTGGGGTGGAGCTGCTAGGCCGCACTCCCAGCACCTTCCTCGTTCTAGCACGCTCTTGCTGGGCACACCCGAATCAAGGCTGGGGCCAGGACTGCCACCCCAGCTCCTCGGCTGCTCCCTGGAAGACCCTCATCCCATGAGCTGCTGGGACAGGCAACACAGGGTCCCCTGGGAAGGTGGTGGAGCTCTCCCTTCTCCGCACACAAGTTGCTCTCCCGTCTCATTTGTCCCCAGCAGCCATTAATTGTGGGCTGTAGCGGCAGCAGATTACCTCACGACAGCCTGGCAGATGTGCTCTTGCTGAATAAATAAACTCATTTATACGGCTGTAATGACTGTTGCTTCTGTGCTCTCATCATGAAAACTCCAGCCTATCTACAGCAGTTTATAAACAAAGCTGCTTTGCCTTTATGGAAAAGCAATTTGTGGCTGAGGAGCCTCAGCAGTGACTCGTGCCAAAGAGAGCTGAGGCCATTTCTCAGGGAACAGGTGTCCGCATCATTAAAGCCACCACCCCCCCGGCATTAATTGCCATCCCTGTTGGCACACTGAGAAAAGAAATTGGGGTTTGTCTGGGCCATGAAGATTAGCGTCCCATCTCCCTCCTTCAAGGTAGCTGCTCTGCCTGCGGCACTGCTGAGCCAGGGAGAAAGCTCAAGGGCTGCGTGGTGGATGGACTCACTCTCCGGTGGTGGGGGCAGGGAGCACCGGGAAACTGGCACAGACTGGTGAAACAAAAGCATTCATGGGGAGAGAGAAGGAAACTGTTTATTAGATGGAGCAAGTTCATTAACTTCTCCCTTCCCCTCTCTATTTATTTTAACTGTCTCCTTGCTTCGTCTCTTCTCCTGTTTCTTCCCTTGCTTCCTTCCACGCTACATTATTATTGCAGAAAGTAAAAGAAGCTTCATCCTGTACTTTCTTAAGCTATTTGCAGCTTTAAAGCAATAAACTGCAACTAAAAAACACACCATGCCCCAAAACGCAGCAAAGCACAGGCATGCACCCTGCAGAAATAGAAGGCTGCTGAGCGAAGTTCTCAGTTAGGTGGGATTGTTTCTCATCCATCTGAATCAGTGGAGGTGACTCCTTCTATCCCACCTGGGTACTTTCCTGCACCTCTGTGGCCCAAGAAGCCATGTGAACCATGGGCACAGAGATAAGAGGAAGACCAGAATGACTGGCACATCTTCCCTGCAGACAGCCGCGGTTAGCACCACACATGTGGTGCCCCGGGGAGAAGAGTCACACCACAGAACCGCCCTGTGGCTGCAGTGACTTCACCCTGCTAATTATGGCAAGGCAGGAACATGCTGGCAGCATTTAGGGGTTTAGGTTATAGCCACACTGCAAAGTAAACAGGCTGTGAGTGATGTTTTAGTCTATAACCAAAGACAGGATGACTGCCCTAGTTAAATGCACTGGTAGACTTGAGTTAGGGGGTTTTGGGCATGGATGGGAGCTGGGTTAAAGTACACCAGGGTTCATCCTGAAATATGCATCGCCAAGAAGATGCATTTTTCTCTGAGCAAGATCATTTTCAAATCCCCAATAAGCCACAAAACCAAATGTTTTCACAAGCAATCAGGACATTGCTGCTCCAACAAACTCGGCCATGAGTGTAAGGCCTGGGGAACATGACTGTGAAAACAAGGAGCAGCAAGAACCATTTCCAGGGCTGGAGCTAAGACAGCCATCCTCAGCAGCTGCTGGCCATCCGTCTGCCTTACCCTGCCCGTGTCCCCACAGTCCCTGCAGGTCATTAGCAGGACACTGCTGTTTGTCAGCCCAGCTCTGTGCAGTGGCTGCTCGCAGGGGGAGCCTGCTCACACACACCAGGGTGGGGATGGAGCTTGGTGCCCTCGCCTGCAGCCATGCCTGGCACCTACCATGCCTATGGTGGGCATTTGTGCAGCTGCCTAAAGCATCAAGGATAATTGCCTCCCTCTCTCCACAGATTAGTTGTAGTGCTGGGCAACAGTGCCATGGGCTTGCAGGAAGCCCAGCAGCACCAACACACACCCACCCAGGGCAAGGTCGCCCCAAGCCTCCTTTCCAGCTCTTTGACGTTGCTGAGGGGGACAGAGAAAAAGAGTTAGGAACTGGAACAGTTTTTAGGGACAAACCCAGCAAGCAGTATTTTGCCTTCCATTAACTCTGCTGGTTTTACTCTCTGCAGAGTTAATTACAAATCAGTTTAATTGTTCTCTCGCTTGATAACTTTCTAATCTCTCAGAGACTTGCTGCACAGCAGGCTGTAAGGTTATATTTTATCACTTCTCTTTCCATTAACCCCACTGTGTTAGTCTGTGGTCCGCTTCCTCCCTCTCTCCCCAGAACATTAACAATTAAATTGATTAAAACCAACTTGAGGCAATGGCTCTGTTGAGAACCTTCCCTCTGTGCTCCCCGCCAGCCACAATGGCTGTCACACTGTCAGGTCACAGGCAGCGACTTCTTTGCTGCCCATATATTCCCTCCCCACTACACCACCAAGAAAGGCAGAAAAATTGTGCAGTGATGCATGATTGTGCAGAGAAATGAGGGAGAGGAATGAAAAAAATCACTCTGAGCAATGTGAATTACAATTTTAAAAAATTTAAAAATTTTAAAAAATTAAAAACCCTGGCAACCTGCAAGTCAATTATAAAAACCCCAAGTCTGTCAGGAATTCAGTCTTCGATGCCTTCTTACAGTCAACACTAACCAGCATTTTCCCGTCACCTCTCCCTTTCTGATCAGACCACTTGGTTTTTTAACAGCAGGTGCCTCTTTTGCTGCTGTTACATCCCTGGATGCTGGATGTAACACAAGGTGGGAGGGAAAGTGGTTTGATCATTCTCTTATCTTTCCTGGGCTGCAACATGCAACAGCATGCAGGTGACTCATTCAGGGTATAAAGGATCTGGGAGCCCTGCAAATGCTCCCAGGTGTAGTTTGTTCTACCTCTGACAACAAATGCTATTGGCTTGATGTAAAAAAGATTAATGTTTCTTTACAAAAGCAAATAATGCCAAGTTCTTCCACAATGCCCTCAAACCAAGCACCAAAGCACTGCTCGTTTCACAGGAGCTCTCTTTGGCTCACTGTGTCCCATACTTAAATTTGAATGTATTTTGGTACTCTGAACTTCATTTTCAAGTCTACTAAAAATTCTTCCCTCAAAACTTAATCCATGACAACATTTCTTCCTTGGAAGATCTAGTTGGTTTCTGGGTCTCTGTCATGAGGACAGAGAAATCAAGTACACTAAAAGTACAATGTTTCAGAAATTTTCTGGTTCAACTGTTTAAACAGAATTCTTTTCCTGGCTTATGCCTTTGATATGATGTGTTCTCTATTCACTAGATATGTTTTGTTTCCTTTGTTTCACTGAGTATATCCATCTCCTACTGAAATTGGTTCTGTTTCTGAAGTCAGGGACATCCTAGAGTTAGGAATCTTAACACAAAAATACTCCAAAGAACTCATGGTTTATGTATGTAATCTAACACCCAGATGTCAAGATCAGAAGAAATCTTGCCAATGCAGTGAGCTTTGGATTACTGCCTCAAGAGAGGACAAGGAGATAAGCCCACCAAGGCATTTCCAGAGTAACATCCAGAAACCCCTTGACCAGATGATACTGAACCACCACAAACCTTCCTCTGACCAACCAGCCTAAACCAGACTGGCTGAACAGCTCCAGAATGGGGAATGCTGTATGTCACCTGAGCCAAGCTGTTGTGTCAGATGAGATCCATTTATCAGCATTTGATAACATTAGTTCATACCAGACCTGCATTTGTTTGTCTTTCCCTCTGAACAACTGTATGATCACAGAAGAGGACTGCTGTGTGCTGCAGACATGGGATGGGAAGGCAGACCCTGCTATTGGCATGTGGAAGGTAAGTGAGGGCAGTGCAAAGCAGAGAACCATAAAACCCTTGTCCACCAGGCCCTTGTTATGGCATGAAATCACTTAATAGCACACTGGCATCAGGGAACTCATGTACAACAGGAGCTGCATGTCCAATGCAATAATGTGAAAACTTTTCACCCTGGAGAGCTCTCTAAAGTTTCTTACTAAATGGTCATAAGCAATCCTTCAGACTGCCTTGTCAGTGAGTTTGAAAGCATTTTGCTGGTTGGCAATTGCTCATGTATGTAGGCTGCAGTAGCTTGCCAATGCCTTTTTCTGTAAAAGTAGTATGTTATTTTAATCCATGCTTTTCAGTCAAGTCAGTAATTTAAATGGGCACTTGACCCTAGAATATGCCAGATCAGAACTGTCACATGCTTTCGGGAAATCTGGAAACAGATCCCAATCTCATAAGTCATCACAATAATTGTAAGGGATGAAAACCAGACCACCAGTGATTTAATCACTCCTGAAATTTGTAACTGTGTTTGGATCTGAACTCTCACTGAGATTTTCAGCAGTGTTAGATGGCTTGTTTTCCAAAGATGCATTTCTCAGCATTTCTGTAAATCAGGCCTGAAATCAGACACTAATTTAACACACAGACACAATTCACCCCAAACCACCCATACTTTTTGAAAATATAAATTTCTACTTCACATTATCAAAGCATCAAAGGAGCATTTGCCAACCTCCCCAGAAACAGAACATTTCATAATAGCAAAAGTGTCATTCTTATATGTTAATTGTATTTTATAGAGTGATACTTTCATTTTTTTTAATACTTCAAAGCTTTGGAGAAAATGCCTGCATGGCTAGTAAATCAGGAGGGCATTCAAAATCTGTGAAAGTCATTGAATTAACTTTAAAATCTTTTCTTCTGTCAAAAAAATAGTGCAGTGGGATTGGTTATCTATCATCTTGCGCTTCCATAACACTATCAATTAGTGTATAATTATATCCCAGACCCCATCTGTGTTCTCATACCTGGGGGACATTCTCCCAGCCCCAGTGCAGCACCAATCCCACCCAACAACTCTTTCCTAGTTGAGATTTGGGCACTACTACTTTTTTTGTTACTGTGTCCCTCACACAGCTGGAGATGGCCAGGGCACCAGGACATTTTGTGCTGCATATTGAGCAGTAAATCTGAATGGGACAATATAGAGTAGTTCATTGTAAATTACTCATATGTCTAGTCAATCTGATGAATTTATATTTCATGGGCTTGTTTATGAAGTGGTTTGGGGGATTTTTTTGACATACTGGATTTTTGATTGGTCTCTGATGACAGCTTCAGTGGCTATGAAAATGAAAACTTGAAGTTCTTGTCACTGTTCCAGACCAGATCATGCTATATGCCAATATCAGCAAAGTAATCCTGGGAGCAGTGTGCGCCACATTCTGTCTCTCTGGACTCAGCATCACTTCACCTTGTAAACCACAACTTCTTAGTAAAAATTAACCATGAAATGTCCAGAGTGACATTTAGAGTATCAGTTACTTTTCATGCACAATAAAGTGTAGTAACACATTTATTTACTAAAAGCTGTGTCTCTTTATTTCATGTTTAAAACTGTATTTTCCATCCTATCTTAGGCACCATTCTTCATATCTCTGCTCTGACTGTACAGGATTTGGTTGTTCTTAAAATAATCTTGTTGCTATTTAAAGAATGGTAGTGTGTGAAAAATCAAAGCCCAGAGGAATTTCTGCAGTGAAGGACATGGAGCTGAGGTGAAGAATGCTTGGAAAGGGGAGGTGAGGAAGCAGACAATTGCAGGTACCTGGGAAGCTGACCACCAACAACACTTTTCTTATGCAGTTTGGACTAAGAGATGACTTCAGTTATTCTGCATCCCAGAAGAGAACATTAATCATCTGCATATGGCAGCACACAGCTGAAACTGCTGACATCCTGAACTTTCAGCTGTTCAAATTTTCTGCATAACCTATATGCCATCCTGTGATTAAATAACAGAGATTTCAGCATGGCATTAGCAGCCACCTTCAGCCTTGGCAGGAATATTTAAGGGAAAGAATCTGAAAAAAAAATGTCCCTGAAAATGTACTACCTTCATGGAACTGTTTTCTGAGAAAATATATTTTGGACTGACTGGCCAATGCAAATGTCAAGGAGCAAATATTTCTCATGGTGAATATTGAGACAGGAGTATTTTTATACTTTAACTATTTTTCTTTTTCTTTTTTTTTTTCTGTCCACCTCTATTAAAAGATGATGGTATAAGTCCAGAATAAATCCATGGGTGTCTACTGAGATACACTGACTTAAAACCTAAGTAGCAAAAATGGCATGGTACTGAGCATCCCAGCCGTGAGGTGATGAGATCTCACAGCCCCCTCAGCTACCAGAGATAAAACCTTCATTCACACCAGCAGTGACTTTTCATTTCCATGAAATGAAAAGTCACTCGGTGTAAACAAGGCATTTCCATGCCTCCCATGTCTATGGAGGTCAGACTCAGACATGGCTCCCACTTTCACTACCTATCTCATGGCAAGACCTGAGGAAAACACTTGAATTATGTAAAGCTGTTCTTCAAATCCCTCCTTGGCTGTTTGCAGGGTGTTTAAATCTGCTCCCACTGCTTTGCTGTGCCGTGTCCTGGTGTGTCCATCCAGAGGCATCTCTGTTTAAGTGGCTCCCAAAATTATCCTCAGCTACAGTTTTTTACATACAATTTTGAGGACAGCAGCTTTACATTAGCCACAGAGGAGGACAAGCTCGATTGGCTCTTTATTTTCCTCAATTGTCACTGTGGAGGGAGAGGATAAGACAGAAAAATGTTGCCTTCCCTTGCCATTTGTCATGTTAAGTTTTACTTGTCTCTGAGGATTATGAACTGAGGGTTGCCTCCTCTCTTTTTGCTTCACGTGTGTCTGCTTTTACACAGGTCAGGTTGTGAGTTCATTCTTTTGTAAGTACTCTGTGACGCACAAAAACCAAAAGGGGAAAGAAAAAATCCCCACCCACTCTGAGACAGTCTATTGAACTTTGTTTTCCAATTACCTAACAAATTGCTGACTAAGGACAGGATAGGGCGGTGGAAATATAAGACCTAAAGGCACTGTACATTCCTCATCTGTAATGACCAGAAAAAGTGGGTGTTTGTTGGTGGTTTTAGCCAATTTGCAATTTATCTTGGTTTTAGCCCAAGCAGGCTTGAAACCAAGACAAACATTCTTTGATGTAATCTAATTGTGACTAAGACCGTTTGCATAAAGGTTTCACAGCTAGGATAGGAAGAGGAAAAAGACCTTGAAAGCATTCCAGTGGAAAAGTCATGTGCACCAGGCTTTCAGCTGCACCAATGGCGCCCAGGAGCCCATTGTTTTAGTTGCGGCTTAAATTAATACCTGACAGCAAATGAATTAAGGCCCTGCTGAAGTCATGTACTCATTTATTCTTGTTTTGTTTCCAATCATGTTTGCACAATGATAGCTTCAGGTGAAGAACTAATGGGGAAAATGCCCTTCCCTTGTTCCTATTCCCACTCTCTTCCAAAAATATATTTAATAATCTAACTTAAATTCTCTCCAAATACATTAGCCTGACTGGGCTAGCCTCACAAATTAATGAAACTTCACATTGTTGGTAAGTCTAGAAAGAGTCTGGAGAGGACTGCCACGGAAATTCTACAATGCATTAGAAGCAGTGCCTAACTTTTCTCATTACAGAGATCTGTCTCACTTTTCTGAGGTTATCCCAAAAGCAGAATCAGTGATCCCAGCTGGATTTACCAGCAAGGTATGCATTTTAAAAATAGTGGAGGTTCTTCTTCACTAGCTGCCCTTGGCCCAGTGTGTGGAGAGACCAGGCTCTAAGTTCAGTGGGGAAACTGAGATAAAAACTAAGAGATATTCTGCTCTGGAGGATACTGAAGGCACAGCAAAGTCATTACTCAAGCATAAGTAGGAAATAGACAGGAGAGGAAGCAGAGTCAGACCACTTGGAATGAACAGAGAAAGGCGGTCAGGGTTGGTAGAAATGTTCTTTCTCACAGCCTATTAATACCAACTGTCCTTGCCTATTACCAGCAACTCTTGGCTGTTAGTACCAGCAGTCCTTGGTTGGCTCCACAGCAATCTGACTCTCAGTGTTTGATACATGTGCATAAATGCACATTGTTTTCTGGCCTTCTGCAGAGGAGAAGCTGAGAGAGTTGGCCTGTTCATCCTCAAGAAGAGATGGCTGAGAGGGACCTCATTAATGTTCACTAACAGCTAAAGGGTGGGTGCGAAGAGGATTCAGCCGGGATCTTCTCGGTGGTGCCAAGCAACAGGACAAGAGGCAGACACTGATGCGTAGGAAGTTCCCCCTGGATATGAGGAAGAACTTCATTGTGCGGGTGACCGAGCACTGGAGCAGGTTGTCCTGAGAGGCTGTGGAGTCTCCCTCACTGGAGATACTCCAGAACCATCTGGACACAATCCTGTGCCAGGTGCTCTGGGATGACCCACTTGAGCTGGGAGGTTGGACCAGATGAGCCCCTGTGGTCCCTGCCAGCCTGACCCGTTCTGTGATTCTGTGGAAGGCATGTATGCATCAGTGTGATTCATAGCCTACTTCTATAGGTGTCCATGTATGCAGCAGGAAGGTCAGGTTTAATTTTGATTCTTCTTTCCCATAAAACCTGTCATCTCTTAATTACAGCAGCATAATTCAAAAAAAGAGCAAAGGATTTTATTTTTTTTGCATGACAGGATTGAGGACATGGTAGCAGATTATAATTGCGCTTGTTGCTGTAACATATTTGCTATTAGTAAGCCATTATGGTTTACTTCCCAGTCTCTAAACACAGACACCTTCAAATTTTCACTAGAGACTGTGGCTAGTATGGTTCAATAAGCAATTTCTCAATTAGGTGTTGTAATTCAGCTTTCAAATCGACCTGAAAATTTGCCAATCCAGACATAAAATATGTTCTTCTGAGCTTTATATTTAATTGTAATGAAAAAAATCCAGTGGTATTTTACACTCCTGTCAAAATAACTTTCCTCCAAGCCTGTTTGAGTCATAATTTTACAAGACAGCAGCTGTAATTTCCATTGGAAAGCATCAATATGTACCTATTACTGCATGAAAAAATTAAGACCAAAATATTAAGAGTTTAAAACACATTCACACTATTTAGAGATGGACAGCTCTGTAATGAACAGGTCTGTTTACAGGACAGAAAATTATCTTAACTAAGGTGCTAAATTTTACATTCCAACCTACAGCAAGAGATTTGAAGCATCATGGTGCCTTTTTTTTTCCATTATTTCTTCCATATCCTAGGTAACAACCTGCTTTTGAATTTCATTCAGAAATTCATTCTCTTTGCCTTCTTCATGGAGACCTACAGATAGATGAATTATTTCCCTGGCAGGGTCTTGTTAACCAGATGGTAACGCAAGGAGGGTGTGTAACAGGATATCGAGATCTCCTCATTCTCAGTTCTTAAGTCATTGTGAGATAAGCCCATAACAGGCTCAGTGATTAGTTCAGGAGAATTTCTCTGGGGAGCAGGAGATCCATGGTATATACACCGTGTGCTCTTGGTCAATCAAAGTGACAACTCAGAGACAGTTCCTTAACAGCACTGAGCATTACAACCCCAAAGAAATGCAACACTAATTAAATGCAAGGGATTTTCTATGTGTTACTGTTCTTGTGACATTCTCAGCAAATTCTGAAAAGCTGTTAGTTTTTGGAATAATGCCTTTATAGATTAATGCTGCTGTTTAATAAGAGCTGTTATTTATGGTAAAAATCACACAACTGCTGGGTCTAAAGGCTTATTTGGGGCTGAAAGCTTTCTGTACAGAAAGTTGTTGTTGGGAAACAAGGGACTGGTGTGTTACTGTAAAGGATAGGTTGTAAAAGGGATGCTTAAAAGGGGCCCAATATGGTTTGGATCACAGCCAAGGTCTTGCATAACAGGATGCCTCATAAAAGAAAGGCTTAGAGGGGTATGGTTAAAAGACAGACGTTTCTTTTGAGCAGAGATGTGCCAACGGGAGGATCACTGACAAATCTTTGTTCACTACTATGTGTGCATATAATTAAAAAATGTTGGTGTTTACAGCCGTTCCCACATGATGTTGACTGGCTTAGAGATTCACTATTTTAAAAATTTTAAAATAGACAAGGACACCACAAATTCAGCTCAGCCAGGGGTATCTTTTGTGGGGAAACAGGTCAGATTTCAATGACCCTCAAGGACAAAAAGCAGGAATGCCCCCTAAACCTTGAGAGTAGGTGTGAGCATTCACAGCTAGACAAGACTGCAAATCTGGGTCAGATGTCTTGCAAAGGCACATGGCAGCATGATCCCCAAACTGGGCATCAGACAGGATCTCAGGGGCACATATTTGCATCTAACAGGTAAGCCAGGAAGCTGCTAGGTTGCTAACAGAGGCTTCATTGAAAACTTACCTTTGAGAGAAAATTATCTTTGCAAAGACAACAGAGGGAAACTTTTAACTCCAACCTAATTGCCTGGCAAGTATTTGCATTTTCCTGCAGATTTAGAGTCCACTAGCAGAGCCTAAGAGCAAGCTCTGTCAAGACACCACATATGGCTCCTTTCTGTTTCTAGAGGAAATAATTGATGTTGTCCTGTTGTTCCCCAGAAACCACACACCCATGACACTAGTCCTAGCACAGGACTCAGGAGCAGAGGGAAGGCTGCATCAGAGGAAAAGTCAACACAGTCTCTTTATGATTTCTTCCCACAACCATTATAATACTTTGTCTTGAATCTGCTGCTGGTTTTAGTGGAATATATTCAGGCTTAGGGAAAGCTGTCCCTGCCCATGCCAGGGGATTTAGAATGAGATGATCTTAGAGGTCCTTTCCAACCCAAACCAGTATATAACTCTGTGGTTCTGTGCACAGGGCAAATGGTTGGTCTTCAGCCCCAGCCAGCTGCTGTGCCTGATGGCACACTTGATGAAGTGCCTCTGGGCTTCCTGACCTGGCTGAAACTACCTTCAGCCTCGGTCTGGGATGTCTAATGATTTGTATCTTCCATGCCAGAGGAGCCTGATGAGCAAAGCAGGCAATGGAATTGACATTTTCCATTACATTTCTGCCTAAATACAGGTAATTACCAGACTAGGTAATGTGCCTTGTAGGTGGACTATTCCTTTCTTTCTTTCTTTGGCCAGGTCAGATCTCAAGGGAAGGTCCATTGAAGGACCTGGTGAAAAGCAACATCTGCAGCAGATATACCTGTGGTCAGCTCCTGTGCCATACCTCTCACTGCTATGAATCACAGAATGATTTTGTTTAGGACGGATCTTAAAGATCACCTAGTTTTAAGTCCACTACAGCGGAGAGACACCAGACTAGGTTGCTCAGAGCCCCACCCAACCTGGCCTACACTTCCAAGAATGGGTCATCCACAAATCCTTAGGGCGATCCTCTGTTTTCTAAAAACTACTGAGAATGGTTTGACATCTCCCTGAGAGAAGTAAGTTATAACCTCAACAACATTGGGTTTGCTTTTGCTGCTTGACAAGAAATCAGCTGTGAACCTAAAAAGAAGAAATTGTCAACCACATTCTAGATTCACACTCAGCAGGGTTCTTCTGTGTGTTAGTGTGACATGGAGACAGCACAGAATCTTCTCTGGCACAATTCCTCTCTCGATTTTAGATTGTAAATATAAACCCAGAGTAGATGTCCTTCCAGCACCCTGCTCCGCATTTACACTGTGAACAACAAGACAATGAGGTGATCATGTCCAGACATGCCATCAGTTACCAGTGTGTTGTCATGAAATAAAAATGTAATTGCAGTTTTACCATATTTTACAGGTTTTCCTCTATGTGTGCCACTGGGCGCATCAAAGGAAATGAAAAGGCAGAGCTGGTTTAGTCTGAGAAGAGGTTTGCTGAAGTATTACAAAGAAGCGGGTGGGTTATTGTCCTCTCATGTTCTTGTTTTGGTTCTGAAAGCAGCAAAGGTTCCCCTGTGCATCTTTTGTAAATCAATACTTAATAAGTAACAAAACATCACTACCATATGCTGAAAATAGAATGAACCCAGTCTTTAAAGAGCTCTCCTACTTAATACCAGCTTTTTTATTTAACTATGGAAATGCTTTTATCTAGAGCAATTATACCACAGAATGCAAAAAAACCCACTTTTTCTATGCAATATTCTTCCAAAACAGTGCGCTCCCATGCTGTAGATTCTGAGGTGATGTTTTTAACTGAAGAGCAAACCTGGTGTTAAAGTGCTCAATGAAAACACAATATGTGATGGCATACAGGGTTTGTTGGGCAAAACAGCTGAGTAGGCAGACCTGATGGAAAGACTGGAAGACAAATAGCCACCAATAAGCATTTTGAGACCTAGCAATGAGTCCTTTCCAGTTAGACATCTGAACACCAATCTAAATGAGGCCTGGATTCCCCACCTCATGTAAAGTAATTGCCCACTGCAATTACCCCACCTTTAATATACTGGGGCCTGAAGCTAATCTTACTGATGTGTCATTTCATTGTACGCAATGAAATTACAGATTAGAACAAAGCAAAACAAAACCAAAAAACCAAGCCAACAAAACAAAAAGTAAAAGTGCAACTTGTAAAGGGTATCAAGAGGAGAAGGAGATCCACTCTGGAGTTCATGTCAGTGGAATTGGACACCAAAATGTTATCACTCAATATATATGCCAATGTTTTAATGCTATTGTATACCACTAGTTTCATTCCACCACAGAGATTAAAAGTAAAATAAACTTAAAACTTTCCTCAACACAAAATGTAACTAAAATTCTGGCATCACCATATGCTTCTTTTTTGCTTTTTCATGTATATATTTGTGTATAGTTTGGAAAGTAACCATAGCATATTCTAGCAGGAGTCAGACAGGTCAATCTCTGTGAATTCAAGATAAAGCTGCATGCCTTGAAAAAAAAGCCAGGTCTGGAGACCAGGCTTGAGATAAACAGCCATCTGAAAGATAATAGATTTGCCTGACATTGTTGTATCCAGTAAATCATAACAAAACTTCAGAATACTGGAGAAAGGCCAGGAATTGGTGACTTACATTATTGTTTTATTATCACATTTGGAAAGGTAAAACTAATAGTGCTGTTTACTTTAACTAATATTAACTAATTCTTAACTCGTGGCTGCCCAAAAGTGTGCTGCTTGAGACCACAATCGACTCACTTTCCAGCTGTGCTAAGAAAACAACCTTCCAGCTATGTCAAAGGAGAAAAGAATGGGTAAGAAGGGAAACAGCATTTGGGAGGGCAACATTCACCTGCTTGGGTTGCATTTCAATCTCACTCCTCATTCTCCTTTTCCTGTAACAGAGTGATTCCTGTAGAAGCTTTTTGCCATGTTAAAAATAAATATAAATTATGCTGCAAGGAAAATAAAAAAGATAACTGTTTTCATAGTTGTATTTCAGACCCTTTTCAATGGTACAAACCTGTATTTCCCAGAGGCTTTTTCCCAAGAAGTGCCTGGTGAACACACGCGGAAGTGAAGTGAGTGAGTGAACACACAGGAGTGAAGTACAAGCTGGTACTTCTTTCTGGGCAGAAGCAGACAGAGCCTACCTGTGGCCTCTGGTTTGGTTTCTCTGAAGATACTGAGCAGCCTGGACAGCAGGCAGCTGGCAGCATTTGTTGCATACACAGATGACATGGAAAACAGAGCCTTGAACAAAGCAGATGCCCATGTAGGAAGCTTCTGGCTGGTTTCTTGCTGTCAAGCCACTCTCAATTTGGCCACCTTTGAGAAGTAACCCCATAAAAAAGGGACCAAGGCCATTTACTAGGGTGTGGATGTTCTGCCACAGCCAGACACTTGGAAAGATCCAGATTGTTCACATAGCACTGCCTTGGATGCTGGTGAGGTGGCACCTCCTCAGTAGGAACTCTGCATCTCTGGGCAAGCTGCCCCATGCTTAAATACACCTTCCCCACAGCAAACATCAGAGAAGAAAACTCTTCCCTTGAATTCATTGCATAATGAGAATAGGAAGAATGACTAATTCTTGAGTGCTGATATTAGTATGTATCTAAACTCCTAACTAGCAAACCATAAATAGCTCTAGTAGGTTTGTGTCTAAACTTCTAATGAGCAGACTGTAAATATTTACTTGGAGTTTCTTGTTTTTCAGGGGTAGACAAAACTCTCTGCAAACCACGTAATCTTTAACCACTCTTTTCTTCTGGTATCTTGTTTTAAAATATTTTCATCAAGGAGATACCAGAAGAGTTTGAAGGAAGCTGCCGTGTTAGTTCGAATTTGGCAGGTCCTGTGGTCCTGAAATGACAGATTGTGCTCTCACCCTCGCTGCCTCCTCAACTCCAGATGGGAGCTAAAAGGTCTCTATAAACTCTGCACCTTTTTGTTTGTGAGAGTCCATTGAGTGGGGCACGTTAAGAATTGACTGCTGCACACACCGGTTTTTGTTGTTGATGAAAATCATCATGGCACAGTTTTTGGTGTGCAAGTGGTTACTGAGGGAGGAGCACTCCCATTCTGGGCATTCTTGGTGCCTGGGCAATGCTGGATTTGACAATCAATTAGTCATCGAATCCATCCTGGTTTGCAATTATATTCAGTGACTAACTGTGTGTGCTTTGGTCATCCTTCCTCTCCATTAATGTGTTCCTGATAATTAAGGACCCTGAGAAGATCTCTTTGAGCCCATTATATGAGTGCAGGTGGGAAGGAAGGCGCTTGTGCAGAAGTGAAGGTAGAGGGAGTTAAGGGAGTTTGTAGCATAGCTAATTTTTACCATTTGTTTAATCTGTTACTAAGGGTCATTTGTCAAACTGTGGCTGTTGCTCCTGCCCCTCCTTCCCTTGTTCACAGTAATGAACAGCCTGGGAAAAATTATCCCCTTTCCAAAGGATCAGCAAAGAGAAATAGTTGATGATAATGGTTCTGAGAAGTGAGGCAATTGTGCATGGATCACTTCCCAGGACACAAAGGCTGTCTGCACACTCCGCACCCAGGAAATGAGGTTAATCAACACCTGCTCACAAGGACAATGAAAAGATCTTCCTCAAGATGATGGTGAGACCACGATCTTTGCTGCTTGTTTCCTGAGGAAAGTGGCTGGCCAATACTGAATAATATCTTGGGTGACTGTCTCCACAAGATTTCATCTGAAATTGAGATTTTTTTTCTCCAAGGAATGAATACTTGGAGTTTGTATCACTCCATACAAAACTAGACTGTCACTCAGCTAAGGGACAGAGGAAAAGGTAAAGTGGCACCATCATATACAAGTGGCAGAGAACATTTTCATGGTGTAATCTTCAAGTAAAGGGCAACATGATTTGTGGGACCTCTTGGTGAGAAAATTAATAAACTGTCCAGCTGGAAGATTTATGGTAAAGTAAATGGTAGTGTATGAGACATTTGAGACTTAGCAGTCTGTCTAGCAGTTTTGAAAATAGCTAGAAAATATCTTTATATATTTAGTTTGACCTTCACATTTTAGATCTAATAATTTTATCAGTACAAGCAGGTGGGTCGATCATTTTGGAAAGAATGGAGAAATATTGCCTGCAGCTGAATAAGGGATGTGTCACATTAAATACCAATAGTCAAACTCAACTTCTTAGAAGGTGTTTGATTTTTCATTTTCCTTTGACACAATAGAAGTTGATGTCTTCTTTGCATGCAACAAAAGAGTATATGGTGATTAAAGGGCCATGACAGTGAAAAAGCAAAAGTCAAGTCAGGAAACAGAACAAACACCTGAAAAATATTATGGAATCTGTTAAAGGGAAGTACTCTTCAAAGATATAAAGTTAAGTCAGCATGCTAGTCAAAGGATCAGTGGTTCTACAGACACTTGTAAGGCTTGCGGACAGGTGTTCAGTTTAATAATCAACATTAGTTTAACTAAAGATTAGTTATTTAGGTGTTGGAATGATCATCTCTTTCCCAGAGTGTCTGGATTTGTGAGGATAAAGTGTGTATTTTTCTTTAAATATCTTGTAAATATAGAAAATAGGAAAGTGTTAACTGGTAAAAATAAATGGCTGCCTTCTGATGTGACTCTTGGACATTACTCCAGTCCTCCAGCATCTCAAGAGAGACCTGAATGAGGGTTCACTCTGCATCATTGACCAAGTTCTCAGCTTCCTGTACTTCCAGGAAAGCGACCTGACTGAGCTATGCCATGCCACCTCTTTGCTTTGCTTTCTACTACTGGATTTGCAGTCTTTATTGATGTAAAATAGGTTGCAAGGAGACAGGAGAAAGAGATTATTCACCGAAATATCAACTTGACATGGAAATTATGCCAGACCCTTCTGCTTAGCCACAGCATCAAGCAGAATCTCCTTATTCCCTTTCAGGAACTAGTTAAACTGCTTCCTAAAAATACTTCACTATTGTGCTTGGGTTTCTTCTTTTGGAAAGATCATTCCTCATTGTTTAGATCATTGGCAACCTGCTTCTACTTTTGCTAATTTTATTCATGGCGACTTAGCATTTGTTTGTTCATGTGCCAAGTTACTTTTTAGCTTAAACAGTTTTTTTCACCTCCCTCAGGTTTACTACTCCTTGATGTATTTGCACTCAGCAGTCACATCCCCTCTCAGCCATTGTTTTGCCAAGTAAAAATAGCCGATTTCTTCAACTCTCCTGTAATTTTTTTTTTTTTTTGGTAGGGACACCAAGTTGCAAAACAACAGTCATAGATAATTGCAGCCAGAGCTAATGACAGAATCTCCCTGTGCTAAAAACCAAAAAAGTAGGTATAACACAATTTGGCTCATGGCCAAGGCCAGCATTTTGAAACACAGACTCTAAAGTCTTTATCTCTGGTGAGGCATGTAAGTAAATGGTCTCTTACACCAATGTGATGAGAACTTTAGTTGTCCATTGACTTCAATGTCTAAATACATTTCTGTTTAACTAATATAATGTGTTTCTCTAATTATTGGCATTTTTTATTGTTTCATTATGTCTGCACTGTTCAGAGGCATCCACATCTCACTAGAGTTAAGGGTCCTGACACCTATCTGGGGTAAGCAAATGTTATTTCTCTCTTCATATATACTAACTGAAATCAAAGAAGCCTTAGAGTACCCCATAATAAAACAGGGAAGGGCAGAGGCACACCAAGAAGAGTAAAAAAAAAAAAAAATAGAAAATTCATAACAAAATTTTACAGAGACAGGTGCAAGTCTGCTTACTATCGTTACACTCTCAGGCAATATGCCAGTGGCCAAGGTACAATCCTGGTAGGTAATCCTAAAAATATGGCCATTGGTACACGACATAGCTTCTCCCAGGAGCCAGTTTAAATAATACATATTTAATGTGATGACATATCCATTGGGATGGGGACCCAAAGAGAAGAGAGAGGCCCAGAGAATCTCGCTGTCTGGGGAGACATTCAGATTTTATTTCGGACATTAGCAGCACTCCAAGCAACTGGCTAGTGATGAAAGAGAAAATTTAACCCTGCCTTGCACAGTGGGTTATTGCAGCACTGGTGGAAAAAATGTTGCACTTTCATAGTTTTGGACATTAGTGACAAAACTTCTTTCTGCTTGCTGCTTGAAGGGTCTAAATTACATTTTACCCTAAAGCCTGCTTGGAGCTGAATAATGGTTCTAGTTCTGCTTTAACTTTTCCCTAAATAGCATGTGTATGTGTGAATACAGCTCTGCCCTCCCCTGCTCTCACAGCTACAAACACAGCCCAGACATGCAGCACCACAGCCTCATTTTAATCCAGTCACTGGTCACAAAGAGCTGGGGCAGAGCAGTGGCCTTTTAACCAGTTCTCAATGAGTCAAGTAATTGGTAAAGGCTTGTCTGTGTCTGGTTGGGTCGGGTAACTGAGGGACCTTATGAGAGTCTAAAGCTGTTTTATCTCCAGTACCAGGAGAGGGGTCTTGGAGTAGAAAAGATGAAAAGGCTTTCTGTAGGCTTCTCTAGATAAAACACAAGCTGTTACTAGATTCAACCTAAATGGAAATAGGGAAAAAAATCTAATTTTTTCATGTATATTCATACCTCTGTCTATACCTGAGCATTTTAAATGCTACCAGAGTAGACAGATAGAAGATGCTGAAGTGTTCACGGACATCTTCCCAATTGGATTTCATACTCTGGCATGCTTACTTTATCCAAAATCCAACAACTCACTGAAGCATGTGTAACTTAAAACATATATGTTTATGATATCTTTCATGCTCTTTGCTTGCTTTTTAATCACCAAAGAAGTACTTAAAGTTCACTTTAAATTCAGAGGTGAATGGCCCAGCATGTTTGGAATCACGAGCATGGGGTTCAGTTTCTGTGTAATATCATCAACTTTGCTGCATATTGCTGCATGGTCAGCTTGAAAATTAAACCTGGGGCTACATTTCCTAATGAAGATGGGTTTAATTTTGCTAATATCAGATAACAATATAAACTCTAAACTTGAGACAGGTTCATTATGTATTTCAGAAGTTTATTAGCCCAGTTTGATCTGGGGTGAAAGTCTGCAGCAAACAAAACTATCCTTGTGGTAAAATTTTGCCCTGTTTGCTGTCAGAAATTAATTTTAGGAGGGAAAATGATCTTCAAGTAAGAATTTTTAGAAGCCTTTATGAAAGACTTTTAAATACTCATGCATTTATGAAGTTTTATAAGTTTGATCTCCTATAATTTTATAAATGTGTTTTCACTTCAGAAGTAGTTATATGTGAAGGAATTTAGACCTCACTTACTTGATAGAAATAAATTTAAGATCAATCAGGGGCCTTTGCACGAGATAGGAGGATGTCCACAACCAGTCCAAAAGACGCACAGTGTGTTTGAGGGTGCTCTGTCAGAATTTTGTGTTTTCAGGCTGGAAAGTTTATCAGTTGTTTTGGTGTCTTAT
Source organism: Turdus rufiventris (assembly GCA_013186435.1). Classification (NCBI taxonomy): domain Eukaryota; kingdom Metazoa; phylum Chordata; class Aves; order Passeriformes; family Turdidae; genus Turdus; species Turdus rufiventris. The sequence goes on from PYHW01010457.1 coordinate 1,211,062, forward strand.
ATGAATTCTAGACAAGAAACCTAAATATGAATGCTCACCCAAATATTTCAATCCAGTTCTTTCAGACAACATCTTTGCCTTTTACATGGCACTGAAAAGAATTAAAGGAGGATTAATATTTAAGAAATTTTCTATGAGAAAGAAATTAGGAGCCCTTAAGTGTCTGTGGCACTCCAGACTGACAGGGATTTTGGGGAAATTTGTTTCAAAATATGTCTGCTGCTAGTTTATCAGCCTAAACTCTTTCCCCATGTCCCACTTTTTGGAGAGTCGTGAGTGTTAGCTTGTGCAGAAGAGGAGACAGCTGTCCATGGTTTTCAATCAGATTTTAATGTTTCATGTGCCGCTCTGAAGTCTACTTTTAAAAGTATTTTGTCCCCATTTCTTTGCCCTCTGACCCACAGAGAGGCCTGGTTCATGAACCCTTGCTCCCTACAGTGTGTTTCCCAGCAGAAGAAACAGAGTCACAGGTCCTACAGGCCTGGCATTGCTCTGTTCAAATAAAACAAAAATCCAGCCATGAGACACATAGGAAGCAGGTCAAGCTTTTAATCTTACCAGAGAGCAGGAGGCTGAGCAGAGCATCTATAAGTCATTAAAACTTCAATTTTCTGCCTTTCCTTGAGGCTTCCTCTCATTCCCCTTGGGTCTGTCAGGGAAATCAGACTCACCTCAAATGCATACACTCAGAGCAGGAAAAACTGCAGCAGAAAAGGTAGCAAAACCCTGGAATAAATCCTCTTCTCAGACAGCCAGGCAAACTTGCGGAGAGTTGTAATTCTGACAGCAAGCTGGCCTCTTGCCATGAAGAAGAGCAAGGCAAAGCCACCCTCTGTGCCAGTGACACAGCTGTGGTGGCCAACACCTCCTGCAACAAGGCGCTGCTTTCCCTGGGGTGTCTGCCCATCACCTGTGGGGTGCTGGTAGCTCCCAATGACATTTCCTAGCAAACTTCAGGGCCCTTGAACACTGCAGGGCAGCCACGCCAGGAGGCAGCTCTCACCACTAAACTCCCCATACATTGGTGCTTGTTTGCAGCCTGCATTAAAACCTCTCCCACCCGCTGCTTTAGCTTGTTGGGCATGACAAACATAAAGGCAGTCACGGATGAAGAGTAACACATCTGCAACGTGGTCTCTGAGACAGCTGTTCTGCCCTGCCTGGTCAGACCAAGCATCTCCTCACTCTCAGCCAGCCTCTGCTGCTGCTCCTCAGCTGTCCTATGGGGTCCAGTTGAGGTTGGAGGAAAAGGAGCTGAGACACCAGAGAAGAGAGAAGTGGGAAGAGTGAAAGAAGCCCAGGTGATAAAGTAGGCTGGAAGCCATTCTGTTGGCACTGCAGGGCTGGTGTGGGTGACCCTGCTGAAACAAAACACTACTGCCTTCTCCTGTTTTTGCCCTGATTGGGAATGTGCTGTAGCTGGTAGATCCTAATCAGAGATCCAGGCTAAGCCTCCTTACTTGATACTTCATTAGACATATGCAAGTGGCTCACCATGGGTAGAGAGATTCAAAAGCTAAAAGCTATCACATACATATCACAGAATATATGAGTTGGAAGGAACCCACAATGATCATTGATGAAGCTGGATAAAGCTCTGCTGTTTTTTAAAGAGTGCAACACTATCTGAAGCATTAGTGTGCTTTCTCAGTGTCTACTTGGGCCACTTTTGCTTCTTTTTCTACCTGGCATGCTGTGATACCTGAGACTCCTTGTAAATATAACTGCACTGCTGACAGAGGCTCTGTTCTTCCAGACAGGGATCAGGTACCCTCTTACCTGCCTTTTCACACCCCACAGGAGAAAAGCTGCAGTTTCCTCGCACTGTGAAATTGAGCTATGCCAACCTGGTGCACTCAACTGAGTCCCAGGCCCAAACTTTTCCATAAATTTTTACTTTTTTTCCCCCTGCAGTTAATGTTGGAGCAGCACACCGAGTGTCTGCCATTGAAATCAAACCCCCTGGGTTTGGAGACTATGTAGTGATGGGAAACTGTTCTGCTATTGTGCGACAGATATCCCTGAAAGAAAGATTTTTTTTTTTTGCCATTATTCTCAGTGTTTCATTTCTAGACATCAGGGTTTCATCTCCTGAACTCTTTACAATCTCTGTGATCACATCTTCTTTTTGCTTCCTCTTGACTGGCAAGATCTTTGCTTCTGCTTTTTGAGTTTATTGTCAGCTTGGCTTGTGATCCTCTTTCATTTCCCTACCTTCTCTAAGGTGGTTTCAGTTATGCCTTGAGCTGCAGACACAACCCTGTGTTGTCCAGCTTATTTCCCTATCAGTGTTTCTCCATCTGTATTGTACTCAACATTTCTGGATGTTCCTTTGTCTCTCATTTGAGCTGTGCAGAGCCAAAATGTCAGGCACTGAGTGCTCTCCATCACAATGCTCCACCTGCCTCTTTCACTGATGTTAACTTCCCAGACACTTCCTTTTGCATCTCCACTGTCAGATGTTATTCCTCTCTCTCCTCCCTTTTCATCACCCAGACTTGCTACTGGAAACTGTTGGGTATTTTCTTCCTTTCCAACTCTATTTGCTTTCCTTCCTGTGATTACTGTGATATCCCTTGCCCAGAAATCCATTTACTCTTGCTTTGCTCTTTGCCATTTTTTCCTATCTGCGCTGGAAGTTCTTCACACAGATTGTCTCTACCAGCACCGTCTTTTCCTCAGACACTCCCCATGTGAATCTCCCAGACTCTCTCTGGCACCATGGAGTTAGGTCGAGTCTCTTTTGTCTTTCTCCTTGAAGCTCCACATAGCTTCCCTCCAGGCAACTTCCTTGTTTTTGCTTCATCTCATTCCTTGCCCTTTTTGAATACCTCAGGATTTCTCATGGCTGTCCTCATGCACAGAGCACTCTTCTACACTTGATATACTTAAAAAACCTTCAAGATTCGTGTATTCAAATTTCTTTTTGGTCTTACAGCTTACCTTCAAAAAGAAGCCTGGTGTCTCTGCTTCAGGAGAGGCATCTTTAAGGAAGATGAACCTTTTAGAAAAAACATAATATGGTATGACTTTCACTGTCAATGCCAAACATTCAAAACTACAACATTGCTGTATTGAAGGTCCACGCTGTTTGGGTTTGGTCTCACACACTGGGTAACCACATGGTTCAATCTCCGTTGCATCTCTGCTTTCTACTAATAATAATTCATAAAAGGAAGATAGCTGTGCCTCCCATCCCTTCACTCCAGTTGCTAGCCCAGTCATATCCATTGCTCTCGCAGGGTAAGGGGCCCCATTCTCTTACAGCTAACAATTGCTGTTTATTACTGGCAAATACCATTCAGCTAAACCAGGAGCCTGAGGAAAAGCAATTTTAGGTTCACTTCCTAGATAAGAAAGAAAATTCCTTCCTGTTACTGATTCCATAAAAGAGAAGGAGGTAACCTGCAGAGTCTGATAAAGCCAGTTCTCTATTTCAGCTCTGGCTGTGGGCTATGTTAGCACAGAAGACAGGCAGCTCACAAAAATTTAATGCAAGAGACACAGAAGAAAGAAAATTATTTGGTTCTCCCACTTCCCTGAGGGGAACCGTCTTTGTTTTCCAGAACTGAAACTCCAGTAATATCCTTGACAATCCCCCTACAGTATTTGTAATTTGTAACTTGCTGGTTAAGTCACTTGGGAGCAAAAGCGTTTAGGACTTCAGATTCTCCCGGCCAGCTCTAAGATAATTTTGTTGCTTTAGCAGCGTTTCCATACCCATAGCTGTTTGCTCAGGGAAGGAGATAAAGCCTCTGTTTGGTCCCTCTGCTGGCCCCACAAGGTGCTCCTCCAGGGACAGGCACAAAAGCCAGGATGGCTCCTGGCTCTTTGACTGCCCAGCTGTGCTGGTATGCACAGGTTGAAGGTTTGGGTACATGCGCCATGTAAATAAATACAATATTAACTCATTTGCATGCAACGACACGGACATAAACGCTACCCTCTAAGAATCATCCCGGAACCCTACGGGTCTCACATAATAAATCTTTTTGGGAAGCATGTACTCTGCTTGCTTGCTGACACTGATGCTTGTATCATTGTTTGTTTTACTTTGCTTTGAGCTTAATAATTGGCAAATCCTGGAGAGGCAGCTGGGCCGGCTTGCTGTGCGCCCAGGCAGTGAGGGGGATGCTGCTGAACAGAGATACATTTCTGTCAGGGTGATGGCTTGCTTGAAAGGCGGTGACAAGTGGTACGAGAGCGGGAAATGTGTTTTCCAGATACCCAGATTTAACCACTTTCCCTCCTTTCTTTTTCAGTTGTTTTTTTTTCATCTGACTCATAGGTAGAGCCATGTACATCAGTACACATGAATACAGCAAGTGTGTTTGTTTACCAAACTTTGCACAGGCAAACCTTTATACCATTTGTTTTAATTTTTTTTTTTCTTTCTTCACAAAGATGAAGGAAAAATGTTCCCACGTATGGATTTTGCAGGAAATGGGAAGTGGGTGACAGTGACCGGGGCTGTGACCTGGCAGACCTCGCCGTCTAATGTAACAGGATCTCATGGTGCTTGGGAGAAAAAAGGGAAGAGAAGTCTAGCCCTGGGACTGCAAATCACGGGGTGTGATGACAAGAGGGGGCCTAATAAAACTCAGCACCCTTCACTTTTAAATGAAATGAGGAGGGAGGGGGAGTGGGGAGAGGATAATTTATTGCCTAGAGATATCCTGGGGTATTGCATTCCTAGAAATGCCTTTCACTGCCCCATAGAATTTCAGTGATGGAAAATGTGAATACAGCTTTGAGCAGTTAAGGTCTTCATTTGAATTAATTAGAACAGCTATAACAGGATTTAAGCAGTGGAGGATGGAGACAAGAAGATCTTGCATTGTTCGTCATGTCATATCATCCTCCAATGAATGAAGGACATCAGTAGTGCCAGAAAGAAAAGGCTGAGATGTCCAAGTGACTGGAATGGGATAAATGACACAGGTACATGATACTGAGAAAACATGGCTGTACCTCCCTTCTGACCACTAATTTCTGACTTTGTGTCGAGGATGCCACAGGAGCAAGTGAATTTTGCTGGACAAATTTCTGCTGCTGTTATTTGTGGTCAGGCAAGTCTTATTTTGAAATGATGGTGATCAAAATAAACTTTCTGTCTAGCAAGGATGGAAACTTGCTAGACAAACTCATTGGGCAGGAATGGGTGCACAGTTTAACAACAGCTTGGCTTGCTACGACATGCTAGGACTCAGGAGTCTCCTGCATCCCTTTTTGGAGGAGTGGCTCTGCCACTTCTGTTTTCTTTGTTTCATTTTGTTGGTTTTGTGGGGGTTTTAAACAAAAACAAACCCACAGGAATAAACAAACTTTGGGAGCTTCAGAAATTCTGCTGATTGAAGCACCTGTGATACTAAGATACTGACATCTCTTTCTAACTGCAGAAACAGGTTGCAAGTGACAAAACCATGGGTCCCCACACAGGACTGCAAACTTCTTTCTAGTTGAGCTGGAAATGCACATCTTTTCCAAAGGATTTTGATAGCTCTACTTCTGGACCCAGAATATTTTTAATTGAATTAAATAGAAGACAGAAAGGAAAATTAATTAGGAAGCTTTTGTGTTTGTTTGATCTTAGTAGATGGTTAAGCTCAATTTTTATTGAAACTTTAGGCAGAGGCTCTTGTTTGTTTAATCTATCTCTCTGATTATTATTGTATTTCTGGTAGGGTGAACACTACAGAATAAATTAAAGACAATGAAACAAACAGAGCCAAGTGTGGCTGTGCCCTAGAGCCGTCCCATCTCAATATATGAGCGCTTGTTTCATCTCTCCAAAGCAGAGATTTCAGGACTCAGCTGGCAGCAATAAAGAGGTATCACACTGGGAGAGAGAGCTGTTGCTCCCCTGGGCTTCTGTCTGCCCCCAGCCCTGGGGGCTCAGTGCAGGGCTGAGGCAGGAGAGCTGCATCTCCATGCACCACTCACCTCCTGGACACGTTCAGTGTACACCCACTCACCTCATCCTGTTTTGTTGAAGCTGCAGAGCTCTTTGCATGTCTCAGGCACAAAAGCCGTGCAGTTTCAGGGCTGTGCTTGGTACAGCAGGCAGAGCAGCTGCTCGAAGCATAACTGGTTTTTGCATCACCTGTTACAATCTGCCCTCAGCAGGGCTGCCACAACTGGTCACAGCCCTCATTCTCCTCTTTGCTCCCCTCAGCAATCCCCCATGAGCCACCACGGTAGGAAATATCTGTCTATATATACATCTATCACTCATATGGAAGTGGGAAAATTGCTCATCCCCTCCTCCACCCTACTGTGACAAGGACTTGGTCAGGTTGCTTTTGTTTTCTGTGACTGGGAAAGCCCAGATGTCCACCGTGGTATGCTGGTCCCTGCCTCTGTGCTCTGCATGGTTCACAAAATCAGCTGTCATTGTTTGCCTGGCTGCTTACAGCATCTTTGGACTGTGCTGAGGCATAGACAAATCTCTGTGTTCAGTGTAACTGTGCAGTTTAACCAAGTCAATGTGCTGTGGACTTTTCCTTCAAATCCAGACTGAGGGCTGGGGTGGCAGACTTTCAATCTCTAAAATAGTTCATCTCAAGTTGAGCCCAAGTTTTCAAAATTGCATCTTCTTTAAGTGTCTTCTTTAAACTCCGAATGAACTTATTCTTAATAATTTTTTTTTCCCACCTCAAAATTCTCGAGAAGCAGCTACAGAGTGAGTTACATGCATTTTACAAATGACAGACCACATGCCACCTGGTCCCAGACAGCCCTGATCCAGTATTGCAGTTAAAATATTAACTTTCCCAGCCTCCATTCAACTTAGTGATATGTAAAGAAAACCCTCCTATGCTTCTTCCCAGGTGAAAAGAATATTAATTTTATCCAAAATCCATCCTCACATCTGATACCATCCTGATACCAGCAAAAAGAATAGAAAGATAACTCTGCTTGCTGTCCTGTTTATGGGCGGGGATGTTCAGGATTAGTGGAATCATACAGATATCAAAATACTCAGAGGGCATGAAGTAACAGGGATAAAGAATGAATTTTCCAAATGCCAAAAATTAAAAGACATTATGGAATTGAGCCAGGAAATGCTTACTCATGGACTGAATGTGGTTAGGGTGGGATCCAGTCTGGAAGAGGTTCCATGAAAGACTGGAGCTTTCTGCAGAGGGTACAGCCCTCATTGCATTAGATATGTTCAGAGAAAGTATATCAGTGTAGCACGTAGTGAATGAATAAAGAGATTCATATTCTCAGAAGATGAGCAGCCAGCTGTGGTGGACCAAACATTACTGAATTATTCAAATATGCTTAAATCTATGAGATTGCACCAGAAATAAAAGCAGACAACCTTATGATCTTGTATATCTTGCTTGAAGTCAGGACACAAAAAATACCTGGAGAACAGCCTCTCACGTAAGCTTATTTGGTTTCCACTACTGGCTGTAATCCAAAAGGGTAGTGGCCACTGTGTGCTTGAACACTAAAAATATACTGGACCAAAGCAGAAGCCATGCCAGGTCGGGTTGATGCTGACCTGGGCTGGTGCTGACCAACTGGGTTGGTGCTGTTGGTGAGCAGTACAGTATTTCTGAAAGAGAACCTTCTATTATAATCTGTATTAGTGTGAAACTTCTTTGAAAACTAACAGGATTCTTCCTGTAGGGGTTACTATTACATTTTTAGTGTCGAATTTAATATTTACGTTTGAAAGTGAACTTTGGTGTTATTATTGCATTTTCTTAAGCACATAATTCTGTGCCTTGCATAGGTGAATGTATTCCCTTCTCCTTCTGGATATCCATGTGCTACAAGAGCTGTTCAGAAATTCTGGGCACCTGCAAATCTGTTCAAGAGGTGATATCCAAGTGCTGCCAGGGTGGAGTTAACATCTGATTAAACATTAACAGGGGGCTTGGTTCCATCATTATACAATGTATAACCTGTGGCAAGTAAATGATGAACTGTTCTGGGTGCAGCCCTGGTTGCCAAGTGCTTGTATTCCACCTTGTTACTCCCCAGAGGAAAAGCAAATAACTGTCATTTGGAAGCAGGTAGGCAGAAAAGATGCTGCATATTGATTTCCTACTCTCCTAAAAGAGGCACAAAGATAACAATTGCATTGGAAAATATATTGCCCAGTTTAGTATTTGCTATATATTTTTAAGACAACAGCACAAGGTGCTAAACCAGAAGCAGGAGAAAGCTACTGTAGGGCAGAGCCTATAAGGCACTGGTTCTTATTTCTTCGATCACATTGATCTTGCACCTTCTCCTCTTCTCTGTTTGCTCCTCAACCAATACAAAATGTTAAAAGATTGATCACAGAGACTAGAGCTGCCCACAGCCCGGGCTTGCTGACCCAAAGTGCCAAGCTCCCAACACGGCCAGCCCTCTCTCGTGCCCACATTGCAGCCAGGCACACCAGGTGCAGCTGGGGCTTCACCTGGGGGGAACACAGGGTTGTGTCTTCAGGCAATGGCACATCAAGTGTGCTCTGGTGTGATGCACGGTGCTAACTCTGACATCCTACATTCTTGCTGAGAGCCTGACTTGGTGGAGGCAAGCCTGTCTTCTGCTTGTTCTGATGAGATAATAATTGTGATGGGATTCAGGAAAAGGTTAAATATCCATGCAGTAAAAAAGCATTTTCCAGTTCTGCTGACTGGGACAGATACTGCAGCAGCCATTAATCTCCATGTTCCAGGCTGGAAGCTCATCAGGGGCTGAAGTCACTGTCTGCCCCCCTTCCCCCGAGTAGGATTGTGCAATCATCATCCGTGCTCATCATCCGAGGTGAGAGGGGAGGGCGTCACCTTCCTCTGAAGCATCCGGCACCACTCGGGTCACTGGCAGGATGCTGCCTGAGGTGGACATGGCCGTGCTCCAGCATGGCAAGAGTTACCCGCCCTCCTCTGAGTTCCAACAGCTGATGCAGCCAGATGTCACCTCTGGCCAGGCTCACCCCTTCCCCATGCACATGTGCCAGGCTTACCAACACCTAGCACCTTCCTGAGCTCCTGAGGAGTCAACTCTTCAGGTAATTTCTTCCCAGAGTGCCGCTCTGTTTCTTACAGACACTGGAGTGAATTCATTGCTATCGCATTCCAAGAGTTTGTGGTCCTCAGCATTCAGGGACTTCATGATGCAATTACCTCTAGACAGGCAAGAGGATGTGACTGCAAAATTGCATAAAAAAAATACACACTTCAGCACTGCTGACAGGTGCTTGCTTTCTGACCTTAATTTGAAATTACTTCATCCCTCTTTAATATGAAGATGTCTTATGCACTTCATTGTCAGGGCTCTTCCTTTTTCTCCCGTTTGTATGTGTGTGTGCACATTTCTCTTGTCCTCTCTCACTCCTGTTTCTCCCTCCACCTCACATCAGTGTACACTGCAGACTTCCTCTCTCACTTTTATAAGCTGCCAGAAGTGAAGTGACCTGGTTACACATCCAGCTCTGAAAGCTGCCTCAGCAGTGTTTTTCCTCCCTTTCTGCAGCAGTCCTGGGCAAGCACGCTGTCCTCAGCCTGTCAGTACATTTGAAGCAGGGGGGTTATGTTCTGCACCACAACTCACAGAGCTGACATCTGCAGTCACTGACTTGTGACAACTTCATTAGGAAGATTGTAGTCACCAACTTCAGGCAGAAGCCGTAGAAAAAGGCAGTGATATTATTATTGTTGTTATTGTTGTTATTAATATTATTATTACTGTAATCAGTGTGAGCTGCTGACAGAATATGTCTCTCCGGAAATAACTCATTAATTCTGAGAGTTGCCAAAGGGAGGAGCAGCCCAGAGCGCTGATCCGGCTGCGCTTACGCAGCAGGATGCCCGTGTTATCAGCGAGGAAATCCACAGCTTGACTCTACGTATGCAAGTGTCCTCACTGGTTCCTGAAGGCAGCAAAAAGAGAAAGTCCTACCCATCCTCATTCAGTGCTCTTAGGAGTGTTTGTCACAGTAAGTTGTTCCTGTTTCTGCCATTCTAAATGGTGAGGGTGTCAATTTGCCCTCTCTGAGAATCAAACTGACACACCAGCAGTCCATCATAAAACAATACTTTCTTTATTTTGTCTCTTTTTTCCTTCAAGATTTGTCTCTTTTACACCCCAATGTCTTGGGTGTAATACCTGTAATAAACTGTACTCCTGGATCCTTGTGGTTACACATGAAACCCAAGAATTTAATGTAACAGTTTACATTCTAAGAGGTTTCTTGTCACCAGATTATTATCATGGATGTTAGAAAACTAAAAACTTATCATCCAGTCTGTTCCTTTGGCTGGAGTACATTTATATTTCCCTACTAGTCTAGGTCTAACCATCTGGAGGTTAGTAAGAATATAATTTGGTGGAACTGTCTGATAAAGTAAAAATGCAACAATTGTTCTTTCTGGATTTGTACTAAATTTTCCCACCATTTAACTTTATTTTCACGACTTCCAATATTTTTTCAGATTTCTGGCTTTGTAGCATAGAGCTAGGCAAGGAGGTATTCAACTTGAGAATGCAGAGAAAAACTAGAGAAAGATCTATCATTACCCTATTTTTATGAAGTTCCTTGTACCGTGTCAGAAAAAAGCAATTGCAACATGGTTTATGAGATGCTTGCAGACTCACTTTCAGCCACAACAAGGGGTAAAATATCTTCAAAGTGCTACCAAATCCAGCAGCCTTTTGGGACTGCATCCCAGCTGGGAGTCATCAGCACTGTATCACCAGTGGACACAGAGCAACTCCATACGGCCTCAGGATTCTGCTCTTCACTGAAGAGACATATGAAGCTCAATAGAGATGCCAAAGTATAAAGCAATTTCTCTTCCTTAGGCAAAGAGAAATGCCAATGAAAATTATCTGCCTGTGATGAAGAACAAGTTAAGAAAGAGGGCTTTTTTTCAGAAAGTTCATTAAATATTCCACCCTCAAGTGCAGGAATATGAGAAGGTATATGTGTATGAAATCAAGTATAGAAGTTTTATGTCAAAGACATAGAAGATTCCAAGAATTCAAGATAGAGCCCAAATGTGAATGTAGTAAAATGGAAAAGTTTTGGCTTAATAGGCTCTACAGGCAATTTCTGGGAAGGGGATGCTGGAGCACCATGGTCTTCCCTGAACACTAGTGCTCACTTCTATCTGTCCATGCACTCACAGGGATGCCCTCATATCTGGCCAGAATGTCCCATGCCAGTCCCAGGCTCTGTTGAGATAAAACATCACTTTCCCTCTCCCTAATGTGAGGTCTGAATGAGGTCTGAACCAAAAATTGCAGTAAGAATAGAAAAATCATAGATTTGTTAAGGTTAAAAAAGACCTCTAGGATCATTGAGTCCAACTGTGAAATAAACCTGACTGGAAAAACCACCTGGTGAACTATTACATTTTCAGGTTATTTTCACCCCAGAACCCAACACCTCTGTATTCCATACTACAGTGTGGCTAAGCATTTGCTGTTTTTAAATTTGCTTGTCTCCCATCTATAGTGTAATTTTGTTCCTTTCTGCCCATAGTTTCAGAATTCTTGTAATTCCCTGCTGTCATCAGGAATTTTTATATCTTCCAGTTAGGCATCATCTGTACATTTGTTAACATGCAATTAATTACTTCCATGGGTCATTAATACATGCTGTGAATAAAGATCAGAAGTGCACTCAGACTAAAGCAAAGCCTCTCACTGATTTTTGTGTATTCCAGATCTAACCTCAAAACTTGCCCTCACACATATCTCTTCCATTACAGTATCCTGACAGATACATCCCTGCAGATGGTTATATTGGGACTGTACCACTCATGGATGTTTTCCAGCACCAGCTGGCAATGTGTAGTCACTCATTTCTGTCTGGGCAAAGCCTGCCTGGACTGTTCTTTATGTGCAGTGTTGCATCATTGAGACAGTGGCATCAAAGGACCCAGTAAATCCAAATCTATTGTGTATCTTGTATTTGTCTGCTGTGATGTGTTCTTTTGACTGTGTGTTTACAGAATGATTTTGAAAAATGTAAGAGCTTTTTCTTTCCCTGTCAGGAGCAAAGCACAGGACTGCACACCTGCTGCTCTGCCTCGGCCAGCTCAAGCTGAAAGCAGGAGCAGGGAGACCATCAAGGCCAGGTACCAGGAGTGGCAGTGCCTGTCTTGGGCTGCAGGGTTGGTCACAGCACACAGCAGCCACCCCTGCCTGTGACCTCCCACCCCTCTTGTGAGCCCAGAACCCCTTACCTTGTCCCACAAAATTGTTCTGCCCCAGCTTATTTACAGTCCTTCAGGACAGAGGCTTTGTCCTGTGGTCTGTAATAAAGCCGGGTTTATTGTTCATCTCAGCTCTACATTACAATTTTGTCTGAGCCCCTGGCAGCCATACTCAATTCCCTAGAGGTCTTTGCACATTATATCGGAAGTATACAAGCCAGCAAAATTTCTTTTCTTTTAACCAAGGCAGATGCAATCTACTAACGTCAGTGTGTGCTGTGGTCCTCGGTAAATAACACCAAGCCATCATTTCGAGCAACATTGCACACCTAGCTAATCCATATGGATACTGATTTTTCAGTGTAAATATTATCTTGCACAGTAAATGTTGTAAATGTTGTTGTTGCCTTTGATGATTAAATCCACATACCATTCAACTCAGCTCTTCCTTTCAGAGGTCTGATTTTCCACGGCTAGTTTTCCCTTTTCTTGGCATTTATGTCCTACCACTGATTGAGCTCAGTGGGAATGGAAGGTGCTAGCTGACCTGCAGAGCAAAGCCCTCACTTAAGGTTGCAAGTTGTTTCTCATTATTGAAGTCACTCTAGATGTCCTTTCTAAGTTTCTTAGTTCACTGTGCCCTGTGGTTTCTCTGATTTGAACATGCAGAGTGTACGATCCCTCAATATAGACGGTACTAAAAAAAAAAATGGACAAAATGTGTATTTTTATTCACGTTAGATCCTTTCATTTACACAGACTGTTTCAGGATAAAGAATAAGGAGACTGATGAGCAAGTAGAATTTTTGAGATTATAAAGACCATTATTTAGGGACTTGAATTTCTCCCAGCAGGGTTCTTTCACATTGTTTGTAGGAACAGTGCCATGGCACTAAAGATAAACTACCTTTGCTGTGACACATGGAAGATTCCTTTAGAAGACAAGGATAAGGGCAGACACTGCAGAATGTGACCTTCTTTTACTCTCCTGCAGGCTGGAGCCGAAGTTGGGAACAGACGAGGATGTGTGATCCTGAGCCTGTCTGGCAGCAGGACTTTTGGGGAATAAAGAGCACCAGATCAGTGTTGACAAGTCCTTGTAGACGTCTATGAATTTTTTTAACTCTTAGGTTTTTAGCAGAAGTTTTTTCATTTCTTCCAATGCTCTCTAAGAAGTTAAATATGACTGGTCTATATCTTCTTTTTTCTCCTGTTTTTATTATTAGAAAAACCTTCCAGTTTTTTGATACCTCATCTTTTTCAGGAGCTCATAATTCAGAAGTGGCTCTCAGTTTAATACAGAAAATACTTCCAAGTTTTTAGGATAAAGTGCAGCAGCCTCAGCCAAATAGAAAGCCACAGTAATTTACCAAAGTATTATCTCATCCATCCCTTCTCCAGTTCAAGCTTGTAGTTGTGTTTACTGCATGGAAGCTGATTTTTTTTTTTGGTAGTGCATGTAAAAGACACCTTAATGCACCAGCTCTCTTAAAACTATTTGCCAGTAAATAATCATTCTATGGAATAATTTACCTGGTCTCCCTTTTACAATTAATGTGCTCCTTATTAATTTTCATTCACTAAATCTCAAATAGGTTCCCTGTTCTGTTTATCACAACTTTCTGAGTAAGAACTGGCCATCAATGACTTCCAAAAGTCTTTAGACTGCCCCACATCCATTCCCAAGAAACTTCTAATCAATTAAAATCCCCCACAACAGCAGCATCTGGTTGGTATTATGGATGATTTGGTCAGTTCCTAGTAAGTTCATCTACATGATTTCCCTTGCTTGGCATCAATATTAGCCTTCTACTGTGACCGTGCCTTTTCACCAAACTTTGACCAAACATTTCATTATCAACTGCTGGTAAGGTCCTTCCCTCCCTGAGCTGAGCATGCAGCTCCATAGACAATACTACAAATGAAGCCTGGTTTCACAGGACCATAGAGTGATTTGGTGAAAAGAGACTTTTGGACGTCTCTGTGCAATACCCAGGACCAAGCAGGACTTGAAGGCTAGATCAAGCCCTCATGGCCTGTTCTAGCTGATGTTTGAAGTCCTGTGTGGATGGAGAATGCACAGCATCTATGCTTGCCTGTTCCCTCCATGAAAATGCTTTCGTACACATCTATTTCTCACAGTTGTTTAAAACCGGTGAGTAGGAATATATCAGCTGGAAATAAAGCTTTCCTGGTGCTTGGAAAAAAAAAAGATAAGGCCTTCCTCCCACTCCCTCACTTGGCTTCTCTGAAGTCTGCTGGGAGCTGAGCTCATGCTATGGCTTTTCTCTCCATCAAATCGCTTATGGGCTTTTCATATTGGGTCTCCTTTGGACTGTACACAGTCATCCTGCAAGGTGGATAACATTTATCATCACAGTCACCTTTGTTCTTTTCCTTTCTCTGCAAATTTTTATTCCAGTACAGCAGCTGTTTCACAGGGTTCCAAGGGACACGCACACGTCTCTACACACACAAACATTCACAAACAACTGTGTGCATAGAAATACCTGCAGAAAACAATAGGTTGTTTTGGTTTTTTTTTCATACAACTGCCACCTAAAAATCAGAAACAATATACAATTTTTAAGCACAGTCATGCTTATTTGCTAGCTATTTGCGTTCATTATGTTTGCTTTATTATGCCTCATTATTTTTCACTTGGAGACAGGATGATCCCTGGCAGGCAGAAGGCTGCTGGTGAGACATGTGGACAGACCCACTTGCAGCAGCATAGCCCTGTCAGCAGGACAACTCATTTCAGTCAGAGCAGCACAGTGTGGATATGGTTTGATGCCTGAAGGCACAGGCAGGAGCCAGTGACAAGCACAAGTCCAGGAGGAGCCAGGCAGGGGACACCCATTGGGGCACTGCCTGGTCCCTGCTGAGGCCAGCAGCAGTATCATTTTTCTGCAGCTCCCAGCTTGACCCTAAAAGTGAGGAGAGCAAAACAATACCTTTGATCTCACTTTGCTCATCTGTACAGGGAAAACACCTGGGTGGAGGGGTCTGCCCTCCTCACCAAACCCAAAATAACATGTTGGCTGAGCATTTCTGAGGAGGGGAGAATTATTTTTCTGCTCAGTAGAGCAAAAGCAGGGCACAAACTAACTCTCTGCAAGCAGAGACAAGCGCTGAATTCATTGGATAATCTACTGCAAATTATTTGCCCAGCTCTATTAATTTTTGCTGTGAAGTACTTGGAGGGTTAAATGCCCTTGAGCCATCGTTCACCTAAGCTTTGCCCCTGACCTGACATCAGTGAAAAATCCTTAATGGTGGTGGTAGCAGCAGCAGCAGAAGCACTGAATTTTCAAACCCTCCTCAGGCAAGAAAACATGATTTTTCCCTTCATTTTATGGTCTGTTGAATCTTCTGTTTTTCTTGTTATATAGCAGGAATAATGTTCATGGCCTTGGAGTATTCTTGTGGTTTTCCAAATGCCTCAGATTTAATCTGGCATCTTCCACACGCACAAAAATTTATTACCTCATATACTCTTTCACTGTGAATGCTGTCCCTTCCCCAGTTCTTTGGAGGGGTCCTGGAGATGAACAAAGATCCCGTGGAGCTGTTTCTCAGCTGGTGAGAAGCCCTGCCTGGTGCCTCAGCAGACACTGGTCGCACAAGAAGACAGATCCTGATGGGGAGGAGAGGTCAGCCCAGACCTTTAGCATTGGCCTGAGCCCCAAACACTCATCTCAGAAAATAAATAAGAAAGCATAATAAGATGCACCCACAGGCCCTTTGTTACCAAGTCCAAACCCCAACATGTAAAAATAAGCTTTGTGAGCAGGGCGGTCTCCATAGTGAAAGGTGCCCAAGGGCAGGCGGTGGGGATGGGAATTTTCTGGCTGGTGGTGCCTACTCTCTGTCTGGGGCTCAGCAGGATGGCCTGGAGTCAGGTCTTCGTGTCTGAACCTCTCCAAGGGCTGGTGCTTGGTTTACTAGTTCTCCAGAAAGAACGTGTTTGTATTGCAAAGAAGAGAAATGCATCCAGACCATTCCAGATGTGGTGGCTCCTGCCTGGTACACTAATGGATCAAGATTCAGACTCCTGAATTTAATTTTCCTCTCTAGAAATAACATATGGTCAGAGAAGCACATGAACTGTAGCTTCAGGGTATTCTGAAGCCAAAAGAAAAGGGCAGAGCTCTGGCAGTCCTTTTCTCCTTGCATAGCTGCTGCAAAAGGATTGTAGATCATCCTACTGCCATTGTTATTTCTTGCACAGAAGTATGTGGAGGCTGTGGCTGTTTGGCTACTATACATCATATCAGTGCTTCCAACTTGGAGTCAAAATGCTTGGAACAAACAATGGTGAAAACAACATCTGTGGGACCAAGGAGGACCAAGTGTCCAGTGAACTGCCATGGGGTGGCAGCAAATCTGCTGCCTTGAAAACCCAGGTCATATTGACAGGAACGTCTTGAAGGTCCATAGTCCTAATGGAGTCCATGACATTCTTGTGTGCATGAAGCCCATATTTCAGAGACCTTTGGGATGCTCCAAAATCCATAGTGTTCTCCACAGCATCATATAACTCTTCATGTAAGGCCATTGCCCCAAGCTGCATTGACACACTTCAGAGAAGATCTGGTCTGCAGCATCTTCAAGGCAGTGAAATTCTGGCCCTCAGCTAAATGGTAGATTGAGTCAAAGCCCTAGTCTGTAGACAGACAGTGAAAAGCTGTCAGCAGCTTTCTGCCATAGGCTGCAACAGTATGTGATACAGGCAACTGACACAGCTATATCAGATCAGATACATACCTAAAAGTCCTTTTTCTTTTAAAAAAATATTTTTAGGTTTTTGTTTTTCTTAGTAAGTATCTGAGATTAAGGGAGATCCACAGTCCAGCTATTGCTTTGAATTAGACCAATCCCATTTGGGCAGATTGCAAAGAGGAATAAACCAGATGATTCTATTTCCAGATTGGAATCTGGTCAGATAACTATCACCTCCCTTCCTTTGCCTGACCTCCATTAACTCCCAACTCCACCGACAGGTCCTGCAGTGACAAGCAGTGTCCTTCACATGTTGCTGAGACATGTGAAATGGCAGAGGAAAGGCTTCCTGTGATGGCCTCAATTCCCATTTCCAGGTGCAGTACCCAGTGAGGATGTAGGAAGGCACACCGCGCCTCGCCTTTCCTAAGCTCCCCGCCCAAGGTCGCTGCTGCCAAACCCTGTGCTCTCATCGGATGCGTGAAGGGAAAACCGGCCTCTCCCTGACTTTCAACCACGTGGAAAGTAACTGGGGCAGCCTGGGGCTGTACCTGGAGGTGCAACTGTGCCTCCAGCAAGGGAGCAAAGCCCTCCATCACTGCTGGCACCAGGCTGGGACCAAAGGGCACTATCAGGTTTGCCAGGAGGGAACAGAGAAGTACCAAATTATGTGTGCAGTGGCTGTGGATGCAATCACTCTGGATTCACTGGGAAACCAAGGGCACACAGAGGCTGTGGGAAGGATGAGGGATGCCTAGACAGACCATCCATCTCAGTGAGTCAGGCCATCTACTGCTACTCATGATTACATCTCAGCTCGGTGAAGAACACAGGGTGCACCTGGAAGGCAGCCACGTTAATAAAGATGTTCTGTCTTGGAGCCAAATCACCTGTGTGGAGGTAAGGAGAGAAAGGACATCAGTGGCTGCAGACAGTGCTAAAGGCCAGTGATCTCTCCAGGAGTCCCCAAATGGTGCATCAGTCATTAATCTCATTGAAATGAAGAGGAGAGGAGAGGAGAGGAGAGAGAGGAGAGGAGAGG